>CM053771.1:89575685-89699176 GCA_028658325.1 Potorous gilbertii | reverse complement strand
AAGAGAGGGCAGATTGGTGATATGGGTAATTAGAATGTCCAGTGTATCGGGCAGGGGGAGGGGACAAATGGGGAGAAAATTTTGGAACCCAAAATCTTGTGAAAATGAATGTAAAAAGTTAAATAAATTTATTTGAAAAATAAAAAAATAAAAATAAAAATAAAAGAAAGAAATAGAGGCTGAATCTACTAATTTTATTGGTATAAGAAAATCCAAGGAGAGGAATCTTGTTCTCCTAAGACAGATTGGCACTTTCTCTGCAACTCAGTGTAAATCGGATGTCTAGGAGCACATAGACAGTATATTACAGAAGTGAGATGTGAACCCAGATCTTCCTAGCTTCACTGTCAGTTCTCTATCCACATTCCCTCTGATTTACCTGCTACTAAACCATGTATATTATTGAAACAGGGAATTTTGGTTAATATATGTAAATCTATCACAATAATAATTACAGATTAGAAATATACCTTTTTATTTGCTAACTTCTAGGTTCAATCAGGCATATCTTCTCAAGGATAGAGTTGAACTGTACTTCCTATTTGTTGGGAGCCTTGTTGAGGGATTTGTTATTTGTATAAAGTTTGTACTAGATCGCCTCAGAAATCCTTTACTAGCTGTGTGATGGGAGAAAGTAGCTTAATACCCATAATTTAGCACATTGTCTTTGGGGGAAGGGGGTGGGAGGGACCAATATGGCAGAACAGAGTCAGTAACCTATATAAACTCTCCCAGCAGTCCCCTCCAAACAACTTTAAGATAAAATGTCAAATCAAACTCTGGAGGAATAGACCCCCCAAAAAAGTCAAGGTGAGACAATTTTTAAGCCCAAGACAAGTGATGAAACTGATAGGAGAGGTCTGTGACACTGAGGCAGAAGCTGGCCCTGAGTAAACATGGCAACAACACCTATGGTGAAACTTGGAGAGAATTGTAACAGCAGTAACAACAGTTTTGAGTCTCAGCTCAGAGACGTAAGGGCAATGGAATATTAGGTAGAAAGAGACTGTAGGAGACCCTGGGTTGACACTGAGTACAGGATTGATTGGGAGTTGAAACTGTTTTCCATGCATTGTTCTGGATCATGGGCCCAGGGTAGAGAAGATAATTTGTAGTCAGTACAATGAAAAGAATCCCTGATCACAATTCCAGAGTCACGAGCAACGCTATCGTTTGTGGATGTAGGGGAGCTGGGGTTCATCACTGGTAAAGACCATAGCACAGACCAGGAGAGTGGTTACTACACCTCTCTACTTTCATACCACTTTGAAAGTACTGAAAACTTGCAGACCCCTCAGAACTATCTTTGAAAACACCAATACAACAAAAGCCTGAAGCTTGGAACAGTTTCTTCCCACCTCCCAGATGAGCAAAGTCCAACTTTAACATCAAGCTCAAAGTCAAAAAATAGGTTAGAAAAATAAGCACAGAACAACAACAAAAATCTAACCATAAAAAGCTACTGGGAAGATCCAGACATAAATACGAAAGACAACAATTAGATGAAAGAAGCTACATGCAAAGCCTCAAAAATTGTTAATTGGACACAAGTTCAACAAGAATACCTGGAAGAATTAACAAAAGTGATAAAAAGCAGTAGAAGAAAAATTGAGAAAATTAATGAGAGTAATGCAAGAAAATTATAAAAAGAGAATTAATAGACTTGATTTTAAAAAGGCACAAAATACCCCAAACAGTAATACTTTAAAAACAGAATTGGCCAACTGGAAAAAGAGGTATTAAAGTTCATTGAAGAAATAATTCCTTAAAAATTAGAATGGGCAAGTAGAAGTTAAGGACTCCAAGACACATCAAGAAACAATAAAACAAAGTCAATGAAAAATAGAAGAAAATCTGAAATATCTCAGCAGAAAAAAAAACTGACCTAAAAATAAATCAAGGAGAGACAACTCAAGAAATATTGGGCTACCAGAAAATCACGATGGAAGAGAAAAGAGCCTAGACATTATATTTCAAGAAACACAGAAAAAATTTTCCTATCTTAGACCAGAAGGCAAAATAGAAATTGATTGAATCCAGCAATTACCACCTGAAGAAATCTCAAAATGAAAACTCTCAGGTACATTATAGTCAAATTTCAGAGCTCTCAGATCAAGGAGAAATTTCAGCAAGCAACCAGATAGAAACTTTTCAAATATGATGGAGGTATAGTCAGTATAACACAAGATTTGTCATCTTCCACAATAAAGGAATGGAAGGCTTGGAATATAATACTCCAGAAGACAAAATAGTATTACAAACAAGAATAACCTACTCAGTACAAGTATGTATAATACTTCAAGGTGGAGGGGGGAATAGATATCTAATGAAATAGAGGACTTTCAAATTTGATATTCAGACAGAGTACCCAAGATAAGTGTAAAAAGATAAAAATTAAAGAGAAACCATAAGAGACTTAGTAAGATTAAGCTACATTTTTCCTGTGATACATGTGACTCCTAAAATATATCATTATAAGGGAAGTTAGAAGGAGTTTACACAGACAGAAGGAATGGGTCAGAGTTGACTATGATGGATTGGTATCCCCAAGAAAGAATGTAGGGTTGTGAGAGAGAAGGGGGAAGAGTAGGGTTGTGGAGGAATTAGGTAAATTACCTTACAAAAAAGAGGGATACAAGGAAAAGTCAAATTCATAAAAATACAAGTCATTGCTCAATTGATAATTAGTAAAAGGACATTAAAAGGTAATTTTAAGAAGAAATTAATACTAACTAGAGTCATACAAAAATGTTCTAAATCATTGATTAAAGAAATACAAATTAAAGTAACTATGAAGTATCATCAGATTGGCTAATATTACTCAAAAGAGACTAATGTTGAGGGGGAGATGGGAAAATTGAGACATTAATGTATTGTTGCTGGAGTTGTGAATTGATCCCACCATTCTGGAGAGCAATTTGTAACTACGCACAAAAGGCTATAAAATTGTCTATACCTTTTGACCCAGCAATAACATTATTAGGCCCATATCCCAAAGAAAGCAAAAAATAAATAAAACAACAATATACAAAAAATATTTATAGAATCTCTTTTTGCAATGGCAAAGATTTGTAAATTAAGGAGATGACCATCAATTGGGAAATGGCTGAACAAGTTTTGTATACAATTGTAATGGAATACTATTCTGCTTTAAGAAATGATAAGTGGAATGCTTCCAGAAAAAACCTGGAAAGACTTACATAAACTGATGTAAGGTGAATTGAACAGAACCAGGAGAATGGTGTTCAAATTCAAAGCAATATTGTACGATGATCAGTTAGCTACTCTCAGCAATACAGTGATCTCAGACAATTCCAAAGGAATCATGATGAAAAATATTGTCCACCTCCAGAGAAAGAACTGATAGAGTCTGAATACAAATTGAAACGTATTTTTTTACATTATTTTTTCTTATTTGTACTTTCTTTCACAACATGACTGATAAAGAAATCTGTTTTGCATGACTGTACATGTATAACACATGTGAAATTGCTTGTCTTCTCAATGATGGAGGAGGGAGGAATGGAGTATGGAAGAGAATTTGGGACTCAAAATTTTAAAAAAGATGTTAAAATTATATATACATATAATTAGTCAAAATAAATGTTTGATAAGGCAAAAAAGAAGAAAATGTGAAAAGACAATGTAGAATATAGCAAATTTTATGTCACTGAATTACACTTTTGTGAATTACACTTTCTAGGCTGATAATAACAGCTACTGAAAACATTACCTCCTCAGCCCACCTGACATTCTTCTCCATACAAAATATTACTGTCCTTTATTGCAGCCTGCATGGGAATCCTGAGGTCAGTTTTTACCAGTATGCATCAAACATTTGCTTCCACAGTTTTGTACCTCCTCAGAAAACTTCCAAGAGTAATACTTTTTCTTCCTACAGATCAGGGTGATACTATAGCCAGTATATTGAAGGCATGGGTTTGAATCTATTATGACAGGCAATAAATCACCTAAAAATGAATCTGGTATTTGGGAAAGTATCAAAATAATTGTTTTGAAAATTTGTTAATAGAATTTTTTTCCCCTCTCGTGTCAGTAGTGTGAGCACTTACTCCTTACTCTGAGATGGATTCAAATACTCAAGAGATTCCTAATATTTGATTTCAGAACATTAAAGATGGAATATTGATGATGCCGATATGGAATTTTTTTCACATTTTGAAAACAAAATTAAATTGGTTTTCAAAGCAGGAAACAAGTATCAGATATCATAGGCACTGGTAATCTTATAACCACTTGCTCCTCTTTCATCCTACCTGAATCTTCTTGGAATATTAAAGTTAAATTTAGTAGTGCTTTTCCTATCTTTAGGTAGGAAATTACAGGGAAGTATCAACAAATTATGCATTCCAAATCTGTGCCATAAAACTTCATTTTGGCATTCAGCGATGTTCCATAATCCCATTTCTTAAACTACCAAAATCTTAAGACCACTCCCAAGGTGAATATAGGAAACACTTTTCATTCTTCTCAAGTCCTTAACGTTTCCCTCCTCCTATTACTGAGGTCAAAACAACTTCTTGGGGGACTACTTTTTCTCCCTAATCCCAATTTCCACATGTATTGCTGTCTATTTCTTTTCTTTCTCAGAGGAATAATTACAAAACTTCTGAATCCCAGAGTTGTAAGAAAACTGAAAGGCCACTTAATCCAACTAATGAAAAGTACCCCTCGTTATTCCTAAAGTGAATGACATTTTCCCGTGGATTTCCCTCTTTTTTTTTATCCATCCCACAGGACCATTTATCATTAATCATCTATTCCCTCTAACAACTTCAATTTTTTCCTGATGACTTTTTTCCTTCCACTTTCAAATGTATTTAAGACTCTCCTATTTTTACATTAAACATGAAAAACAACAGAACCTCAACCTCACCTTTTCTAATTATCTTTACAATCCTCTACCCAGCTCACTCTTTCTTTTTAGAGTAAAAAATTATTTTTATTTAGTATTTTATTTTTCCCCAATTAAATGTAAAACAAATTTCAACATTCTTTTTTTTAATTTGAGTTCCAAATTTTCTCCCTCCTCTTCCCTCACTGAGAAGTCAAGGAATTTGATATAGGTTACACATGTGAAGTCATTAAAATGTATTTCCATATGTAAAAGAAAACACAGACAAAAAGTAAACAAGAAAAATAAAGTTTAAAAAGTATACTTCCATCTATATCCAGACTCCATCAGGACTTTGTCTGTGGATGGATAGCATTTTTTCATCGTAATTCCTTCTGAGTTGTATTGAATCACTGTATTGATGAGAATACCTATGTCATTCAAAATTCATCATCATACAACGTTGCTGTTACTATATATGATGCCCTCTTCCAGAACCTCCTGGTTCTCAGGAGAACTTTGTACACAGTAGTAATCACAGTAGTAAGTGTGGAAGGAATTTTTCTGATAGACTTAGACTTTCACAGCAATAAAAGGACCTAAAAAATTTCCAATGGACTCTTGAAGCAAAATTGAATTACAGAATGAAGCACACTATTTTCCTCTTGTGTTTTGTTTTGTTTGGTTTTGGTTTAGTTCGGTTTTTCTCATGCTTTCTCCCATTCATTTCAATTTTTCCATGTAACATGACTAAAGTGAAAATATATTTAGTGAGAATGTATGTGTAGAACCCATATAAGATTGCACGCTCTCTCAGGGAGGTAGGAGGAAGGGAGGAGAGAAGAAGAGGGGAGGGAGGGGGAGAAAATCTTAAGATTTATGGAAGTGATTGTGGAAAACTGAAAACATATAAATTAATTTTAAAAAAAGAAATCACTAAAAAAAAAGAACTTCCCATCAGTTTGTGTATTTTCAGATTTTTCTGAGAGCATTCTGCTCATCATTTCTTATAGAAAAATAGTATTTCATCACAATCATATACAACAACTTGTTCAGCCATTCCCCAATGGATAAACATCCCCTCAATTTCCAATTGTTTGCCACCACTAAAAGAGCAGCTACAAATATTTTTGTACATATAAATATTTACCTTGATTTTTATCTCTTTGGTAAATATAACTATTAATAGTATTACTGGGTCCAAGAATATACATGATTTTATAGCCCTTTTAGCATAGATCCATATTGCTCTACAGAATGAGTGAATCCATTCACAAGTCCACCAATAATGCATTAGTGCCTTAGCTTTCCCACATCTCCATCATTTGTCATTTTCCTTTTCTGTTACATTAGCCAATTGTTTTAATTTGCATTTGTCCAGTCCATAATGGTTTAAAACAGAATTTCTTAAACTTCTTTTTGCACTCGGGATCCCTTAGGCACTTCTTAAACTGTGGGTCATGACCCCATATAGGAAATATGAGAGCATTTTCTCCAGTGATTATTGACTGTTGCATTTCTTCTGAAAATTTTCTGTTCATATCTTTTGACTATTTATGAATTGAAAAATGCCTCTGATTTTTCTCTTACTCCATTTTCTGTATTTTTAAGAAATGAAGTCTTTATCAGAAAAACTTACTGCAAAAATTTTTTCATACTTATGATTGATAAATGTTTTCCCTCCATCATCTCTCTCTCTCTCTCTCTCTCTCTCTCTCTCTCTCTCTCTCTCTCTCTCTCTCTCTCTCTCTCTCTCTCTCCTCAAATGTGTTTTGTAAATTTGAGACTTCTTCCTGAGTTCAAATCCAGCCTTGGACCTTAATACTTATATGACCCTAGGCAAATCACTTAACCCTGATGGACAAAAAAACAAAAAAAAAAAGTTGAAGGTTGACTAAAAGGTTTTTAATATTTAATTTGAAAGTTCAAATTTAGATGTGGTCTATCTCATTAGTAACATAAAATGAAAGCTTCTATTAACCCTTAAATAAAGTAATTTCTGTCTAACTTTAATTCTCAAGAAAACCAATGCATCAATTTCTCCTTCTAATTTGTTAATTCTTCTCTTCAGGATTGTTTCTTTTGTTTTGTTTTACCAAGTAAATCTTTCCCCAAAGCTCAATTTCTGCATTTCAAAATCTGTACTAGACATACTTTAGTACAACATACTGAATACTCCTGGATTCATAATCTTCTTCATATCTGACCCCCTTGTCACTTTCGCCATTTCTTCATGTGTTGTCATTCTTATCCCAATAAGTCAAGTAGGATGTTTTTTTTTACTCCTTCCTCACTCACCCCAAGATGCCAAGTCTTATTGATTTTTACTTGTACAAGATCCCAAATACTGTTTCCCTACTTTCCGTTCAATACTTCCAATGTCTTGGTTGAGAGTCTTATTCCTTCTCCTATGTGTCATTATAAAAAAACTTACACTCTGTTTCTATTCTCTCTTTATCTCTGACACATTCTCCATATAGCTGACAAATGTATTTAAGGCAGCTGTAGAAACATATCTCATCACCCTAAACCTTCAGTGGCTCCCTATCACCTGTGGGATGAAGTACAAACTTCCATCCTGACACTTAAGGTCATCCAAAATTTGACTCAAACCTGTCTTTCCAGATTTATTTCATTTTACTCTCTTTCTTGAACTCTCAGGAAAAATGTACTTCTAACTGTTTCACAACCTCATTGTCATTTTCTATTTTTGTGAATGTATGCCATTCATCTCTGTTAGTACCTGGCTTGCTCTCCTTTCTTAGAGCATTGAAATCTTCATTTTTGTTTGAAAGCTAGCTAAGATGCTACCTTATGCATGGAAAGTTCCCTGATGTGCTAGACTGAAAAATACATCTCCCTTTTAAAATTTCCCCAAAGTTTTTAATCTATATTTCTTTTTTACATTTTTCATGTTCATAGTTAGTTGGATACATGTTTTTCCCCTTTGTTAAATAATAATATTCTCGAGGACAGGAAATTATTGTTTTATTATTTTATCCCCAATGCTTAACAAAGGTCCTTGCACAAAGTAAGTCCTAAAATATTTTAGATGAACTGAGGTGGACTGAAAGATTGACAGCCCCAGTTTGCACTTAGAGGGGTTCAAGTCTTCTTCTCTGGAATCTATTATCGTGTGTCCTTCATTTTCAAAGAGGACCAATGACATCATGGGCTGATAGCTCCACTGCTTGTGAATTGAATTTAAGTAGAGCAGAGTTGCATATAGTCATCAGCCTCACTCACCCAGTCATCCATGTCCAAAATGACTGGCTATGGCCCCAAGATGCAGTGCATGATCTTGGCATTTTTTAACGTCTGACCATGCTCTAAGCACTCCATAGGGTCTGCTTCAGCCACCTTAATGGCCAATGGATAAAATTATTCTCAATTGCCCATTACACTGTCAGGAATCTTCACATGCTTGGGGTAGATATCCCTGTAAGTCACCAATGTGTTTGAGGCCCCTTGGTTGTTTAGACCATCTGTCAAGACTGTTTTACTAGAGCATGGTCACTGTGCATGCTATCATTTCGTGGAGTCACAGGTCAGAATTAGGTGAATAAGGTGGATGCCAAAAGTGGATTAGCAGTCCTGAAAAGGACCTTTACACCTTTACACCAGAGGTGATATTCCTTCCTGCATATCCTCTATACGTAGGTATAGTGGATAGAGTAGTGGGCTTTAACTCATGGTGGCTCATTTTGATGAGTTCAAATTTGGCCTCAGAGAAACACTGAATAAGCCTTAATTTAACCCTGCTTACCTTAGTTCCTCATGTGTAAAATGAGAAGGAAATAATAAACCACTCCAATATCTTTGAAATCTAATAAGTTTTGAGATTTCTTTCATTTTGCAAGGGGGTTTAACTGAAGCACTCCTCTAGCCTAATAGAAATTTGTCACTCATGAATTTTAGAGCTAAGAGCCATTAATCCAAATTTGATTGAGGTCAAACTGGTTATACTTGGGAATATTAAGAATACTTGACTTGATATTGAGCTTAATGTTGAAAAACTGGAAAGCTTTTCTGGGTCAGAAAGTGCTCATCTTTCAGAAATGTAAACTGATTTATTGAAACATCATGTCCTTAAAACAAACTGGAGCAACTATATATTTCTGTTTTAGCCCTAACAAGAAAATATGCTATGAAATAGTGCAATTTATTTTTTGAGATAACTTGCTAAATAATTCTAAAAGTCTATCCTCCTTTTCCAAAGTGAATATCCTCATTTTTTAATCACAACCTTGGAGGCAGACCTGGATAAAATAGTGAACCTAGGATAAATAGAACAAAGTCCTACATGTGAACAGTTGCTTCATGGGAAGGGGTTCTATGTTTTACAGAGTTATAAAATATACAGAAGGCATTGATTATGTATGTGTCATATTCTGATCCATGCACATAATGGGTACAATATGTAAATTTTGCAAATCCCATGTGTACCAACATAAATATCATAGTGCTAATAGCAGTTCCTATTGCATGTCAGAGCAATCACGTGAACATCACATGATGATTATGATACATCAGGTGCTGATTTTGAATATTTCTTCTGACGCAGACCAGGGGACCTGCAATAATAAATAAGACTTTGGCTAACATACAGACTCATGTACCTGTGGCCACTGCAGTTCTTTAGTCATTGGGATTCTAACCACCTGGCAGAGATAGATTAGGCTCCTCCCAGCAGAAGGTCCTAACTCAACCACTTCTGACTCAGACCAGATCTGCCCCTCCAGGTTAATTCACCTCACCCTCCTCTTAACGCTCCCCACCCCCCTTGAGTCCCTTCTTCCTCCCCAGATGTTGTTGTGATTGTTCAGGTATGCCCAAGTCTTTGTGAGCCCATTTGGAGTTTTCTTGGCAAAGATAGTGGATTTACTACTTCCTTCTCCTGTTCCTTTTATAGATGAGGAATTGAGGCAACTCATGTTAAGTGACTTGCAAAGGCCACACAGCCAGTAAGTTTCTGAGGACAGGTTCAAATCCAGGAAGCTGTCTTTCTGACTCCAGACCCAGCACTCTGTCCCCTACACCTACTAGCTGCCCCTTCCTCCTCAGAATCCTGCCCAATTCACTTAAACACAACAAATTCTGATGCAACCACATAATATATCCTCTCCCAAAGTCCCTCTGAGCCCCACACATCTGCTGTTTGTGGATCAGGAATCCCTTCTCAATAGATGGAAGTCATTCTCACCCTTTGAATCAGACGAGAGACCAAGCAGAAGTCACTCCTGTTACCTTCCACCCATGTCCAGGTATAGCAGCTCTAAGCCCCCCACCCACCTCCAGAACAAAGCAAGACCACTCCCTTCTCAGGAGCACAGAGTCCTTACCATTGGTTAACAGGGAGCCTAGAACTCTGAAGTCCCTTTAGCAGAGCTAAGTCCTACCTGGGCACCCAAACTCCACCAATGCTCCCTATCAATCTTACATAAGCACAAACATACAGTAGCCACTCAAAAAACATCCCACCTGCTGCCATGAAACCTTATACCTACCACCCCAGCTGCTGAAACAACAGAAACCCTTGCAGGGTCTTCTCATAGCCCTGCTGAACATGAAGGGTATCACACACCTCCAACTCTACAGCACCTAAGCCCCACCTACTCACCCAGAAATTACGACCAATCCCAATTTGAGACTTGGCCTTGGCCTTGACCTTGACCTGGTCCACACCCTTGGTTTTATAGTTTAGAGCCTGGAGTAAAATACTGGTAGCTGCCTCCTGCTTCCACCACCTTTGCTTCTGCCATGTTTGCCAGGCTCTGGGGAAGCTCCTTCTGAGAGTACAGTGGATGTGATGGTTTAGGCTTTCTAGCTGCCTGGATCTCCAGGTATAGCTAGAGGAGGAAACTGATATTTTTTTTCTAGAGAAGGATAAGCTTTGATTTAAAAAAGCTTCTACTTGCCTGAGATAGTCACATAACATAAGCATCATGTGTTGGTTAAGAATACATCATGAACTGATCAAATGTCTTACTCTATTTCCCAAGCACTTAGCATTTTTTCTGAAACATAGCAGACACTTAATAAACCTTTCCTTCCTTCCTTCTTTCCTTTCTTTGTTCTTTTCTTCCTTCTTTCCCTCTTTCCTTTCTTCCTTCTTTCCTCCCTCATATGCTAAGCATCTACTGGCAAGAAAGTATTCTAGGCATGAAAAATGCCAAACAAAAATAAACATCTATTTATCACCTCCTATGTGCAAGAAATTATGTTAGTCAGTATATAATATAAAGAACAAAACTGGGATATTTACTATCCTTATGGAATTCACTATCTGACAAATATAAGGAGAAGAAATAGAAGCAGTGTCAAATTTTATATTCTTGGACTCAAAGATAACTGCAGATGGTGACTGTAGCCATGAAATTAAAAGACACCTGCTCCTTGGAAGGAAAGCTATGGTAAATCTGGACAGCATATTAAAAAGCAGAGGCATCACCTTGCTGACAAAGGTCCATATAGTCAAAGTTATGGTTTTTCCAGCAGCAAGGTATGATTGAAAGAGTGGGACAATAAGGAAAGCTGAGAGGTAAAGAATAGATGCTTTCAAGTTGTGGTGGTGGAGAAAATATTTGAGAATCCCTTACAGAGGAAGGAGATCAAAATAGTCAATACTTAAATAAATTAATTCACTGAAAGGTAAAATAATGAAACCAATAAGATGATGGAATTCATTGGAAAAGACCTTAACACTGGAAAAGGTTGAAGGCAGAAGGAAAAGAGGATGGCAGAAGATGGGATGGAAAAATAGTATCATGGAAACAACAAATGTGAATTTGGATAGACTTTGAGAGAGTGGAGAAGGTCCTGATGTGCATGGGGGCACAAAGAGTTTGACATGACTGAATGAATAACAACAAGGAATTCATTCCCACCTACCCATGTCACCCCCATCACTGCCTTGATGTGGTGGAAGGGCTTAAGTAGCCCCATGAAACTATGAGATATGCCATGTGGGGTTACCCAAGATGGACAGACCAAAGTGGAGAGTTCTCATATTTTCTTCTATCTTTCCATTATTTTGATTCCATTTAACTGATTCTTGACATCTCATAGAGTCATTAGCTTCTTCTTGCCCAATTCTAATTTTTATCAAATTGCTTTTCTTAAGTTAACTTTGGCATCTCCTTTTCCATCTGTCTAAGTGTTGTTCTAAAGGAGTTATTTTCCTCAGTAAGTTTTTGTACTTCTTTTTCCATTTGTTCAATTTTCCTTTTTTTCTCTTTTTTCTTTCATTGTTATTTTATTTGTTTTTAATCTTCTGCAATCACTTCCACATATCTTAGATTTTTTCCCCTCCCTCTCCCCATTTCTCCACCACTTCCCCACTCCCTCCCTGAGACAGTATGCAATTTTATATAGGTCCTATACATACATTCCATTTAAATATATTTTCAATTTAGTCATGTTGCATAGAAGAATTAAAATGAATGGGAGAAATCATAAAACAAATCAAAACATAATACAAGAGAAAATAATCTCCTTAATTCTGCAATCAAATTCCATACTTCTTTCTCTGAAAGTGGAAGGCATTTTGTATTAAGAGATCATTGGGAATTTTTTAAGTTCTTGCATTGCCATGAATTACTGAGTCTACCAGAAAAATTCTTCGCTCACTGTGGTTGTTGCTGTGTACAAATTTCTCCTGGTTCTGCTGCTTTCACTCAGAAACAGTCTATATGAATCTTTCCAGGCCTCTCTGAAGTCTTCTTATTCATCATTTCTTATAGCACAATGGTATTCCATTACATTCATATACTACAATTTATTTAGCCATTTCCCAATTGATAGGCATCCCTTTGGTTCAGTTTTTGGCCACCACAAAGAGAGTTGCTATAAATATTTTTGTACATGTGGGACTCTTTCCCATTTTTATGATCTCTTGGGGATACAATCTTAGAAACAGTACTGTGAGTCAAAGGGTATGCATATTTTTTGTAGCCCTTTGGGCATAGTTCCAAATTGCTCTCCAGAGTGGCTGCATCAGCTCACAGCTCCACCAACAATGAATTAGTGTTGCAACTCTCCCACATTTTCTCTAACATTTATCATCTTCCTGTTTTGTCATGTTAGTCAAACTGATAGGTGTAAACTGGTATCTCAGAGTTGTTTTGATTTGCATCTCTCTAATCAATAGTGATTTACAGCATTTTTTCATATGACTATAGATAGCTTTAATTTCTTCCTCTGAAAACTGCCTGTTCATATCCTTTGACTATTTATCAATTGGGGAATGGCTGGTATTCTTGTACATTTGATTCAGTTCTCTATATACTTTTGAAATGAGGCTTTTATCAGAGACACTAAGTTGCAAAAATTCTTTCTCAGTTTTCTGTTTCCCTTCTGATCTTGCTTGCATTGGGTTTGGTTGTTCAAAAACTTTTCAATGTAATGTAATCAAAATTATCCATTTTGCACTTCATAATATTTTCTATCTCTTCTTTAGTCAAAAAGTCTTCTCTTTGAACAGGATGGAGCCAAGATGGCTTAGTGAGAGCAACTACTCACTTAAGCTCTTACAATAACTCCTTCAGATACCTCTAAAAAGAGAATCTGACCAAATTTTGAAAAATCCAGACAGATTGTGGCAAATTCATAGCCCAAGACAGACTGGAATGTTGATGAGAAGGATCTGTTCTGAGGGGGTGAGCCCACAGCACAGAGCATCCAGAACAGTAGAGCAGGAAAGCCCCGGGGAAGCCTGAGGCCAACAGCAGGCAGGATGGTGGAGCAGTAGCCCAGGGGAGAGACCAGCAGAGCTGAGAGAGTGACAGCTACTGAGCCCCAGATATCATCTGCAGCAGCTCCTGAGACTTTATCCCATAGAATAAACCTCTGTAAGTCACCTTATAGAGAACTTCCGGGAGCTATAACGGTTGAGTGATCAGTAAATGCTGTCTCCTCCCCCTTTGTTGACCTCAAAAGAACCATAAAATATTTCCACAGGAAAATCCTGGATCAGTGTGAACAGTGAAGGGGCAAACAGTTTCATAAGACCTGAGGCTAGGAAAATAGCTAAGGGGGATTTCTCTTACTGTGGAAGAGGCGAACCAGAAGGAGAGGGGACCCAGGGTGGTGGAAACTCACACTAGGGCCCAGGTGAGCCTCAGGCCTAGGAGAGGAGCCCCAGGAGGGATGGAAACTCACATTAGGATCCAGGCATGCCTCAGCACTCCAGGGAAATTGGGAAGACAATAGGGCAGCTGGGATCACCAACCCCTGAGTTTGCCTTTGCCTCAGCTCAGCTGAGGAGATCTCCCATGACCAGACCACCCATCCCCCACACATAACAAGCTAGCCCCAGGGCTGATTGGGGAAACACAAAACAATAAGATAAATTAGCACCTGCCCTTAACTTTTTCACACCAGTCAGCTCAACACCAAGTTCTGCAGCTTCTAACTGAAAGAACCAGAAGCCAAAACACAAATCACCGTCAGGAGCAAGAAAAAGCAAAGCAAGGGTGAAAAAACTATAGAATCTTTCTATGGGGACAAGGACCAAAACAAGAATACCAAAAAGGTTAGCAGTGAGATTGTACTCCCATCTGAAGCTTCAGAAGGGACTATGAACTGCTCACATGCACAAACAGCTTTGGTAGAACAGCTGAAGAAGGAAATAGAAGAAAAACTGGCTAGTGATTTTAAAAGTATGAAAACAGAATTCACTGAGGAGAACATCTGTTTAAAAAGGAAAATTGAACAAATGAAAAAGGAAATACAAAAACTAACTGGAGAAAATAATTCTTTAAAAGGAATAATTGGACAGATGGAAAAGGAGATGCAAAAGTTACCTGAAGAAAACAATTTGATAAAAATTAGAATTGGGCAAGAAGAAATTAATGACTCTATGAGACATCAAAAATCAGTTAAACAAAATTTAAAGAATGAAAAGACAGAAGAAAATGTAAAATATCTAAGTGGAAAAACAACTGTCTTGGAAAATAGATTCAGGAGAGAAAATTTAAGAATTATTAACCTACCAGAAAGCCACAATGAAAAAAGAGTCTGGATAATATCTTCCAAGAAATCATCAAGGAAAACTTCCTGGAAATGCTAGATCCAGAGGGCAAAATAATCATCGAATGAATCCACTGTCTACCTCCCAAAGGGATCCCAATCTAAAAACCCCAAGAAATATTTTTGCCAAATTTCAGAACTATCAAGTGAAGGAGAAAATTCTACAGGCAGCCAGAAAGAAACCATTCAAATATTGAGGAGTCACAATCAGGATCACATAGGACCTTGCAGTTTCTACATTAAAATATTGAAGGAATTGGAATATGATATTTCATAAGGCAAAGTAGCTGGGACTACAACCAAGGATCAATTACCCAGCAAAGTTCAGCATAACATTTCAGGCAAGGAGATGGACATTGAAAGAAATTAGGGATTTCCAGACCTTCCTGACAAAAAAGGACAGAACTCAGTAGAAAATTAGATCTTCAAATGCAGGATGCAAGAGAGGCATAAAAAGGTAAACGGGGGAAAAGAAATACTTGTTACTCAATTTGGGCAAACTGCTTCCCTCCCTATAAGGGAAGATGACACTTGTTAAACTTGAGAATTGTACATCTATTATGAAATATAAAATGGATATAGATAAAGTGAATGGATATAAAGTAAATGATGCGATGATAAAAATATGATTTAATCATGTGAAGGGATTGTAACAGGAGATGTTAAAAGGAGAAAGCAAAAAAAGGTAAATTACATCACAAAAAGAAGCACAAAATTATACTAGAGGGAAAGAGGGGAGAGAGATGAACATTGTTTGAGAAGTACTCTCATCTGATTTGGTTCAGGGAGAGAATAATAAACTTTATTAAGTATATAAATCTAAACTAGCTCTATAGGCAGTAGGATGGGAAGGGGGAAGAAAGGGGAAGGGAAGCTAAAAGGGAGGGAAGAAGTAATAAGAGTAAAGAGGAGTAAAAGGGAGGGGGACTGAAAGAAGGAAGGGAAGACTGCGGGAGGTGGTGGTGAAAAGTCAAATCTCTATTGCAGAGAGGAAGGGAGATGGGATAACTAAAAAGCACAAATGGTGGGAAAAAGGATAGAGGGGAGGACACAGATTGTAATCATAACTGTGAATGTGAATAGAATTAACTCTTCTATAAAATAGATTAAAAGCCATAGTCCAACAATATGTTGTTTACAAGAAACACATTTGAAATGAGGGGATACACACAGGGTAAAGGTAAAAAGTTGGAGCAGAATATATTGTGCCTTAGCTGATGTAAGAAAAGCAGGAGTATCAATCTTAATCTCAGACAAAGCAAAAGCAGAAATAGATCTAATCAAAAGAGATAAGGAAGGAAACTATATTCTGCCAAAAGGCACAATAAACAATGAAGCAATATTATCACTAAACATGTATGCTCCAAGTGGTATAGCATCCAAATTCTTAGAGGAGAGATGAGGAAGTTGAAGGAAGAAATAGACAGCAAAATTATACCAGTAGGAGACCTCAACCTCCCCCTCTCTGAACTTGATAAACCTAACCTCAAAGCAAAGAAGAAAGAAGTTAAAGAGGTAAATAAAATTCTGGATAAGGTAGATATGAGAGACCTCTGGAGAAAACTGAATGGGAATAGAAATGAATATACCTTTTCCTCTGTGTTACATGGTGCATATACAAAAATTGACCATGTTGTAGGGAATGAAAACCTCACATTCCAGTGCAGAAAGACAGAGATAGTCAATGCATCCTTCTCAGATCATAATGCAATAAAAATTATATGTAATAAAAGTCCATGGAAGGATAAACCAAAAATTAATTGAAAACTAAATTATCTAATCCTAAAGAAGGAGTGGGTTAAAGAAGAAATCATAGAAACAATCAACACCTTCATTCAAGAGAATGACAACAATGAGACAACCTACCATATCTTATAGGATACTGAAAAAGCAGTTCTCAGGGAAAGTTTTATATCTTCGAATGGCTACATAAATAAAATGGAGAAAGAGGAGATCAATGTCTTGAGCATGCAGCTGAGAAAGCTAGAAAAAGAACAAATTGAAAATCTCTAAGAAAATATCAAATTAGAAATACTGAAAACCAAAGGAGAGATTAATAAAATTGAAATTAAGAAAACTATTGAATTAATTAATAAAATCAGTAATTGCTTTTATGAAAAAACTAATAAAATTGATAAACTTTTGGTCAATCTGATTTTAAAAAAGAAAGAAGAAAACCAAATTACTACAAGCAAAAATGAAAGGAGTGAACTCACCTCCAATGAGGAGGAAATTAAAACAATAATTAGAAATTACTTTGCCCAACTTTATGCCCATAAATTCAACAATCTAAATGACATGGACGAGTATTTTAAAAAATATAAATTGCCCAGATTAACAGAAGAGGAAGTTGAAGACTTAAACAACCCCATCTTAGAAAAAGAAATTGAACAAGCCATCAACGAACTTCCTAGGGAAAAATCTCCAGGGCCAGATGGATTTATAAGTTAATTCTATCAAACATTTAAAGAACAGTTAATTCCAATCCTATATAAACTATTTTTGAAAATTGGGGAAGAAGGAGTCCTCCCAAATTCTTTTTAAGATTCAAATCATGTTTTGATACCTAAAACAGGAAGCAACGAAACAGAGAAAGAAAATTATAGACCAATATCTCTAATAAACAGAGATGCAAAAATTTTAAATAAGATTTTAGCAAAATGAATACAGCAAATTATCAAGAGAATACTATATTAGGATCAGGTAGTATTCATAACAGCAATGAGGTAACATTAGGAAAACAATTAGCATTATTAATCATATCAACAACAAATTAACAGAAATCACATGATTATCTCAAAAGATGCAGAAAAAGCTTTTTGACAAAATATAACACCCATTCCTGTTAAAACCATTGGAGAGCACAGGAAGAAAGTGAATTTTCCACGAAATAATAAACAGTATCCACCTAAAACCTTCTGCAAGCAGTATATCCAATGGTGATAAGCTGGATGCATTTCCAATAAGATCAGGTGTGAAGCAAGGATGTCCATTATCACCACTGTTATTCAATATGTTACTAGACATGTTAGCTATAGCAATTAGACAAGATAAAGAAATTGAAAGAATTAGAATAAGCAAAGAAGAAACTAAGTTATCACTCTTTGCACATGATATGATGACATACTTAGAAAATCCCAGAGGTTCAAGTGAAAAACTATTTGAAATAATAAACAACTTTGGTAAAGTTGCAGGTTACAAAATAAACGCACACAAATCTTCTGCGTTTCTATATGTTACTAACAAAGCCCAACAGCAAGAGATACAAAGAGAAACCCCATATAAATTTAGGGTAAACACTATAAAATATTTGGTAGCTTACCTGCCAAAACAAACCCAGGGACTATATGAACACAACTACAAGACACTTTTTACACAAATAAAGTCAGATCTAAGCAAGTGGAAAAACATCAGTTGCTCGTGGGCAGATCAAGCCAATATAAGAAAAAGACAATTCTACCCAAATTAATTTACTTATTTAGAGCCATACCAATCAAACTATCTGATAATTATTTTCTAGAGGTAGAATAGTATCAAAATTCATCTGGAAGAACAAAAGGTCCAGAATATCAAGGGGACTAATGAAAAGAAATACTAGGGAAGGTGGCTTAGCTCTACCACATCTCAAATTGTATTATAAAGCAGCAATTATCAAAACCACATATTATTGGCTAAGAAACAGAAGGGTAGACAGTTGGAATAGGCTAGGTACTCAAGACACAGTAGACAATGAATATAGCAATCTACTGTTTGATAAACCCAAGGACCCCAGCTTATGGGATAAGAACTCACCATCTGACAAAAATTGGTGGGAAAACCGGATAAAAGTGTGATGGAAACTAGGCATAGACCAATGCCTGACACTGTACGCAAGAATAAAATCCAAATGCGTACATGATCTAGGTGTAAAGATTGATACTATGGACAAATTGGTGGAGCAAGGAATAGTGTAATTATCAGATTTATGAAGAAAGATCTTTTCATTTAAATTGCCATTACATATGGATTTCAGTTAAATACACAGAACTGTTAGATGACAATCCCTGGCTTACACAAGGGAAAAGTATGTGGCTTACACATCATCATTGTGGCCAATAAATAAGCATTTATTAAGTGCATACGATATGCCAGGCACTATGTTAATCTCTGGGGATACAAAAATAGACAAAAGACAATCCCTATTCTCAAGGAACTTGAGGCAGACAGACAACCAGAAAATTGGTTACTGTTATTTATTTATTTTCATATTTATTAGCATTTTATTGGCAATTATTATTATTGATGCAATACTGAAAATGTGAGGTGATGAGGGCCATATATGAGTAGTACCAGCATCAGAGGAGAGATGGTGTGCATTTGAAAATGTTACAAAGATGAAATCAACAGGCCTTGGAAACAACTTGGATAGAGGGTTGAGAGATAGTGAGCAGTGCAGGATGATTCCTAGATTGTGAGCCTAAGGGACTGGGAGGATGTTGTTAACCTTCACTGTCAAAGGGAAGGCAAGAATGAGGGAGGGTTGAGGAGGAAAAAAAAATTAATAGATTCTGTTTTGGATATATTAATCCTGAAATGTCTACTGGATATGCAGTTTGAGATCATCATCCTGTCATCATCCTACAAGACAGAAATGTTAGCTGGAGTATCCAAGAGAAAGTTGACTCTGTATTTTGGTTGGCCTTAAGCAAAGTGGCAAAATTCTTGCCTATTAACTTTTTGTCTTCCACCAAGTAGATAATGACAGAAAATGTCCAGAGGACCAAATTATTCGTGTATAATAGTAGAAATGGACATTTAGCACTGTTAAGCTGGTGAAGTGCAGAGTAGTCTCTTAAGAACCATATGTGTTAGATTCTGTCATTAGATTGATTGAAGGCAGTATGGTATAATGGGAAAAGCACTGGCTTTGGAGCCAGGAGGTTTGACTGGATTTCATTCTTAGCTCTGTTGCTTTCATGGGTATGATCTTTCACAACTTATGTAACCTCTTTGACCCTCATCTGTACAATAAGGGTGTTAGATTAGATGATCCCTTTAAGTTCTAAATTTATAATCCTGTCCCTCCCATTTTACAAATGAAAAAACTGAGGTTTATAGAGGCAGTGATGAGCTCAGGGTCATCTGGGTAGTACAAGTCACATAACACTGGGATTTGAATACAGGTATTCCTGATTTCAAATACACCACTCTAGAGGGTTTTTTGTTTGTTTGCTTTATCACATGATACATTTATCTCCCTAGAGCATGACTCCACTTTTGCTGATATGACTAAGATACTTCAGGTTAGAATAGTCCTGACAGTCCACTGGGCTCTGGCAGTTTTCAGAGTACTTGCACAAACATCATCACATTTGATGGAAATATTAACTATTACCTTTATTCAGTTATTCTGCCTTTCTATTTTTCTCTCCTCTGCCTGGGGTTACTTGAAATCTTTATATCTGATACTCAGATCCAAGCTGAGCTGGCATTTATGTGACTGCTAGGCCTGTCTTTCAATTACTCCTCATTTCCTAGGGTTGTATTGTCCTTTGAGTTGTGGTCTATTGCTAAGAGCAGTGTGTGTGTGTTGTGTATATGTGTTATTAAATTACATTATACAGTCCCCACATTGTAAAACACTGAGTGGGTCCTGAATCCCTACCTCTTATCCCATCAAACGCCTAAAAGCCAATGATGCAGCAAATTTCAAATCTGAGAGACTGTTAAAAATTATACAACCTTTCACAGAAGGACTCTAGATGTCATATAAGTGTTCAAGGATAATGGAATGTTTTGGATAGCATGCCCAGATTATCAGACAAAAGTGTCCTTGTTAATACTGGTGCTGACCTAATGCTCAGATGTTTAGTTATCCCTCCTGTAGAGGCCCTTTCTCTTTAAAACTCTGTTAACTTTCATTTTGCAGTTGTTTAAGGTACTCATTGGGGACAGCTAAGTGGCACAATTGATAGAGAGCCAAACCTGAAATGAGAAAGACTCATCTTCCTGAATTCATATATGGCCTCAGATGTTTACTAGCTGTGTGATTCTAGTCAAGTCACTTAACCCTATTTGGTTCAGTTCATCTGTAAAATCATTTGGAGAAGGACCTGGCAACCCATTCCATTATCTTTGCAAAGAAAATCCCAATGAGGTCATGAAGAATCAGACACAACTGAACAACAAGTCCAAAGCACATATTAAGAGACATCCTGACATAATGCTAAGATTGATTCCCTCAGAATCAAGAAAACTTTGAGTCTGCTTTATTCATATATTAAATTGAGACTTTTCCTCCACTAAATAGTATTTTATTTTTTCCAATTACATGTAAAGGTAGCTTTCAAGATTCACTTTTATAAGATTTTGAGTTCCAAAATTTTCGGCCCTCTTTCCCTCCTTCTTCTCCCCACTTCAAGACAGCAAGCAATCTGATATTTAATTTGCAATTCCTGAATCAAAAATGTATAGTTTTGCTATTTCTTCTTATAATTCACTTAACTTCTTCTTTACGAATTTGGACACTATACCACCTGGTGCATATGTATTTAGAACTGATATTGCATCTATGGTAGCATTTAGCAAGATGTATTTTCCTTCCTTATGCCTTTTAATTAGTTCTGGGTTCTATTTGCTTTCACTTTGTCTGAGATCAGTATTGCTATCTTTGCTTATTTTACTTCAACTGAAGTCTAACAAATTCTGCTCCAGCCCCTTACCTTTATTCTGTGTGCATTTCTCTGCTTCAGATGTGTTTCTTGTAAACAACATATTGTAGAATTCTGGTTTTTGATCCACTCTGATGATCCACTTCTATTTTGTGGGAGAGTTTATCCCCTTCACATTCACAGTTATAACTGCTACCTATGTGTTTTCTTCCATCCTGTTGTTCTTCCTGTCTCTCCACTTTCTCCTTTTACCCTTTCCCTCTTCACAAGTGTTTTGCTTGTGTCTATCACTATGCTTGATCTGCTCCCCTTACTGTCAGTCCCCATTCCCCCTTTACTTGATCTCCTCTCCTTCTTCCTTTTCAGGTAAGAAAGATCTCCATATGCAATTGATTGTGTCAATTATTCCCTCTTTGAGCCAATACTAATGAGAGTAAGATTCAAGGGATGCTTGTCACCCATCCTCCCATCTTCCCCTCCACTGTATAGGTCTTTCATACCTTTTCATGTGAAATAATTTATCCCATTCTACCCCCCCCACTTCCTTCGGTATGCGTTGTATTCATCTTTATCATCTATTAATTCTTTTTTTAGGTCACTGCCTCAAATTCACCTTATACCCTTACCCTCTATGTATGTTCCTTCTAGATGTACTATTAGTGAACAGTTTTTAAGAATTACAAATATCACCTTCCCAGGTAGGGATGTAAATAGTTTAGCTCTACTGAATCCCTTGTTTTCTTTTCCCGTGTTACCTGTTTATGCTTCTCTCGGTTTTTGATGTTGGAGGTCAAATTTTTGGTTTAGTTCTGGTCTTCTTATGAAAGTTTGAAATCCTTCAATTTTATTGAATAATCATCTTTTCCTTTGATGAATTATGTTCAATTTTGCTAGGCAAGTGATTATTCTTGTAGTCATAGCTCCTTTGTCTTCTAGAATATTTTATTCCATGACCACTAGTCCTTCAGTGTTGCAGCTGCTAAGTTATGTGTAATACTGATTATGACTCACTGGTATTTGTATTATTTCTTTCTGGCCACTTGTAGTATTTTTTTCATTGACCAAATAGTTCTGAAATTTGGCTATAATGTTCCTTGGAATTTTTATTTTGGGATCTCTTTCCTGAGGTAATTGGTAGATTCTTTCAGTTTCCATTTTGCCCTCTCATTCCAGGCTATCATGTAGTTTTTCTTGATAATTTCTTGAAAAATGCTGTCTAGATCCTCCTTTCGATTATGGATTTCAGGGATTTTGATATTATCTCTCCTGAATCTATTTTTCCAGGTCAATTTTTCCTGTGAGGTATTTTACATTTTCTTCATTTTTTTCATGTTTTGAATTTGTTTGATTGATTCTCAAGTTGCATAGGGTCATTAGCTTCTACTTGCCCAGTTACAATTTTTAAGGTGTTATTTTTCTCAATTAGTTTTTGTATTTTCTTTTCCATTTGGCCAATTGTTATATTTAAAGAGTTGTTTTCTTCAGTGAATTTTGTGTGTCCTTTTCCATTTGGCTAATTCTAATTTTTAAACAGTTTTCCAAGCTCTCAGCTTTTTATAAATAATTCTCTTTGCAACACTATCATTTTTTTCCCCAATTTTTCTTTTATCTCTCATATTTTTAAGCTCCTTTTGGAGTTCTTTCACAAGTTCTTTCTGGACTTGAGACTGTTTCCCATTTATCTTTGGGATTTTGCCCATAGGTATTTTGGCATTGTTGTCTTCTGAATTTGTGCCTTGGTCTTCCCTGTAACCATATAAATTTTTTTGTTGTTTTATTTTTCCTCTTTTTTTTCTGGCCTTTTTTGTTTCTTTTAAATTTGGACTCTGCTTCTAGGATGAAAAGGGGCACTGTATCAGGTTTCTTGTACCAGTGGCTGTAGGCCCTGACTGTTTACCAGTTACTGTACTGATGTTGCCTTGAGGTCCATTGGGGACCCTTGTCTCTGGTGTTGTATTGAGTGGGTGGAGTAGGAGGTGACTAGTGGTGCTGGAGGCTATAGGGGTCTGGAAGCTTGCCTGGTGCTGAGCTGGATTCTTAGCGTTTGGCCTGTGTTGAGGTCCGGTGAGGTATTTTTGAATTTACCCAGGGCAAAATTGAAAAACTTGAAGGTTGGCTTCTGGAGGATGCTTGTTTACCTGGGGTTAAACATTCAATGGTTCTTGGTGCTGTAATCTCCTGGTTTCCCTGGCTATGCTAAGGCATGTGGGGATCTTGGTGTTGACACTTGCCTGCTTTACCACACTGGGGCTCGGGATCTCCCACCAGTTTGCAGAGATGGAGCTTGCAGCTGGTTTGCTGGGATGCTTTCTATTCTGGAATGCACTCCTTTTTTACCCAAATGAGATGAACCTTTCTTATCAGTCTTCCAATTTTCTTGGGCTAAAAGACTGTTTGACCCTATCTTCTGATGGTTCCGATGCTCCCAAATTTATTTTGGGCCCTATTTTGGTTTTTTTTCTGCAGGTGGATTTGGGAGAGTTAAAGTAATTTACTCCTCACTCCACGTCATCTTACCTTCCTTGTCTACAGTTACTTTAAATGCAATTTCTCTTTCCATCTATTGTTGCTGGGCTTTGTTAATATTATATAGAAAGGCCAATGATTTATCTGACTTTATTTTATATCCTGCAACTTTGCAAAAGTTGTACCTTTTTCCAAGTAGATTTTAGTTGATTTTCTAGGATTCTCTAAGTATAACATCATATTATCTACAAAGAGTTATAGTTTTCTTTCTTCATTAACTATTCTAATTCCTTTAATTTCTTTTTCTTCCCTTATTCCTAAAACTATCATTCCAAGATAGTATTCAGTAAAAGTGGTGACAATGGACACATCTTTGTTTCTCCCCTGGTCATATTGGACTTGCTTCTAGCTTATCCCCATTACAAATAATGCTTGTTGATGGTTTTACCTACTACTTAGCATTTTAAGGAGAACTCCATTTATTCCTATGCATACACACATATATACACAGATTTCTCTCTTTTATTCACTCTTTCAAAAACTTGATACTTTCATTTCTGTGGCTATTCCTTCTACTCATATCAATACCCTATATGAGTTGCTTTCTCCCCAAGCAGAAACATGTTCTTTTTTGAGTAAGCTTCTGGGGGCAAACTTCTTTGTACTTGGTTAGGTTGGTTCTGTCACTATAGACGTACAGGATGGCAGGAGACTTGTATTCAGAAGCCTTTCTAACTTGGTAGACCTTGCCAGACATTGTGTTCTCCCAGCAAAATATTTGTTGCATGGTACCTCTATGTCATGGTGATGTTTAAGAGGATGATTGATACTTTTAAGTTGAGTAGCAGGCAGTGAGGTGAAAAAGTTTGTCAGGGGCCATAACAGAATGATTGACTTGAGTGATAGATTAAAGAGTTTGGATTTTTCCCCATAGGCTATAAGAGTCATTAAAGTTTTTTGGTTTTGTTTTTTTTTTTATAGGAAGTTGTTGGCATTAGAAAGTGATACTGTGAGAAAGAGTAATATAGTGCTGGTATATAATATAGACTCAAGGCAGAGAAAACTAAGACACTAGGTAAGTAGTCCATATGTGAGATTGTTGAGGTCTGAGGGGTGCTAGGAACCCTGAAATATCAACACGCCAGGTCCTGCTTGAATGAATTTGACTCAAGTCTCCTTAAAGTCAAAGTAAAACCAAGTTTATTAAAGATTTGCCTCTTTGGGTTGACTCTTAAGGACCCTAACTACTTGTAACACTTGTATTCACAAGTGGGCCAGATAGAATCTCAGCTAGACAGAGTCTGAACTGGATTGAATTTGAGTGCCTTCATGGAGGTGAGATGGAACTTAAATACAGAAAAGACTACAGGAGGGATTTAGGGGTGGTCTGGTAGTCTAGGGTGATGGGAGAAGGGGTTTAGGGAAGGTCTTGAGGAGAAGTCCAAGGAGGACCTTAATGAGATTGGGGTGACTGGTAAAGGATTGGAAATAGCTGGAGGCAATCAGGAGATATCAGAAAATGGAGGGCCTGGTCCAGAAGCAGGTGTCACCAGGTAATTTGGGGTCCCAGAGATGGTCTTGATAGATCAAACCCAGGGAGGATCCTGATGGAAGTGGCTGGTAATAGGATCAAAGGGTGGGAAGTGCAATAGAGACCTGGACACAGGGATAGCAAAAAGCCCATGGGCTTTCTGGATACTGCCAGATCAAATGGGAAGATGAGATTTGAGTAAGAAAAGCTCGATCAAATGAGAAGACCTAAGGGGAGCTCAAGGAGGCTCCCAGAGACCAAACCCCATGAAGGTGATGGAACAACTCTCACAAGATGGAGTAGATTTGTCCTTTATCCTGGATATAATCCTTGGTGAGCTGGCAAAGGAAAAATATACTTAATCTGCCCTCAGAAACTGGTCTGACCCTGTTGGGCATAAGGATCCCCTTCTGCAAGACCTCTAAGTCTATTGATCTCAAACCAAGAGTAGTTGAAATGGAGACCCATTTTGGGGATGAAGATCTTGATCCCTCCAAAGAGGAAGTACCCTCTCCTTCCTACAAACTCTCATTCTCTTACATCGACCTATCTAGGCAAGTAGCCTGTCATTCTTTGCCTATCATTTTTTATTTTGTGTTATCGTTATTTTATTAAAATAATCTATGTACATGACCTATATCCCTAATAGATTACAATCTGTTTAAGGACACAGACACAATTCTAACCTATCTCTAATTCCTTTGGATCTTAGCACATGGTTTTTGCACATTATGGATGCTTTTTTTTGTTCAACACATTACTTACCTATTTAATTACTAAATTAATTATTTAATTTCAGCTGTTAGTAGAATAGATTTCTTTATCCTGGTCACGTGTAGAGTAAGCAGTAGAGTCAGAGTATGAACTCAGATTCTCTTGATCTAGGACCTACAAGTCATTATTTTTTAATTAAGCCTGTTCTTTGAAATATGAAATAAAAATGGGCTAAGAAGAAGCAGTAACAATTCACGTGACATTGTGAAGGCTTTTTTTACATCATTTCACCTTTGATCCAAATGTCATTAGAAAGCCTGATAGGTGGGCAACTGTCAGGGTAAAATTCTTCATTAAAGAGAACATGGGAAATTGAGTTCTGTCCCTAATAAATGAAATGGAATTACAAAAGGCAGCATGTGGCTCTAAGTAATACAAGCCTGAGACCCCCAGGGAAAAGAAACCTTGTGATAATCTTTTTGCAGTTCTCAAATAGGGGAAGAAAAAAAAAAGATTAAGCCTCCTCGTGCTCTTCAGGGAAACCTTGTGATGACTTTCTGATCCCAGCCAGAGGCAGCATTTCTATTTTAATAGTCTTTTCTCCTATGTTCATACTTCAAAAAAAAATTGTCTATTACCCACCCTCATCAGCCCCAAGATCCATTGACTTTTTATCCCTTGTTTCTATCATAATGCAGTCTGAATCTCAAGACAGCTGAATGGATGGGAAATTGCAGCTTGTCTAAGGCCAAAACAAATAGTTTGGGGGAAAAAAAGAGTGCCATAGTGAACTATCCTAGAGAACATTTACCATCAAAGCAAAAGCAGAGGCTCTCCAGTGAGATGATCTTTTCAAATTCAACGTTTGCTAATACTCTTTAACCCTAAATACATATATGTGTGATTGTGCACGGATGCACACATGACACACACAGGAAATAGACTAAAGATACAGAAGAACTATGTTTCAATGTTTACAATATGTTTTGTTTTGTGGTTAATAAAGAAACAGGTTAAAAGAGAAATGTCTCTTTGGGGATGAAAATTGGAATGAACTAAAATGATATTTGGGCAGGGAAGACCTCTGGTCTTGAGAAATCAAGACTAGTAATTGAATACTATCTGTCACAAGTCAGTTTACTTCCTTGGGTCTAAATTACCTCATCTGTAACACAAGGAGATTGGATTAGGTGATTTCTAATGTTTTTTTCCACCTCTAAATTCCATAGGTGTTCTGCATTTTGAGTAAATGGATGAATTTTTAACTTTACTATAGTCAGTGAAGAAAGAGGTGTTTTATTTTCCTCAGGGATTCTTTAAACTCTGGAGGCCAGAAGATTTTCAAGTGAAGGAGTGAAGAGGCACTGAAAAGGAAGGGTGCATCAGGGAAATTTACTTTGTTCCTTGATCATTTTTGTCCTATGCTCATGTACTCCAAAATCTTCAATGGTTCTCCATTGCCTATAGGACGATGTCCAGACTTCTTAATTTGGAAGTCAAAGCCCAACACAAATTGACCCTATCTTTCTTTTCTAGCCTTATGTTCTAGGACACTTTTTTATAAGTCCTATGCAATTTATTCATTTTCCCCTACATTTAAACCTTTACTCAAGTCTTTCTCCTTTCCAGAGATAACCTTTCCCTTCTTCCAAGTACCCAAATTCTCCTTATCCTTAAAGACACAATTCAAATCCTATCTTTTTTGTTGGAATAGACTTTAACTGGAAAAGATTTTCCACTCCGATTTCTTGCACAAGCACAGTTCATAATAATTGCTCCCTTCTCTGAACTTCTCTGGTTTCAATTTTCTATATCATTCATCTATTCAGAGAGATTATTATTTCTCTCTCTGTCTGTCTCTGTCTCTGTCTCTCTCTCTCTCTCTCTCTCTCTCTCTCTCTCTCTCTCTCTCTCTCTCTCTCTCTCTCTCTCATTTGCTTATTTAAACTTCCAGTGTGAAAACTCTGTGACCTATCTATAGTTAGGAGTCTGAGAGAATTTTCTGAGGTTAATTGATTTTTCCATACTCACACAGCTGTATGGGTTAGAAACAAAATCTAAATGTAGATGTCTCTTTCAACTCTATCTACTATGCCATTAGACTTCTCAACTGTCTCCCCCCTGCCACATTTTCTTGGGGAAGGCCACATAATTCAGTGAAATGTGTTGGACTTCAAGTCAAGAAACCCAGAGTTTATTGCTCATATTTGATATATGCTAGCAATAGAAAGATGAGCAAATGACAATGTCAGGGTTCCCAAGAAACTCTCTCTTTGGTAAGTTACAGGTGGCTTGTGATGTTCCTTAGTGTGGCAACTTTCATCAATGAAATCACAGATGCTTGACATATGCATACCTTTTCTCCACTACTGGACTATATGTGCCTTGAGAGCTAGTGATCGTGGATTATATATCTGCAATGCTTTAAAATGCTCACCCATAGTAGGAACACCTTAAATGTTGAATGATAAAGCAATATTGTAGACCCTTTTTATATTTTAAAAAGGATCTCATCCAAACTTGCCTGGATTTTAGGAATAAACTGACATTTTATTTAGTACTTCCTGCCTTACAGTGATGAGGTTATAATCTGATCTGAATTCTGATTTGCACATTCCATTCTGATTCAAATTCTCCCCATAGCTTAGCTCAGTGGCACATAGTAGGTGCCTAATAATAGCTGATTGGTTCATTGATTGATTAGGCTATCAGTGTTGTAGAGTCGAGGACCCATGTTCCACTCCTCTGTGTAGTCATAGAGGACTACAGATTTAGAGCTTGAAATCCCTAGGAGCCATACAGTTCATCCTATTCATTTTAGTGTAGTGACCCATAGTAAATTACAGTCAGGAATTTGAATCCCAGTTTTCTGACTCCAAATCCTAATCTCTTTTAGCTATGCCACTTGCCTTCACTATACACAATAACCTTAAAAAAATACACACTTAATACCTATGTGACCATGAGAAAATCATTTTACCAATCTGAGCCTCAATTTCTTTATCTGTATAATAATGGAGTTGATGACTTTCAAGATACCTATTAGTCCTAAATCAAAGATCTTTTGACTATTTCTTTAAATCAATAAAATAGCATGATGCAAAAGATTTATTTTAATTAATCACTACTGAATCTTGATTCACACACTCTAAAGATGCCTTGATAGTGAAGAGTGTCACTTTAAAACTTGACTTTGCCTTTGTGTATTATCCTCCTGTTTTCCAGAAAAGCAGTCATGTGCTGGGCAGAAGATGAGAGCTTAAGACAAAGACTGGAAGTATTTGAAATTAGTTGGAGGTGGGAGGAGACGCTATTTAGGTTTCAGGCAATGCATGTGATGATTAGAAGGCTAACAGAGAGAGGAAACCAGCTAAGAAGGAATTCCTAGAGGGCCAGGGGAAGAATGCGTCTGATACCTTTGTGTTATTTGCTGTGGGTTTTTCAGGGTTCTTTGGGGCAGTTTCCCAGAGCCTGCGTCTCATCCAAGAACCTGTTAGAGAAGGAATGTTGCCCCATATGGAGTGGCGATGGCTCTCCCTGTGGCCAGCTGTCGGGCCGAGGCTCTTGCCAGGAGATCCACATTTCCAGGGCACCACAGGGACCCCAGTTTCCTTTCTCCAGGGTAGACGATCGAGAAGAATGGCCCTCTGTCTTTTACAACCGGACGTGCCAGTGCTCTGGTAATTTTATGGGGTTCAACTGTGGTGACTGCAAATTTGGGTTCTTGGGGCCCAACTGCCTGGAGAGGAGACTGCTGGTAAGAAGAAGTATCTTTGACTTGAGCATACCTGAGAAGAACAAATTCCTTGCCTATCTCAACTTGGCTAAGCATACTATCAGTTCAGACTATGTCATCCCTACCAGCACCTATGCCCAGATGAACAACGGTTCAACCCCCATTTTTAGGGACATAAACATGTATGACCTCTTTGTCTGGATGCATTATTATGTGTCCCGAGACACCCTGCTTGGGGACTCCAGTGTCTGGAGAGACATTGATTTTGCCCATGAAGCTCCTGGTTTCCTTCCTTGGCATAGATTCTTCCTCCTGCTTTGGGAACAAGAGATCCAGAAACTCACAGGGGATGTGAACTTCACTATTCCCTACTGGGACTGGCGAGATGCTGAAGGATGCACTATTTGCACAGATGAGTATATGGGAGGTAGTCACCCAACAAACCCAAACATCCTCAGCCCTGCCTCATTCTTCTCCTCATGGCAGGTAAGGAATAATAAGGATGAGTCTGATTGTTCCTAATTTAAAAAAAATACAACCATTACTAATATCAATGATAATAGATTGTATTTTATAGTACTTAACGGCAGGGAGATTTTTCTTCATAATTATTAGCATATTTGATCCTAAAAACAACCCTATCAAATAATTAAGTTGTTTGTTTTGATATAACCTTGTAATGCCTTTGCATGCCAGAATTTCTTTTAAGTAAATTTGTTAAGGCAAATAAATAACAGTTCTGTTATCTATGATCTTAGAGAAATGCCTGGGGCTTTGAGAAATTCAGGGGCTTGCCCAGTGTGTGTATATTCCAGGAACAATGGTAATATTGATTTGATCACTATATTCAGAATAAAGTTGGGGTACATCTAGAGTGGACTAGACCATTAGGTAGAGTGGTCTAGGTATATTTGCACTCATTCACTCACCAACTAAGCTCTAAAGCCTTCAAAATGAGTGAATTAATTTCCCCAGGGACCAGGGCATGATTTCTAGAAATCTAGTACAAAGGGTGATTTTCTAGGTAGAGATAAGTATAGTGGAAAACTGGAAGGCAAGATGGCCCTGGGGAAGAGGTTTGTAAAATATTTTCCTTACTATAACTTGGAGCCTGTCCAGAAAGCTAAGATCTTCTATATTATACTCAATTTTAGAGATGAAGATATTGAGATACAAAGATGGAAAGTGACTTATCTAATGGTTACATAGCCAGACTATGTTGGAGCAATGACTTCTGACACCAGAAATGAAACAGATAATTGATTGAGAGTTGAAAGAACATTATTGTATTTGGTCATTCATTCATTCATGTCTGACTCAACATGACTTTTTTGTCCATGGGGTTTTCTTGACGAAGATGCTGGAGTAGTTTGACATTTTCTTCTCCTGCTCATTTTACAAATGAGAAAACTAAGTTAAACAGGGGCAAGTGACTTTCCCAGGGTTACACCACTAGTAAGTGTCTGAGGCCATATTTGACATCACATCCTCCTGACTCCAGGTCTGTGCTCTATCCACTGAACTAGTGAGCTGCCCAGACCATCGGAAACCATATAATCCAAGCCTTTCATTTTACAGATGAGAAAACAGATGCCCACAGAAGATGTGACTTGTTCCAAATCATACAGTTTATAATATTATAGGCAGTGAGGTAATGCAATGGATAGGGCAGCAAACCTAGACTCAGGGACACCTGAGCTCAAGTTTGGTCCCAGACACTTACCACCTGTGTGATTCTGGGCAAATCACATACCTGTCTGCCTCTTTTTTCTCAACTATAAAATGTGGCTAATAATAGTTACTGCCCCCCAGGGTTGTGAATGAAGAGTAAATGAGAAAATAGTACAAAGTGTTTAGCACATAGTAGGTATTTAACAAATGCTTATTCTTTTCCCCTTCCCTCCTTCTGATTTCAAGCCTAGTTCTCTTTCCACTAGACTGTGAGATGACTTCCTCAAAGGCCTTTTTGGAACTATGAAAATTTCGAGCTCTCAGCCCTATGCTTGGCAATTAAAATGTGTGGATGACTTTGCTCTCTCAAGTGCACACAGCAATCAAGAGAAAAAGGAGTGTATTCAAGTTCTTACTTGAAAATTGTCCCAAATAATTTTTGGTCACATGGCAAATGTCAGGCTCTTACCAAGCAGAGTCATCACATTTATGCAAGGGGAAAAATAAAATCTCTCTACACATCTGTGAGGGAAAGCATGTATTTTGTGAAGGCTTCCAGAACTGTTCCATTTAGAATGTAAAACAGTGAGACTTCTAAGTTCTCTAATCTTCCCCTTATTCCCCAAAATGCTCCTTCGTCTTGACAAGGTTGAACACAGAAACAAATAAAACCTTCTTGTTTTCTTTGAGAACGATTGTGGTATCATGGGGCACATAGGATCTGGAGGCAGAAATCCTGAGTTGAAGTTTCCAGTCGATCTTTTATCAACAGTTTGACTACGAACAATTCCCTCCTCTAAAAATGTGGGTAATGTTGCATTCTCTGTCTCATAGTACTGTGGTAGATTTTTAAAAGGTGAGGGATAATGTTTTATAAATACAAGCTATTGTTATTTTGGTGTAGAAAACTTTGAAAATACTCAGAATCATTTCCAAGTTGTAATTGACACACATGGAAATAAATATTATAGACAATATGATACAATGAAAAGAATATTGACTTAGAAGCCAAAGGACATTGGGATGAGAATGAATACAGTTCTAGGCCCACAGCATAGAAGTCTGAATTGATCTGCCTCAGACACTTCCTAATTGTGTTGCCCTGGGCAAATCACTTAGCCTCTGTCTGCCTCAGTCTCCTCCACTGTAAAATGGGAATAGTAATAGCACTTGTCTGAAAAGACTACTGTGAGATTCAAATAAGGTTACATTTAAAGTGCTTTGCAGAAGTTTGTATGAATGCTAGTTTCTGTTTAAAACCATTATCTTTGTCAGCATCCTGGCTCTAATAATATTTCCTTGAATAAGTTACTGAAACTCTTTCAGTTTTAATTTTTTCATCTGTAAATTGAGGGGGTTGAATTAGATGATTTTAAAGGTGCTTTGTAATTCTGAATAAGCCTAAGTGTTAAAGGTTTAATTGCATAGTAAGTAGCCCATGCTCCAGAGCTACTACTCCAATTCCCACTGACTCTGAAGAGTCGGGTACCCAAAGTATGACTATTATATCTCCTCAAAGTTCTAAGGTTTAGATATGGGTTTTGTGGGAATTGTGTGAACCAAACTGACTCCATCTTGTGACTCAATTTTGGATCTAGATCAGTCCCTTTTAATTTGGGTCTAATTCTATTTCTGTCTTGTGAGAAAACTTTATTCATTTAGGGGAATTATAAGAAAATTTTATTGGACTGTTTGAAACTAGTCCTACCTGACTGGGAAGCTGAACCACCCCAACCTGCTGTTTGAAGTCCTTTAACTAAGAATCTATACTATGCTGACCAGAGATCCAGTCAGATCTGAAGACAGAGGAGTTTTCTTACAGTTTTGTATCTCAAGCAACTCACCTGTCTTATCTGAAAATCAGATTCATACTGGACAATCAGTGACTGTTTCCTTGTTCCTTTAATTGAATACAGATACTTAGGGGCAAGGGGACATGTCTTTTTCTGATTTTAGTGAATTGTACTTGTCTGCTCTACTCCTCCCAACTTAAAAATCCCCTAATCTTCCCTCCAATTAGAAATCAGATTACCTACTCTTATATCTTTGTTCATTTTTTAAATTCCTAAAAATCTGTCTCCCCATATATTTAAGGTCCAGTGCCAAGCTGAGGAGGCCTCGTCCCTATGTGTTAGGCAATTAGTATGCATTGCTTAATAAATCAAAATTCTCAGGTGCTCAAACCTTTGTTTCCTCAGTTATTTCATATTTTACTCATCACATTTCTAATACTATAGTTCAAAAGCCCTCACCATGCTTTCCATCATGATTTTTTGTTAATATCAATTAGCTCATAAGACTTTATTAAATTTTAAAAAGAAGTATTTAATAAAGTAGTTGGGTAAGAAAAGATGATATGATATTTCTCCCCTACTCCCATACCTGTGATACACTCTTCTGGGATAACATTCACAGGACTAGGTACATAGGGCCTAAAGGAGTATCTCAGGTCTCCTGGAAATTCTTTTGATGGTGTTCTCAAGATGTTATAATTAGCTAGGTTTATTATAACTTTTCTACAGGGCTCTTTGTAGAGCCTTGATTCTATGTCCAGTTCATCCTTGGACTCTAACGCACACATCCTCATAAGCTATTACTGAGATTGAAGTTCAGATTTTTTTTGATGCTCCTAAGTTTGGAAGCCAGAGGAACCACCTCTGGGTAAGGTGGTTATAAGAGACAGAGAGAGACCTAGACTCAAGATGTTATTCTCCTCCTCAAGTAATTCCTTCTGAGGGACAGTCTTTTCTCTCAGTTCAACTTTTACTCAAAATTATCTAGGTCTAGCTAGCACAATGGTTTGATACAGGCCTCAGAAAGCCTGGCTGCATTATACCTTGTTCAAACCCAGTGAACAATCAAATGTATTTTCAAAGGATACATGAAAGTTCTTACTGCCTGAGCACTAAATTTAAATTGTTTGGGATGATTTAATCAATTTATTCAATGGGTTCCTTTAACCCTTACTTTTTAATACTTTATAATTGTTTAGCTAACCTCTCACCTTTCCTGTGTAGAAGTAAGACATAGAGTCATAGAGAATACATACATATCCAGTATAGACAAGGGTAGCCATCTGAGTCCTTGCCTATAAATAGGAAGGACTTACAGAACATGTGGTTCTTCATTATATCAACTCCACTCTTAATGTTACGTCCCTCTTCTATCCTGTAATCTTACCTACAAGTATGAATAATTCAGTTTTATTTCCTGGTCACCCTCTTTCCGTGGCTTTCCCTTTGTGTTCATGTACTTATCTACCTTCTCTCAAGGACATAATTTATATAGAGAGTTCAGTTAGATTATTTAACTCATAGAAAGACTGGACCGTTAATCACACGTAACCTAGGCTACAAATTCCATTAAATTTCTGGATCAAACTTCTTATAAGACATAAATCCTATTTTTGGCCAGAGTCCATCTCCCTTTCACCTAAGTCTCTCAGTCTCATGACAGCAAGAGACGATACAAAAATAAAGTCAAATGCCTTATAATAGACCTTCCTTTACCTATAAAATTATTATTTCATGATATAACATTATTTAGGGACAACTAGGAGGAAAAGTGGAAAGAGCACCTGACTTGGAGTCGAGAAGACCTGAGTTCAAGTGTGATCTCAGACACTAGCTATGGAATCCTAGGCAAGTCACCTAGCCTCTGCTTGCCTCAGTTTCCTCATCTGTAAAATAGACGTAATAATAGCACTTCTCTCCCAGGGCTACCATGAGGATCAAATGAAATAACTGCAAAATATTTACCACAGGGCCTGCAACAGAGTAAGCATTATGTAAATTTTAGCTATTATTAGTATATCATGATGATGTCACTATACAGATGTAAAAATTAGGTTGCACTGTACCCTGTGGAGTCTAATTTAAGACTTTATGTCATAAAAATAGTAAACCAACCCAGAAATAAACACTCTCTGTATCAAACATTTTGCCTACAAACTCAAAATAATATCTTTGCATGTGAAAAAAGAGAAATGTAATCTCTAGGACATTTGGACTTTTTTCATGTCATGAATTATTTATTTTAGGGGAGATGGAAGGTCTGTTATAATCCATTCAACCTCTGGTTTGTTCTGTTGCATGTCCCATACTACAACTGGAAGACAGAAGAAAGGGTCACAAAGCCATGACTTCCTCATCACTTATGAGAACATTGGGATTCTTATGGTTGCAGCCGCATGGGTAAATAGGAACATGGGATAATCTTATGGGATATTCCCAGGAACTCTATTCCACTAGAATCCCTGGACTCTGCTTCAGTGTCTGCTTGCGCCACTGTCTGTCCTTGTAAATCTAGCACTGAAACAGGGCATGTGATGTTAAAATGCCTCAGAGGCTAATACCAAACAGTATGTTGCAAAACTAACCCTTTCAGCGTCAAGGGGAGACATGTGCCTCAGCCACCATTTTGTTTCTCTTGGTCTTTTTTTCCCTTCCCTTTGTCTTTTCACATTTGACTTCATTTCCCTCCAATTAGTCTTCTTCTATAGATATGACTCTCGGGAGGCAAATCAGCTGATGAAACCATGTCAGATTATCATTCTAACAAAGAGTTAGAATCTCCCAATCCAATCCACTAAACATTTTTTAAGTGCTCGCTAAGTACAAGGCACTGTGAAAAGTTCTAGAGATTAAAATTAATGAAAAGATAGACAGTTCCTCAAGGAGGTAAGACAACGTGCGAAAAGAGGCAGAAAGTGTGGACAGGAAGAGTTGGAACATCAAATGCTACCCAGCATGGGGACATCTTATTCCCTGTAGTTGAAACAGGCTTAGCAGGAAATGCAAATCAGAAAGATCTGAGAAGCCAATTTCTGCTTCTTATAAAAGAAGACGTTAGGAGGTATTTGGTGTTCTGCCTTCCAGCAGAAGGGGCAGCTAGGTGGTGCAGTGGATAGAGCACCAGTGCAGGAGTCAGGAGGACCTGAGTTCAAATCTCACCTCAGACACTGGACGCTCACTAGTTGTATGACCTTGGGCAAGTCACTTAACCCCAACTGCCTCATCCTGGGTCATCTCCAGTCATCCTGATGAACATCTGGTCCCTGGATTCAGATGGCTCTGGAGGAAAAGTGAGGCTGGTGACCTGCACAGCCCTCCCTCACTCAAAACAAGTCAAGTGCAAGTCATGTCATCATTTCTCTGATGATACGGTCTTCTTCAGCAATGAAGGACAAACACACACAAACACACACACACACACACACACACACACACACACACGTACACATACTCAGTCAGAAGGGAGGCTGATGGAGATGGTGCCAAATTAAGGTTAGAATTAGCAGAATGACTGTGAGATTAGAGGTTATAAGCCTCTGTTGAGAGAAGCATCTTTTCTTCCCTAGAGTTGAAACCAGGGCAGGACATAAGATGCAAAGTGGAATCCCTGTTACATATATGCAGAAAATTAGTGATACTCTTTTGTTTTGTTTATACTGAAATAAGTATTACAGTCCAATATCAAGTTGTTTCAGTTTTTAGAAAGAAAAATAAAAGTTCACAAATCACATTTAGATTTTATTGACTCTCTAATTCTATTCAAGACTGTATGTCTAAAGACCGCCTACAACTCTCTTGGTAAAAATAGTTACATTTTGGGATTCTGACCTCAGATACACTCAGTCAGTCACAGACCTATAATCAAAATATGTTGAAGCTGATGTGTGTTCGTCTTTCATTAGGCAATTGGGGTTTAGTGACTTGGTCAAGGTCATACAGCTAGTGAGTGACAAGCGTCTGAGGTGAGATATGAACTCGAGTCCTCCTGATTCATGCCCTGGTGCTCTAGCCACTGCACCACCGCACTGCACATTTGAAGATAAGGAATGGGCTAGATGGCCATTAAAGTACTTTCTTATTCTGAAATGATTTTTCACTCAAAGTCATTTCCAGGTGTATAACTTGAAAAGAAATGGGCCACAAAGTAGATTATAAATTTAAAAGATTATCTTCATATTATCATTAAATACCCATAAAGAGACCTAGATAACTTAGTTAGTGGCATAAGACAAATGGATCATGTAATCAACATGTTTAACAACACTGATAGAGATTTTAGAGATTAACTAGTTCATAACTTTTACTTATAGGTGGGGAAAATAAGGCCCAGATTGGGGACACATGGTATAGTGAAAAGAATATTGCATTTAAGGAAAAAGAACCTAAGCTAGAACTATGCCTTAAGAAATGATGAATGGGGGCAGAGCCAGGATGGCAGAGTAAAAGGAGGGACTTCCTTGAGTTCTTCCCCCAAACCCCTCCAAAAAACCCCTACCTATACAAATTTTAGAGCTGTGGAACTGTAATGGTAATTTAAATGGGAAGATCTTTCCCATTCATCAATAGGCCCATGTGACCTGGTTAAATCACCTGGAAGTCTAAGTTACATGTGGTGGGAGGAGCTGGCTGAATGAGTGGAACAGGAAGGGTGGAGCAAAACTGGGAGGAAGTGAGTGAGCTTGGTTGAGGCAGAGGAGAGAGGACACAGGCAGGCAGGCAGGTACAGTGAGAATGATAGAAAGGATGGCAGATTGGGGAAGGGAGTAGTCAGAAGCAAACAGTTTTGAAAAGGATCAGGGTCAAAGTTGAAGATAAAATAAGTCGGGGAGGGCAGGATGGAACGGAGGGAAATAATAGTCTTTCACAACATGACTATTATGGAAATATTTGCATGACTACACATGTATAACCTATGTTCAATGGTTTGGCTTGTCAATGAGGGTGGGTGGAGAGGGAAGAAGGAAGAGAATTTGGAAAACAAAAGTTGTAAAAACAAATGTTTAAAATTGTTTCTCATGCAACTGAGAAATAAGATAAGTAGGTATTGGGATATAGAAATCTACGCTGGCCTACCAAAATATAAGGGGAAAAGGATTAAGGGGGGAGGGGTGATAAAAGGGAGGGCAGACAGGGGAAACAAGTAATTAGAATGCATGCAATATCACAGTGGGGAGAGGGGAGAGATGGGGAGAAAATCTGGAACTCAAAGTCTTGTGGAAATAATGTCAAAAACTAAAAATAAAGAATAAAAAAGAAATTATGAATGGTAAAACTTCTAAGAAGCATTGATATAAATCAATACAAAGTGAAGGAAGCAGAACCTGGAAAATAACAGACCAATGACTACAACAGTGAAAAGAAAAGAAATAAGCAAATTTGAATGCTATGTGATTATCATGACAAATTTTGGTCTTATTAAGAAAATAGACCTTCGTTTTTGTTTTGCAGAGGGTGGGGTCTACGGATATGGGATATTACATTCTGTCAGGCATAGTTGACACTGATTTTGGTAAATTGGTTTTTTTCTTTTTAATTGTTTTTTGCAGGGGAAGAGAAGGGACTAGCAAATTCAGAAGGTGATTTAAAAAAAAAAAGAGATGTTTAAGTCAAAATAAGCATCCAAGATTTCATCAGAGACATTATTTAAAATAATAGTTTTTATTTCACCAGAGACATTATTTAAAATAATAGTAGCTTTTTAATGACCTTACTTAACATGCTTACAAGGTGCTAGGTTGAATATATAATGACAACAACAGAAAGAGGAGGCCTGCCTTCCAAAGGGTTTACCTTCTAGGTGACATACAAAAATATATGGAGATAAGTTAAACACTAGTTTTCCCAAAAATCCTCTTTTGGGACACTCAGTACAAAGTAATTTGAGAAAAGAAAGAATTCTGGCAGGAATTAAGGAAAGTTTCATGGAACAAGGAGAAAAACAATTGAACCTTGAAGCAAGATAAGGATTGAGCAGTAGCAGTGAAGAAGAATATAGTGAACTCTTGAAAGTTGACTGTGTAAGGGGAATCATGTAAAATAAGGCTAGAAAGATCAAAGGTTGAGCTGGGTCCACTCTCTCAGGTCCCGCTACATTTTAAACCCCTCCAACACAAACATCTTAGGGTAGCCTAAAGGGAATGAGGAGTCTCTTTTCTCTGCCATCAACTTGTGCTCCCACTGGTTGTGTCCCTTCAGTTATAGGTGTCTGGTAACATCCTAGCTAGTTTCATTTAACAACTTAATGAGTTATATTTTACAAAGGTATATTTACTTCAAAGGCATAACAACAAGACTCATACAAATATTTCTTTAAATACCATGGTGGCCTAATTCTTCACTTATTTCAGGATCTGGAAAGGGCATTAGGCTCACATTTTAGCTCAGTTCCCACACGGTACCAATCTCTCTAAGTTCATGTCCAAAGCCCAAGGTGGGACTGTATTCTACTGGGCTAGAGTTTAGGACCACTTAATGGTTTGAGTCTTGCTTCTGACTTGGCTGTATAAAGCTACCTGATTTCACCTAGACCTTATCCTGTATACCTGTGGTTCCCATTCCTAGGCAAGACAGGGAATACACTCTCTCTCTCTCTCTCTCTCTCTCTCTCTCTCTCTCTCTCTCTCTCTGTCTGTCTGTGTGTGTGTGAATATCCAGGCTACATAGTCTCAGTGGGGAAAAGAATAATGCCATATGGAACTCTCAGTCTTATCAAATTTTGTGAATTAAGCAGTCATTTTCTTTTTAAAATATTTTATTCTTTTCCAATTAGATATAAAAGTAATTTTAACACACATACATATATGTGTGTGGTATATATATGTGTGTGTTTGTGTGTGTGTCTGTGTATATGGAGTTCTAGGTGCCCTCTCTCTCCCTCTTCCCTCATTGAAAAGGCAAACAATTTGATATAGGTTATTCATGTACAGTCAGGCAAAACATATTTTTACTTTAGTCATATTATTAAGGAAAACAAAATCACCCCACCCTCCAAAAAAAAAGTTTAAAAAGATGTATACTTCGATCTGCTTTCAGTCTCCACTCGTTCTTTCTCTGGAGGTGGGTAGATAGCCTTTTTCACCATGTTCTTCAGAATTATCTTGGACCATTTTATTGCTGAGATTAGCTTTTACTCACAATTGGTGAATGCAATATTGCTGTTACTGTGTAAACTATTCTTCTAGTTCTGATCATTTCACTTTGCATCTGTTCATATAAGTTTTTCCAGAGTTTTCTGAAACCACACTGCTCATTATTTCTTAGAGCAAAGCAGTATTCCTCACAATTATACATTCATTCTTCTAAGGACCCAAGGAAATCTTCTAAGGACCCAAGTCCAGTATTCTTTATCTCATATCACACAATTATCAGTCATTCCCCAGTTGACGGTCATCCCCTCAGATTCCAATTTTTGCCACCACAAAAAGAACTTCTATGAATATTTTTTTGTACATATAAGTCCTTTTTGAAAAGAATCTCTTTGATTGTTTGGTTACAACTAATAGTGGTATTGCCAGGCCAAAACATATGCAATGGTTTTATAGCCTTTTAGGCATAGTTTCAAATTATTCTCCAGAGTTGTTAGATCAGTTCACAAATATACCAACAGTGCTTCAGTGTTGCAATTTTCCAACATTCCCTCCAATATTTGGCATTTTTCTAGTCTATCATATTAGCCAATTTGATAGGTGTGAGGTGGGACTTAAGAGTTATTTTAACTATAAAAGTACCTCTTTTATATGAGATAAATTACCATATTTACCTCTCTATGAAATCTGGAATTCCCCTGACTTGGAAACCCTCTAGCTCCCCCACAGCTGTGGGGTGTTCTTTTGAAACCAAAGGAAGAGGCCAAGTATATGAAGAATGATTATAGGTAGCAGTTTAATCAACCATTATGAATGCTTAGAAATAGGGGCAATCTTCACTCTGGAGCAGCAACCAGATAAGTTAGTGCACCCCCACAGAAGAACTCTCAAGATCCCTGCGGTAATTATAGAAAACAGCCAAGAGGGAGGAGCTAGAGAGTGCAACACTACTGAGTGGAGGATGTTTTTGGTTTTCTGATTAGAAATGAATTGGGTGTTAAGGCAATGTTATACCCAAACATAAGTTTGTATGCTGATCATATACCAGTCACATAGGATTCACAATATTTTTGTTATGGCTTTCATAGGTCATAGTACCTAAGTTTTGACTTTGTCTCTAAATTATGATTCAGTATCTAAGCCATGATTTCTTAACAAGTCACCATGTTTAGGTTTCTACCTTTCGCAGAGTTTAAGTTTATATGGCCCTTCATTTATTATTATATTTTATAGCTTTTCCCCAATTGGGATCCTATACCCCCCCTTCCCCCTTTTCCTAGTATCTCCTTCTTTCTCACCCCTTAATTTTATTTTTTTAAGATATTATCTAAGGAGTCACTTTCATTCTCACATGAAAACGCAACAACAACCAAAAAAATCACCGCTACTCTTGAGTCAAGCTGCTTTAAAGGGTGTGGATAGCTCCAACTGTAACTGAAAACTAACCAGGCATCTACCAGAGTCAGCCCAAACTGTTTACACAGAGCAAAGCATTTTCAGTGAGAGCATTTCCAACTTAGAATTCAGAAAACACTACATATCAGGGGTTAAATTATTGTCTTGTTGATTTTCTAGACTTAAGAAAGTGATGGAGAAAATTTTAATAATGCATAATATTTAATTTGAAAGTGTGTTGGACATAGATATAGATGGATATCGAGAGAGAGAGAGAGAGAGAGAGAGAGAGAGAGGCGCAGCAGAGCAGATCAACAAAGGGAATATATAGATTTATTTTTCAGAGACTATTGTTAAATATTTATCAGATCAGCATTGTCAATATAAAATATCTTCATATTTTCAAGTTCTATGGCCTTCCCATCATGCACAAGGCATATGACACTACCTTAAGAGATCTGAACATGTGCTAAAGTAGATTGTGATGGGTCTTTAAAAGCAAACTAAGTATAGCAATAGCCCTGGAGTCATAAAGAACTAATTTCAAATCTAGCCTCAGACACTTGATGAGTTGTGTGACCCTAGGTAAGTCACTTAACCCTGATAGGTGGAGGAAGTTCTAGACAAGGAATTTCCTCAGTCCTTCCACTGCTGCCCTATTATACTATTAGTTGCCTGAATCCAAGAAGGAGCTTTTATCCACCATCCTACTATCTGCCCATCAGAGTCCGTTTGTCATGGTAGAGGAAACCAAGATGCAGAGATGTGAAGCAAGTGCTCAAACTGCAGACAGAGTTCTTAGGAAGGATGAGAGGAACCTCAGAGGAATAGTTTATCTTGTCCAGACTCTCCCTGCATTCACTTCTAGAATGTTCCAGAGACTTCCTCAAGGCTACCAGTAAGGATTTAAATTGAGATCTTCTAAGGACCCAAGTCCAGTATCCTTTATCTCATATCACACAATTTTCTTGGATCCTAATAACTGTGCATTACAAAAGGAAAAAAAAAGTCAAGCTTCTAACACAGAAAGGAATATAGGGAGGGAAAGAGAAAATGGGAAGAAGGCTAAACAGTGGCAAAGAAAATTACAGAGAATATCATTTGAAATGCAAAGAAATAGCACTAAAGTAGCAAGCCTTGTGCTCTCTGCTATTAAGCATTAAGGAGCACGGCTCTGGTTCTGCTTTAGGAGGTTACTGGGGACAAATGTGAACCACACAGCATTCCACAGAACTGTCCTCATAAAGAAAAAACAGAAAATCTGTTTTTCTCTGAGCAGTTGCCATAGCTACAGTGGTTCCCATGAATACCTGCTGAAATAGGACTTTCCCTCCCCTCCCTTTGATTCTTTCTGTGTAACACTTTTTTCCCCCTGGATGACTATATTCTTTGGTCACATTTTTCTCACATCTATCATCTAAGGACCATTTTTTTCTTCTTATTTAGATCTATCATGTCAGCAACCTCCAATTTCTTTCTCTCTCTCTCTCTCTCTCTTTTTCTCTCTTTCTCTCTCCATCTCCCTCTAATCACTATTTTTTTCTGAGTAAATTACTCTATGTTTAATTGACCCAATATTTGTGCATAAATATTTGTGCTCTGTGAGGCTGTCAGGCAAATATAAACAGATTATTTGTATATGCATGTATGTATATAAAAATAAAATATAATATGTTAAAATTGAAATATAATAAATAATTAAACAGTAAACATATATTTTCAAGTGATTATACATGTATATACTAACCATGAGCTATGTGTATTTTTTAAATGGCTCCCAAAAATCCACTTGATTTTATTTGTATTTCATTCTAAAAGTAAAGAAATCTCAATTAGTTCTAGTCTATAGGCTAAAGCATTCAGGTTGGATGATGTCCTCTGAAATTCAAATTAAGATAAACTGTCACAAGAGGGGATAAAAAAACATGTTCTATTCAAATATTTTGTGTTAAAACTTTAAATTTTCTTTTAAAATTAAAAGTGAAGTGCGATCTCTAAGGTATTCAAGATAGTGTTTCATAGAATCATTTATTCAGAGCCAGACAGCACCACAAACTCAGTCTACTTTAACTCTTTCATATTATAGGTGAAGAAACTGAGTCCCCAGGATGTAACTTGTCCAAGGTAAATATCAAAGGAAATATTTGAGTCCTGGTCTTCAGACTTCAGAATCAGTATTAGATGAAGAAAGAAAGGAAGAAAGAAAGAAAGAACAAAGAAAGAAACAAAGAAAGGAGGGAGTGAGGGAGGGAGGGAGGAAGGAAGGAAGGAAGGAAGGAAGGAAAGAAGGAAAGGAGGAAGGAAAGCAGGAAAAGAGGAAAGGAGGAGAAAAGGAGAGGAGAGGAGAGAAGGAGAAGAGAGGAGAGAAGGAAGGAAGGAAGATACAAACATATATAATATGTGGATATACATATACATGCATCTTTATTTCATATATATTAAGCTTCTCAGGTTGTTTTTATATTCTTGTTGTCCAATTATTTCAGTCACATACAGCTCTTTTTTTTCCTCATTTGGAGTTTTCTAGGCAAAGACACTGAAGTAGTTTGCCATTTCCCTCTTCAGTTCATTTTACAGATGAGGAAACTGAGGCAAACAGTGTTACATGATTTGCCAAGGTCACACTTCTAGTAAGTGTCTGAGGCCAGATTTAAACTTAGGCCTTCCTGATTCCAGGACTGTCCCACCTAGCTGCACCTAAAATATTAAAAACAATGCCTAATGCATATTATATACAATAGTAAATTCTTATTCACTGAATGATTCATTATTGTATGGTGGCAATGAGTCTTTTTATTAATCTCTCTCCTCCTAATCCTGTAAATAATTAGCCCTCTTCAGTCAAATTAATAACTATTTAAGTGTTTTTTGTATGCCAAATACTCTGCTAACCTCTGGGAACATAAAGAAAGGAAAAAACATAATCTCTACTCTCAAAGAACTCACAAGATAATTGTGAAAAGAGCAGATAACAATGATGTACATATAGAGGGTGTGTGTGTGTGTGTGTGTGTGTGTGTGTGTGTGTGTGTGTGCGCGTGTGTGTGGTTGAAGGGGAAAGGTCCTCTTAAAGAACAAAAATTTATACTGAGTCTTCAAGGAAGCCAAAGAAACCACATCACTCTCTATTTGAAAATTCTTCATATAGATTTTAAATTTATTTATTCATTTCCATGTTATAACCCCCTCCCAGTAGAAAGCAAGCCCTTTGAAAGCAGCAAAAATTTCTATATTTTTGGAATTAAGTTTAATTACTAGAAATGATTTTGACTAATGTAAACTGAGAATGGAGGAGAAGTCTAGTAAACCACTTCCAGGAACAGAATATGAAATCTGTGATTTACCATCCTGAAAGACAAGTATGTAGGGCAAAGAACTGATCAAAACTGTCAATTTTTAATGAACCTTAGATTATATTTTATCATAGTTCTACCAATTATCTGGGAGCCATAGTAGTCCTATAAAAAGGAACTTGGAGGAAGGTCTACCAAGGAATAAACATTTTTGAATAATAAATTCGTTTGGGTTAAAGGTACCCTTTCAGAAGTGGCATGGAGAAAGTCAATTAGATGATAGTCAGGATGACCTAGGCTTCCTGATCATAAAGTAAAATGGCCTTCAAAGAAGGGAAACTTGAGATGTTAGTCTAAGGCAATAGGTGAAAAGGCAGCATTAACCAACAAGGAAAGAACCAGACATAGCCACATACCAAAATTTATTTCAGGTAAATGAAGCCAAATGGCAAGAGTATGGCAAAATCATTAATAACAGAAATGAGTGTTGAACTTTATCAAAAACTTTCTCTGCATCTATTGATACAATCATATGTTTTTAAATTTTTATTATTGATGTAATCAATTATGTTAGTAGTTTTCTTATGTTAAACCATTACTGTGTTCCTGGTATAAATCCCACTTGATTGTATTATATAATCTTTGAAATATTTTGTAATCTTTTTGATAGTATTTTATTAGATTCTTTTCATCCAGATTCATTAATGAAATTTGTCTATAACTTTCTTTTTCTGTTTTGACTCTCCCTGGTTTAGGTATCAGTATCATCTTTGTTTCAAAAAAAAAAGAATTTGGTAGAATTCCTTCTTTATCTATTATTCTAAATAACAATATTAGAATTAGTTGATCTTCAAATATTTGATAGAATTCACTTATAAATCCATCTGTTCTTTTTTTTCTTTTCACTTGTAAATCCATCCTGGTACTTTTATTTTAGTAGATTCATTTGTTTTTAGTTTAATTTCTTTCTTCTAAAATAAATCTGTTGAAATATTCTATTTCCTCTTCTGCTAATTTAGGCAATTTTTATTTTTTTATAAATATTCTTCCATTTCTTTTAAATTGTAAATTCACTGGCATGTAATTGGACAAAATAACTGCTTATAGTTGCTTTAATTTTATCCTTTTGGGCTATATAGTTACCCTTTTCATTTTTAATATTAATTATCTGGTTCTTCTCTCTCTTTTTTAATCAAATTAACCAATTGTTTGTCAAATTCATTTTTTTCACAAAATCAACACCTACTTTTATTTATTAATTCAATGTCACATTTTTATGTTTAATTTAATTAATATCACCCTTCATTTTTAGGATTCTCAATTTAGAGTTTAATTAGGGATTTTTAGTTTGTTCTTTTTCTAGTCTTTTTAACTGTATAGTTAATTCGTTAGTCTACGCGTTCTCTGTTTTGTTGTTGTAAGCACGTAGAAATGAATTTTCCCCTAATTCCTGCTCTTGCTGTATCCCATAGATTTGATGTGTTATCCCCATATGGTCATATTCTTTAATGAAATTATTAATTGTTTCTAAGATTTCTCCTTTAACCCATTTTTCTTTAAGATTAGGTTGCTTAATCTCCAATTGCTTTTTAATATAGGTTTCCTTGGATCCCTTCATTACTCTAATACGATCTGAAAAGAATGCATTTAATATTTCTGCTTTTAAATATATTTTGAGTACTAATATATGATCAGTCTTTTTTAATAGTATCATGAACCAATGAGAAAATGATGTTTTCCTTTTTGTTTCCATTCAACTAAAGGTAAAGACAATGAAGCAGTATCAATACTGAACATATATACACCAATACTACAGCATTAAAATTTTTTTAAGTTAAATTAATTAGAAGTGGAGATAGATAGTAATACTATAAAAGTAGGAAACTTTAATCTTCCCTTCTTAGAACTAAATAAATCTAAGCAAAAAATGAATAAGAAAGAAGTTAAGGAAATGGATAGAATTTTAGATCAACTAGATATGATGGATATCTGGAGAGAATTGAATGGAAATTGAAAGGAATACACCATTTTTCTCATTGGTCTATGGAGATAAAGCAACTTAATCTTAAAGAAATGGAGTTACCCTATTTATCTCTTTTAATTATATCTATTTTACCTGGGTGAAGTAGATATTTGTAAGGTCTTTACAATCCTTCCAGAAGCCCAGGCAAGGACTCAATGATTTATGTGGTGGCATGGGACAGTCTTCTTCAAGGTTTACATGGTTCTTTCCTTGTGGTGACCTGATAGGATCTGACAGTGAAAGTGTTATTGTGCCCTTTTTCACAGATGAGAAAGCTAAAGTTCAGAAAGTGTGTATGACTCACTCCTACTAGTAGAGCTAATCAAGAATTAGTGCTAAGATTTGAACCTGGGTCCTTTCATTCCTAGCCAAGTATTCCTACAATTGCACAGCATTCCTTCTTTAAACCCTGAAGAATTGTGTGCTATTTGGGGGAAGCAAGGCAAAAGAAAAGGGAAGAGTACAGGTACTTTTTTCTCTCCTCCATTAACTCAAGTAGAGGTTTTTTCATTCTTTATACTTTGTAACCTGGAGCAGGGCTTGTCACAGTGGATGCTCAATAAAAATTTGTTTATTGATTATTGAAATCATGACAATAAGCATCTATTAAGTGCCTTATAAGTGCCAGGAGCTGTGTTAAAAGATGTGAATACAGCTATCAAAAAGACAGTCTCTGCCTTCAAGGAGCTTTTATATTCTTATGGAGTGAGGGGTGGTAACATGTATAAAAAGAAGCTCAAAAGTAAGGTAGAGAGATGAAGGGTAAAAAAATGAAGGTATCTAGCTCAGAGGCATTTCAGAAAAAGTAAAGGAGAGCCAGGAGTGTAGCCTGGTGAGGAATGAATGCCTGACTAACATGGGCTTCCTCCTTAAAATGTTTCTGGGAAGAACCAACCAGTAAGAGGGAAAAGCCTCTGCAAGAGGGTTGGATCCAATGTATGAAGTTCAGAAGTAGTAATTTCCCAAAGTGAAGAGGTTTTTGTTCATTGTTGATAAAGTGTGGGAGAATAAAGAATGAAATCTAGAATGAAATGAAGAATTATTGATTTTTAGTTTCCTTGAGAGAATTCTTTGCAGTCAAGAATCCAGGAAAAAAGAAAGTTGTAGCAATGAAAAACCAGAAAGAGGAACCATTAAATTAAACCTTTGGTATTGCTGGTAAGAAAAATAATAACAGGAATCAAACAAGCCTATATTGTCCCCAAATCCTACAGAGCTTCTATTGTTTTTAAGGTTATATTAACACAGGATAGCTGAAAGATGCCAATGAAGGCTTTCCACCAATTATCCTTTGCTCACAAAGAATAATCCACAGCCTCTTGGGTGGTACCTTGGTGAAAGATTTAAGAAAGAATATAAAAAGAATTATTTATAATGGAAAGGTATGGATATATTGAAATATGCAGTTTAAGGAAGTATCCATAGCAAATGATCATAGATAAGTATCAATACAGAAACAAGGATTATGTGGTTTTTCTATTTAAATTTTTTCAATTATTTTTCAATTCCTTGAAAATCATCAAGTCAAAAGATGCATGTGTCTTAAGTTTTCATGAAATTAACTATTGCTTACAGACCTAGCAAAGTCCTCTGGTTTATCAGATAAGAGAGCCAGTTTAGAAGTCAGGGAGACCTGACCATGTGACCCTGGACAAGTCACTTACCCCTTTGGCACTACAGGTAACTTTCTGAAATTTTAAGTTGCAGAGAACATGTTGACCTCCATTGCTAGGGAAAGTCTCCTTCCCCAGGAGGTCTCTATGACAATGAAATCAAAAGTCCAATCCCTACCTTGAAAGACCTTAATCAATTCATCAATCAATAAAACATTTAGTTAGCATTTACTGTGTGCCAGGTATTATACTAACTTCTGTGGATACAAAAAGAAGCAAAAGATGATCCCTGCCCCCAAGGATATTACAATCTAATTGGAGAAAAGGCATGCAAAAAAATATGCAAAGGAAGCTACATGTTGGACAAATAGGAAATAATTTAAAGAGCTGGGGCACTAAGATTAAGAGAAGTTGGGAAAGGCTTTCTGTAGAAGGTGGGTTTTTAGCTGGAACTTAAGGGAACCCAGGAAATGGAGTTGAAGAGGGGGGATATTCCAAGCAAGAAGTACACCATAGAAAATGCAATGCTCAGTGTCTTGTTGGTGGCCAGTGTCACTGGATCAGAGAACATGTAGGGGACAATGGCAGAGAGAAGGGGGAATTTACAAGAGATGTTGCAGAGATCAAATTCACAGCCTTTGACAACAGATTCTGAAACTGGAGGTCTGAGGAACTGGAGGATGCTATTTTCTTTTATATTCATGGGGAAGGTAGACAAGGGTAAGAGTTTAGGGGAAAAGATAATGAGTTCTGTTTTGAATATTCTGCGTAGAAGACAACTACATACATCGAGTTTGAGATGTCTTAAAGGCAGTTGGAAATACAGGACTGGAAGTCAGCAGAGAATTTGGAGCAGGATAGGTAGATTTGAGACTCATCAGCATAGAAAGGATAATTAAATCCATGAAAGCTGATGAGATCCTCCAGTAAAGTAGTACTGAGAGAGAAGTGAACAGGGCCCAGGGCAGAGGTCTCAGGGATACTTAAAGATAGAAGGCATGATCTGGATGAGGATGCAGCAAAGGAAATTGAGGAGGAGTGATCAGATAGGTAGGAGGATAATCACAATGTGTGTGTTGGTCCTTTGTTGCTGAAGAAGACCATACCATCTGAGAAATGATGACGTGACTTTGTTTTGAGTGAGGGAGGGCTGTGCAGGTCACCAGTCTCACTTCTCCTCCAGAGCCATCTGAATCCAGTGACCAGATATTCCTCAATATGACTGGAGATGACCCAAGATGAGGTCATTGGGGTTAAGTGACTTGTCCAAGGTCATACAACTGCTGAGCATCAAGTGTCTGAAGTGAGATTTGAACTCAGGTTCTCCTGATTTCTCTACTGGTATTCTATCTACTGCACCACCTACCTGCCCAATCAGAATAGAATGATGTCCTGAAGACCTAGAGACCAGAGAATATCAAGGAATATCAAAGAATATCAAAGTCTGTGGAAATGTTAAGGAAAATGTGGATTGAGAAAAGGTCATTGGATTTGACAACTAAGACTAGAGTTCAAATCCAGCCTCAGATATTATGTATGTGACCCTGGGCAAGTCACCTAATTCTTATTTGCCTATGTTTCTTCAACTGTAAAATGTGCATAATAATAGTATCTACCTCCCTGGGTTATTATGAAGATTAAATCAGATAGCATTTGATTTTTAAAGGTACTTACACAGTGCCTGACTCAGAGTAGGCACTATATAATTGCTTATTCCTTCCCTTCTCCCTATCCTTATCCCTAGCCCTAGCCCTCCCTTGACACAACAAACTAAATGGATCAAATACTTTGGTGTTATATAGACATAGCCACAGTTGGATTTATCTGTTTATACAAGCACAGTCAGTTAGAGTATTGAGCAACTATATCAGTGACTTGATTAATAGGAACTATTTCTGCTCTTAAAGATTAGTAAAAAATTATAAGTAAGTTAAAAATAAATACCTGGGATAGATAGTATAAATGAATAATGCATTAGATGCTGAATTAAATAGGAAGCATAGATCAAACTGAGTTGGTTTTAGGAAATTGCAAATCCTATTTAATGACCAAAATTTTCTCTTAGAAACAAAGACTTATCTTCATTTTTTAATATCTATAATATATTGGCATTGCTGTATGACTGTGAGACATGCAACACAGTATTCCCTGAAGTTTTAAAAGCAGATATCATGCAGAGGTCAATGAAGAGCAACCTCCCACATTTAATCGACCAAGAACTTCATTTGAAGAACAGGAATAAAATTTGTCATCAGGGAAATATATGATAGGAAAAGAAGATGGACTGCTCACATGATGTAGATGCAGTGCGATAGGTGATAGTCCAAGTACCGCAGGAGTATCCTTATGATATCAAAAGGAATTGATGAACAGGTTTTTAACATGTTGGGTAAAGTCATGGGAGAATATGAACAATATAGAACTAGATAGGCAGATATGGATGTTGACCTCTTATTGGAGAGGATATCAGTACTGGTCAATTTAGATATTAATTTGAATCTTTAGAAACAGCAATTGTAGTAAGGCAATGCTCCTCCCTCTACATTACAGGTCTGTGCCCTTAGAGAAATCTCCAAAGACCCAGCTCTTACTTCCCTTTAGGAGATCTCAAAGAACAGCCCAGGCTAGTTGGCATCATCAAACTATCTTAGAGGTAGATGAGAGATGAAAAGACAAATGGAAAGAGAGTGGAAATAACTCTCCAAATCCCAAAAGCCTTAGTAAGTAGGGGCAAAGCACTTTGTTGTCAAAAGTCTTGAGAGATAGAGCAAATTTTGTCTCCATTGTACAGAAGAAGAAGGAAGAGGTTAAGTGACTTGGTCATAATTAGACAGCTAGTAAGATTGACAGAGCTGATATTCAGACCCAGATCTTCTAAATCCAATTCCAGTAGTTTATTCATTAAAATGCATTACCTATGTCTAAACTGATGACTCAATTTAGTCAACTCATTAATAAAATAGCCACTTTTTTAAGCATAGAAAAATATATAAACTTGCCCATACCAGTGCATGACATTGCCTAAGACACAAGGGTAGGGAGCCTGTGGCCTTGAGGATACATGTGGCCTTCTAGGTCCTTGAGTATGGCCCTTTGACTGAATCCACACTTTGCAGAAAAAGAGTTTGGATTGAGTCAAAAGGCTTCAGGTGCTAGGCTCAAGTAAGTTAGATACTATAGCATTGTATCTAAAACATAAATTGATTTTTTTAATGGGGAGAATCATAGAACTGTCAGAGTTTGAAGGGCTCTGAGACTTCTTCTAGTCAATACTGAAGATGAAAAAAGTAAGATTCAGAAGAGAAAAGTGACTGGTTCAAATAGAAGAAGAACTAGAATAAAATTCTCAGTTTTCACTCCAGTATTCTACTATACATAACTAAGGGCCTGACAAATAGGAAAGAAAATGTAACATTAGCCTAGGCATTTTTTTTCTCATTCAAATTTTAATGAAATGTACTTTATGGTTTCACATATAATATTCTTTGTCATTTTTGTCTGTGTTGATTAAGTTCAGAATTTAAAAACAATAAACTTAGGGAATTACACTTAGAAGTGAATGTCCACACAGAGTGTAAAAAATATATATAAAAAAAATCCATAGAAGTCACAGCCTAAAGAAGGCATCAACTGTATTCTGCATAAGCAAGATTTTTTGAACATTCAATAATTTCTTCAATACAATAGATTATACTTTAGTGCACAGAAATGGCTAATGGGCCTTTGCTAAATGATTCGCCTCTCACCCAGGAGAAATTCAGGCACTAGGATATGAGGTTCATGACATTTTTCTCTTGGTTTAATTCAGATGGTTTGTTACCATGTGGGCTCCCTTTTTTCTCTTGGTACAGGCTCTCCACCTACTCTAACCCTTCCTTCCTATCCAAATTCTCATTGGTCATAAGAATTGCATTTGCTTTCTAACCTCAAAGTGCAGAACTAGAAGCAATGAATAGATGGAACTTGAGGGAAAACAGATCCTCATTTAACATTAAAAAAAAAAATTTCCTAACCATTAAAGCCTCATCAAAGAAGTTTAGGTTGCTTCGTAAACTAGTGTTTTTCCCATTATGGGAAGTCTTTCAATGGATGTTGAATAGTCTTTTGGAGAAGGGATATTGCAGTATACAGGATTTTCCTTTTGAGATATAGGTTATTTTAGATGATTTCCTGAGTCCCTTTCCCCTCTGAGATTCTACGAATCTCTCTGTGGCTCAGTGCATATTCTACCGGCTCTTGACTTGGGAGAACCTGAGTTCAAATGTGACCCTAGCTAGACACTTGCACTGGGCAAATCACTTAACCCCATTGGCCTCAGTTTCCTCATGTGTGAAATGAGTTGGAGAAGGAAATGACAAACCATTCCAGTCTCTTTGCCAAGAAAACCCCAAATAGAGTCATGGAGAATCAGACAAGACAAAATGACTCAACTACAACATCTGGTCCCAGATACAAGAAGAGTTCAATGGTCAAGCTAACTTTGTTGGAGCAAAAAAAAGAACTAGATATGAATAATTGCTTCAGAATGTGATTTCATCCAGCTGATTAGGAAAGCATTTCTTGATAATTTGCAGAGATGCAGGTAGACCTGACTGCATTTGTTATCCTTTTTTTTGTTACGTTGGCTGTCAGGTTTCATGGACTGCCAACCAGTCTTTTGTACTCAGAGTAACAAAGAAAATCTCTCAGGGACGTCGATCGTGTCTTATAGCTCTTGGTATTCTCAATTCAACCCCCAAAATGTATCAAGTACCTACAGTCATTTTCCTCAGCGCTTACTATATGTCAGTAACCATAATGCAAAGTAGAATGCAGTATGATCAAATGACAGATGCAGATAAAGTGCTATTTGGAAATTTGTGGAAGAAGTATGAATTGACTGGACTTCAAAGGAAGAGAAGCCTTTCCATATGTAGAACTGACCAGTAAGTGTTTTTGAGGTGCAATGTGTTTGTCTCTGATCCCAGTCTCTAAGGGTGAAATCTATTTTATATATATATATATATGTATAGATTTATATATAATATATATATATGTATAGATTTATATATAGATCTATGTATCTCTATATATTATATATAATATATATATATATTCTTCAATACCTTAAGGAGTTTGCACTTATTTTTCTCCTCTGTCATAGACTCAAGGTCCCAATTGCAATCTCCTTCAAATTTTAGAGGCCCAATTCCTAGCACTTTTTTTAACCCACTTAACATTGTATTACCTTTTAAAAAGCAATATTGACTTTAAATACACAGCAAGAACTAACATACAAACATTTCCCTCCAGATCTCAAGGGTATTATTTCCCTATGCCTCTTTTGTAAGAAACTGGCACTGCTGATTTGGAACTTGAATTCGGTGAGACTAATGCTATGTAGGATCTTGCTCATAGAATTCAAGTTCAAAATAAGTAGTGCCAGTTTCTGCTGAACTGGAGACTTCTACTGGAGTCTTGAACCCATGTTCCTCAGAACTTTTCTTCTGTCTGAGCTGTTTGTAACACCTGGCTTGACATTTTGGACTTCAAAATCTCCATAGCTCAATCAAAAATTGAACTCCCTATACATAGAGTGGAAAAGAACAATCAAAAAGTCCTAAGACCTAGTCCTATTTCTTGGGGCCATGTGGCCTGGGAGTTGGTAGCAAGAAGGAGACAGTACTTAAGCGCCTTTTCTCACAATACATGATTTCACTAGCCAGGGATAAAGAAATCACTGTAACCCCTGGTCACAAACTGAGGAAGGAAAAAAGAAAGGAAGGAAGGAAGGAAGGAAGGAAGGAAGGAAGGAAGGGAGGGAAAAAGAAAGAGGAAACCCAACAAAAAAACAAAACAAAACACACACCACCATTGCTGAATCAGTCAGGTTTTAAAGATTCTGAGAGTTCCAGCTACACTTTCAATGGAAAAAAGTCTTCAGTAATAGGTTAATGCAGAATGCCCTTGCATGTTCTAGTCCTTCAGTCTCCAGAAAGCAGTATCTCAGCGTCTTCTAATGTGGGTAAAATCATCTAGGTGTGTGCTAAAACCCAATTAGTGTGAGAAATGATTCACTGTGACCCCTATTTCATTCCAATCAGTATTAATCAATTCACTGTGATTTCATAAGTGGTAATGATGAATAGGAATTATTAATAATATGCATAATGTAATATGCATTTAGTCAGTCATCTAACAATAGTACAAGAATAAACAATCAGTGAAGATGACCCTTGCCTTGCCCATCTTGTGACCACCCATACTCATTAATCATTTCTGGATCTCCGGAGCGTTTAAATCAAGGTCTACCAACCAATAAGATTTCGTAATTTAGTGTGACTCTTTCACATGTTTGGGTATCAAACCCTATAAAAGTAAGGCACTGGGGAAAGGAGACATTTCAGATCACAAACAAGGCCTGAGGTCCACTTCAATACAGAGAGCCATGGACCTTTAATAAAATTTTATTGGTTTGGGGTTCTACCTCAGTGTTTTTTCTTGCAGATTAGAAAATTTTTGACCCTATGTTACCCAGGCATGAAGAGTGGCTTACATTGAAAGTATTGAGTTAGGATAGAGAATGTCAAATTCAGAGAAAAAAATAATAATTCTGTTTGTCTAACAATGAAGAACACGTAAAAGAGAGAGGAGTGAAATATGACTGAAAGATAATTTAGAAGCAGAAATATGAGAATCTTAAGTGCCAAACTAAGAAAGTTATATTTTATCCTAGAGGTAAGTAGCTATTAAGGTTATCAAGTAAAGGAATGAGCACAAGCAGGCCTGTGCTTTAGGAAGAGAATTTTGACAACTCTGTAAAGGATGGATTGGAAAGGAAGGAAAAAAGTTAAGATATTAAATTACATATATATGTATACACATATATGTATATGTATGTGTTTATATATATATATACATATATATAATTTTGCAAACTTTAAAACATCATATAAATGTAAGTTGCTGCTACTACTACTACAACATACCAGTATTTTGGGAGTTTAATTTCTTTGGCTCAATATAGATATATAAAGCATCCACATGTCTACTGATGCAGATCACAGAATATCCAAATCTTCACAGATGGTTCATGAATTTCTGTTTCGGAAAATTTCATCATCTAGTAGCCAGACTTTTAGTGATTAGATTTTTTGAACTTAGTTTAGTTGAACAATAGACATTCAGTTCATCATTGAACCCACCCTTCCAGTCTGGTGTAGCCTGCCACCAATTTATACTCTATTGGCTTCACCTTTGGGGGCCCAGGTTTATCTTTTTGTGCCAAGATGTGACTTTGAAAGAGAAATTTTGTTCTCTTTACTTCACTTAAGAAAAATGGAAAAAAAATTAAGCTTTAAAAAAATCCATGAAAAGTACACTATCCTTCCCTAAATAATTAACAATATTTATTTTATTTTATTTTTAAATTTTTATTTCGTTAGTTTTATTTCATTTCATTTTTAACTAAGATTTAGGATGACAAATAACTGTAGTGTGTTAGAAATAATTAATGCTTTCATCCATGGTTCTAATTAATCTACCTAGGGAAAAATCAGTTTGGACATCTATTTTAGAAAGATTTCAGATTCTAAAGGGGAGAAAAGGTTATGTAACACTTCTCAATGCATTGGTGCACATCTCATTTAATTGGCAGAGCAAACATATCAGCCTTTAAATTGTAATGCAGGCATATTCTCATTTTAAAGATGAAAAAACTGAGGCTCAAAGAGGGGAGAAACTTGCCATAGCTACACAATAAGTGGTAGAACTTGGGGTTCTAAAGAGGTTTTTTAACTCTATGTTCATTTTTTAAAAGAAGTATACTATGACAGATGACACGTACACACAATTTTCTACTTTGATTCACTATGTTTTACTATGCAGGTAGCTGTTGTCATTTGGTAACTATGAAAATAAAATAGCTGCCTAAGATTTCACAATTTTGAAAAATGACTCCTACTTTTGAGAATTTCAAATAAAGATTCTGTGCTTATATATATATATATATACGTATATATATACGTATATATATATATATACGTATATATATATATATAGAGAGAGAGAGAGAGAGAGAGATAGTAGGTAGTGTTGGGATCATAGACAATCTAAGCTGGAAGGGACCTTAGAATAGAGAATATCTGAGTTATGAGGAACATTAGAACCCACAATGTAAAAACTAGAAGGAAACAATGGGAGAACCAGGAGGAAACTGAAAGATAATCTAAGTGATTTGCCCCCCACCATTTTCGTCCCCTCCTCCCTCAAACACACACACACACACACGCACACACACAAACACACACACACACACACACACACACACACACACACCACAATTTTAGACATAATAAAACTTGCAGAGGGAGACAAAATGACTTAGTCAATGTCATAAATCAAGTTAGTAACAGAGCCTCACTCATGCTATCTCATGTTAAAGGTCCAGACAAATCTCTTCATCAAAAGGTATTTTGTGTAGGTTATCTGCAGCCGATCAGAAGACTACAACAGCCAGCAGACCTTATGTAATGCAACAGAAGAAGGACCCCTGCTCCGTAACCCTGGAAACCATGATCGAGTGAGGACTCCCAGACTTCCCACATCAGCTGACGTGGAATCTTGCCTAAGTCTAACTCAATATGAAGCCGGTGCCATGGATCGAGGTGCCAACTCCAGCTTTAGAAACACACTGGAAGGTAAATCACTTCTGCTCATGTTCATCTGTCCTTTTGTAGCATTGACTCTGTAACTGACCAAACCAAACAGCACTAGGACTAGCAGGTTGGGGTTCCAGAAGACAGTTGGCTACATGTGCCCCCAAGGTTTTAGGGGTAACCTGAAAGTTTGGGGGTAACATCTCTGGTAATAGAGCTCAAAAGTCTCCATCATTGTATATCCCCTATTGTCAGTTAATATCAATTAGCCAGCCAATTTTAATTATCTTTTAATTGCTAAGGTAGTATAGGAAGAACAGTGCTTCTCCAAATCAGAGGCACATTCTCTCAGAAGTACATACAGAGTCCAGGGTAAAGGAGGCTCGAGTTGAGAGAACATACAACTAATTGACAGCTCCAGGAAGTCCTTTGGATAGAATTCATTCCCTCCCCTGCCATACTTGGAGCACTCGTGAAGTTCCCATAGGCAGGCTATATTTCTGTGAGGTATCCTGTAAACAAGAGCTGCCTTTCCTCATCATATCTAGCTTTTCCTTGGCTCCTCATGAAGACACCACCTCTAGTTTGCTGTCCTAGTGCCATGACTACAAATATAATGAGAAATCTAACTTCTGCAATCTGAGATTCACAAGGTTACCTTTTGGAGAAGATGACAGTAGGCATATGAGATCAGGGTTTAGGAGAGAGAAAAACTGCTCTCCTTGTCTCCCTCAAAAGTGATTCCCTTGCAGGGGCTTGTCTGGAATTGCTGGCCTGACAATCAAATGTTGCACTCAAATTCCTTTGTTACTTTATACAACACCCAGTATTTTGTATAAAAAATATCCCTAGAGTCTTTAGGCAGTCCTAAATACCCTTACCATACAGGGTCACTCTATCTCATCCAGTGGCTTTCACTCCTTCCAAACTGGTCAAGGACTTTTCTCATTTAATACAATACTTGTGAATGAGTGTTTAATCTAATAGAGATGTTCTGACTTAATGAAGGACATAGATTCTTGTTAGCTCAAGTGAGGTGTAGGTGATGGGCATATGTCTTCTTGACAAGTTTGGGGTTTTTTTTTGCAATTTAGTGTTTTTCAGTTAATGCTGCTTTCTAGTGGGCCTTAGAAATGTATTAGGCATGTTTGTTTGGTGTTTTTTCTTTTCATTCACTCAAAATATTTTATCAAGGACCTAAACATCAATCAAAACACATAGGTACTGGAAAAATAATGGTGAAAAATGGCCCAGTCCTTCTTCTTCTGCAGTCCACAGAGTAGTAGGGGAGATAATTATGATAAAAGGTAGAATATCATAAAGGAACAAGTTATTCTAAGAAAAATTTGAATTAGGGGCAATTGCTCTCCATTGAAGGCATTTAGGGTTAGAGCTTCAAAAACAAGATGCTGTTTGTGTTGAACGTTGAAGAAAAAGCTTAATGAATATGGGAATGAGGGACCTGACTATATAGGAATAGTTATTAGACTGGTTTCCCTTGCCAAGGGAACACATTGGCACAGTGTAGTAGAGAGGGAAAACTGTTGTGCTCTTTCTCCATTGAAGTTATTTATTTAACTCTAGCTATTAATCAGAATGCCAATGCAAACATAAAGAGCAAGGACATTCATTTTTATGAACTGCAAAAAGAAGACCTGAGCTTCTAAAATTTTTCATGCCAAAAAAAAAGGGCCATTATCACAATTGGCCTTGTAAGAAGATTGATCAACAAAAGTTCTGCTTGCCTTCATTCTTTCCTATCCTCCATCATTAAAGAGTATTTTCTTTAAGCGTTTACATGACTGTTTTGTCAAAATTTTTAAAAAATCTGGGAAAGGTAGCATATTAAATGGTAGGTGGCTAGTTACCTTGAAGTGGCTTGATTTCTTTTTCATTCAACAAACATTTATTAAATATCTTTTATATACTCTCATTATGCCAGATATAGAGTCTAGAGAAAAATGAGACTTAGACATTGTCCTCCATATTCCTAGACCTTTTCTCCTTTTTATTACCAAAATTTTCAAATAAATAGTAGATACTCTTTATTAGCATATCCACCTGTCTCCTGAACCCTTCTCTCTGAATATGTATAAACACCTCAAAATTAACATGCTTCAAACTAAATTTAGTTTTCTTCCTAAACCTGTTCTACCTTCTGACTTCCCTCCTTATGTCAATTAAATTGTTATTCCATTGTCACTCTTGTCTATGAATTCAAAATCACTTTCAACACATTTCTGTTAATTTTAAACACTCAATCACTAAAACCTTTCAGCTCTCTTTACATTTCTACCTATTCCCATACTACCCTGTTCTTCAAAGCCTAGGTCAAATGGCACCTCCTTTTTGAAATCGTTCTCCCTTTTTCCATTTGGAAGAGATCCTTCCATCATCTAATCTCATAGAGTTTTTATACTCCTTTTATGCTCTTGGTATAGTATTCTTTGTGTCACATGCGTCTGTCATGTCTAAAGTCTCCTAAAGTCTCCTGGTCTTCTTGAGGCCAAGGACTATTTTGTAACTACCTTTGTACCACATAATAAAAATTTAATAAATGTTAAATTGTTTAACAAATAATTTACCTTGATAAGCAGTATAATCCTAAGCCATTACTATACAGGATAGGTTATTTTTGAAGGGATGGGAGTGGCATCAGGAAAGGATAGAAGTAAATGGGAAATGTCATGATATTGGAGTATTAATTTAGGAAAGCAAGGCCAGGGGAAGCCTTATAGTGGAGGAATTCATGACATCTAAGAGGTAACATATAGCTGTGTGAATAGATACCAAATGGGGTGTAGAGTCTGCTCAGGGAGAACCAGCACCTTTGGTATGATGGCTGCCGAGCCCTTTTCCACCTTTGGTGTCCACCTTTTCCACCTAACTCTCACCTGTGACTCCAAGAAGCTGCAGCATGCGCAGTGGCCACACCCCAGCGAACCATTTCAGCAGATGGACCAAACCAGATTGAGGGAAACCAAGGGTTCTCAAACCCATTGGTGAGTTAGGAGGGTGTCTACCCCAAGCCTGTGAAAACTTCGTCTGGTGGAATGGGCAGATGAGAACAATTTGTCTCAATGGCCATGAAAGCAGATAAAGCAGGTGACATGTAGTGCTTAGAGCTTGGTTAGACACCAAAGATGCCAAGGTCATCCACTGCATCCTGAGCCATTGCCAGCCATCTTGACTCTGTCCTGCCACTGGACCATGATGACTCTGGAGGAGAGAGTGAGGCTGATGACTTTGTGCAACTCTGCGTCACTTAAATTCAGTTTACCCAAAAATCAAAAAGAAAGGTGCCAAGTATGATAGAAGTTGAATAGGACTTGAAAGAAACCTTGTTGGGTTTTCCATTTATCTCAGAAATTATTTTTTGTGTTTATATTTATAAACTGCTAAGTAGCACAAAGGATAGAGTGCTAGAGTTAGAGATAACAAAACCTGATTCCATATCCAGTCTTAGACACTTATAAGCTCTGTGACCCTTTGCAAGTCAAATTTTGTTAAATTAAACTTCCTAGAGGTTGTTGTGAAGGTCCCATGAAATAACATTTGTAAAAATGCTTTGCTATTATTATTTCAATATTAATATCTTTGTAAGTAATTTGTAGTTATTTATCTGTGTACATGTCATTTACATATACCACATCCCTTCCTTTCCTTGTATGCTGGAGCTATTTTCATTTTTGACTTTCTATCTCAAGTGGCCTGGGTGAAATTTTCGTTCAGCATATATTAGTTGCTTAACAAATGTTGATTGAATTGAATAGAAGCTATTCAAACACTTGGGAAAGCTAGGTGGCACAGTGGATAAAGTGCTGGACCTGGAGTCAGAAAGACTCCAGTTGTATGACCCTGGCCAAGTCATTTAACTCTGTTTACCTCAGTTTCTTCATCTACAACATGATCTGGAAAAGGAAATGGCAAGTCATTCCAATATGTTTGTCAAGAAAATCCCAGGAAGAGTAGGATTTGACTTAAAAAATAAAACAACTGAACAATAACCAGCATTTACAAGAAGCAGTAAATCTCTACACTAACATTTTTAACAATAAAATATCACTATATAGAGCAATACTATTATTTACTTTATGTATGATAGAAGTGGGAAGGGCCCAGGTGGGAAACAAGGAAGTGTGGGAATGACACTCTGCCTCCAGGGTTTACAGTGTTGTCAAGAGCCAACTCTTACTCCAGAGTATCTTTCAGTATCTGCTTCCCAAAGACGTGGAGAATCTTCGGAGAGCTTCACATTAATAAAACAGATGTAACAGAGGGATAAAAGATGAGCTATTCAGTGTGGTCGTACTAGGGTTATAAAATTGCATATGGCTTCACTGCAGTAGAACCATTTTCTTTGTCTTCTGAGCATCTTAACAAGCCCTGAATAAACCAGGATTGTAATAGTTTCCCTAAATATTAAGGATATGTAGGAATATGCTGGGTTAAGGCTGAGATTGGTTGTGTGGATAAATCTATCTATATATATCTATCTATCTATAGATATAGAAATATATCACGGCAGGTAGCTGATATATTGATTATTGAATCAATGGAAAATATTGACTCTGAGTTTTTGAGCCCACTAAGAAAGTATCCAGAATCATGATGAAGGGTCCTGAAAATGACCCTGATATCCTAACCTGTCAAAAGGCAAAATTATGATCCAAGAAGTAGTGACCTTCAGAGGAGGCAACCCTGTCCTCTATCCTACTTTGTGCCATTATGTTGTTTGCAGATCTTGGCAAAAAAAAAAAGATTCTATTTTCTCTAAGTCCAACTAGACTTTGACTAATAGCCACCTGTAGAGGCAGATGTAGTAAAATGGAAATAATGCTGAATTTCAAGTCAGAAGATAAAATTTGATTTTTCATTTACTAGGTGATATCTTTCTCTCTTAATTAATTAAGAATCAGTCACTTCATGCCCTCAAAATTGTATCACATACAGCACAGATCTCCCTTGTGAATATTTGGTCTCTCGCAGATATTCTTGTCATCTTTGTTTTCCACAGAGGCATTTCAGCTTCTTTATACAACTTAGCACATATAACAGTTGTGTCGGAGTCTAAATGTGGTAACTCCAATCTACTTGGTAATAGTTATAAAAATCTTGAGATCTTTGGAGATTTTTTTTCTATTTCTTATCTGTTGCCTTATGTCTAGTTTCATCCTTCATTACCCTCAGGAAACCTTGTCTTAGATGGATCTCTTATCCATTTCTCTTTAACTTTGTGTTTCCCTCCAGTGATTCTCACTGCTTTATGAAATGATATTGTCTATAGCCTTCCGATAGCTTAGCACTTAAAATTTTATGAAAAAAGTTTATACTCCAAAATAGTATTGTCCTTGCCTTCCATATCTCTCTGCTTTGCTAGGAAATCAATTGCTTCCTGGCTGAACTAGTTTCAAGATTCATTCGTAAAAGTCAGCATCTTATAGTAATTAATTTACATTAAATTTCTTTTAAAAAGAATGTCTTTTATCCATTCTCTCTCTCTCTCTCTCTCTCTCTCTCTCTCTCTCTCTCTCTCTCATCATCATCATTAGTTGCTTGTTTAAATATTCAAGGCTGAACTTTCTTAGACTCATTAATCATTGAACAAAGATAAAAAATTTAGAGTACCAACTCCCAAGTTAATATTTGTACTTGCTCTAAAAATGACAATTCTTAGAATTATTCTTTTTTCCCTTTTCTACCATTCTGGTACTTATACTAGAGAAGTGGAAGGAGACTCTTCAGACTGAATTCAGTCCATTTTGTAATTTTCTTTTTTTTTTTAATAAACCTTTACAAACACCCTGCTACCTAATGATGTCTCACCAATCTTGTACTTTTGAAATTAACTTGAACCCAAGTGTCCTATCTTACATTTATTCACATTATAAAGTTCATGCTGTTCAATTCAATACAATCCAAATGAATTTGAATTCTGACTCTGTAATCAATCAGTCAGTAAATCAACAAACATTTATTAAGCACTTCCTATGTGCCAAACGTTGTGCAAAGTGTTGAGATAAAAATAAACAAGTCAAATCATTTAAATTTGCATTACAGTGAGAGAGATAATACATAATACATATGTAAGTAAACATAGAACTACAATTAAGAGAATAAATCTAAAATACTTATATACAAGATAATTTGGGAGGGAATTATCAATTGGGAGATATTAGTGAAGATTTCATATAGAAAGTGGTACTTGAGCTCCATCTTGAAAAAGAGAGGGATTCTGTGAGGCAGAGATGAGGAAAGAATGAATTTCAGACATGGAGAGAGGATGAGGACACAACCACTGTGAAGGCCCAAAGATACAAGATATTGTATTTTATGTGAGAGACAGAGAGAACACCAGTTTGCCTGCATTATAGAATTTGGGACAGGGCGTAATATCCAATTAGCATGGAAATATAAGTTGGGGGAAGTTTGTGAAGAGGTTTAAAACCTGAACAGAGAAATTTATATTTTATTCTGCAGACAATAGGGAGAAACTGGAGTTAGTGAGTAGGAAAGTGACACAATCAGATTAGCACTTTATGCATATAGTTTTTGCAGAAGTACATAGGATGGAATGCAGTTGGAAGAGTCTTGACAGAATGTGTTATCTATCCCTTCCAGTTTTGTATTATCTACAAATTTGATAAACCTGTTGCAGTACTCCTTTTTTGAAGTCATTGATATAAATGTTAAGTAGTATAGGGCCAGATCTCTGGGGGCACCCTGCTGAAGACTTCTTTCCAAGTTGACATCAAACCTTTGACAGCTATTCTTTGAGTCTTGCCATTCAACAATTTCAGAATCCATCTTTGTGTGTATGTATATATGTATGGGTAGATGTATGCATGTGTATATATACATGAATGTATATATATATGCACACACATAAATACATATATGTGTGTATATATACATATATTTCAATACAATTGGTTTCTTTGTAATCCTAGGAATTTTATTTTATGAATTTAAGAAAACATTATTTTAAAATTGAGTCTATAATTTTCACTGGATTGACAAAGGTATCTCTCTCTGTCTCCATCTCTTTCTTCTCTCTCTCTCTTTCTCACACGCACACACACACACACACACACACACACACACACACACACATACACACAGAGTTTAGAACCCTACCTAGCTCTATAGCATCCCTAGATAGATGTTTATATAGTCTTATTTTAAACACTACTATTGAAAGGGAACTCTTTCATAAGATATCCCATTCCACTACTGAAAAACTCTGAAATCCTTCTTTCTATAAAGCTGAAATCTGTTTCTAAACTCTAACCCTCTACCCATTGCTTTTCTGCTCAAAATAAAAATAAAGAACACGTATTTTTCTTCCTTGTGACTTTGACTGAAATATTTGAAGGCAGCTATCCTGTCAGCTCCAAGTATTTTTTTCTGTGCTAAACCATCCTCAGTTCCTTCCATCAATTCTCACATCACATGATCATCAAGGAGAGGATCAGCCTCCTTTGGAATGGCTGACGACTGGCTCTGACCATGACTTGGCTCTTTGGAGTCCTCTGATGAAAACGATGCACTAATTCTTTAACAGAATTTCCCAAATGGAATTTGATTTGAAAGTGAGATAGATGATAGATAGATAGATTGATAGATGTAGATATAGATTTTAATTTAATTTAACCTACCACAAAAATCAAGAATATAATTCTGTGTATCAGACAGATGGCATGCTTACAGATAGCCCTGTAAAAATCTTAACTAGAATGTACTTAAGAAGGTACTAAAGGTAACAGTTACATAATAGGTTAGCAGAACCAAACGTCTAATTCAAATGGTCATGTAAGCCATCTGAATTCCTGGTCAACATTTTGTTTCCTAAAGCTTAATATCAGTCCATTTTTACATATCACATGGCTACTGAGAGCTTTTCAGATAAGATCTGATAATAACATGCTGAGAAAGGGAGCATGCTTAAACATTGCTTTAACATTATACTTGGCATTTTAATTTGGATAACCACAGATTTCTTTTCATCCAAGCAATATTGCTGAAATGTCTTATTTGGGGCATCCCATTGTTTTGTTACGTTTTATATTTCTCCAAGAAGGAGCTTGCAACTGGATTATTTGAGAGTTTTCAAATTTTATTTATGGTTCTCAAATCTTTTGTGGAGTCATGTTAGTATTTAGATATATATAGAGGGAAAGTCTTCATATTGATAATTGGGAGACTTTATGCTTTCTTTTTCTATAAGACACATGCAGTCTACTTCAATATTAGATTACTTGGCATTGTTTAACATTTTTATTAATTATGACTGCTTTTGTATGGGGAGAAATAGGAGAAAGTTGTCTAAATTAAATATTTATTTTTCTTTCTTTTTCCCACAAGAGACAGAGAAGATATAGGATAACGGGTGGATTTTTTGCTTTTCTTTTTTTGTCAGAGTGGAGGAGACATGGGTACATATGCAAGCACTAAAGGAGGAACAAGTAGAGAGAGATTGAAAATAAATGATAGAATGGGGATGACAGAAAGGGCAATCTGTTGGAAGAGATGCAATGAAAGGATTGCTTATGCATGTAGAGAGTTTAGCCTTGGCAAGTAGGACTATTTCTTTATGTGAGATAGGATGAAGGAGAAGATAGTGACAGAAGGTATCTGAGTAATATATCGTGAGAAAGAGGGGAGAAGAGGAAATTCATAGCAAATGTCCTCAATTATTTCTGTAAAATATGAGTCAAAGAAAGTTCTCTACTTGGAGAATGGGGGAAGAGAAGTCATGGGAAGTTTCAGGAAGGATGAAAAGGTTGGAAGAGTCACTGGAAAGTGGGATAGTGAGTTGATAAGAGATGTATAGAAGGACTGCCTCGAAGCAGTGAGGGTTGAGCAACCAGTTGAGGATGTGTAACATAAATTTGTAGTGAACTCAGAATATTTATGTGTATTTCTACACCTTTGTTCAGAAGCTTTGTATAGGAGTGAAAGCAGTAAATTATAAAAGTTATGCAAGACTCAGGTGTTAAAAAGTGCAATTAATGATTTATATGTAGGGTAGTGAATCAAAAAAAAAGGCAATGTAGAGTTGAGCTGTTTCACCAAGGGGTTAAGATGAGGAAATGAAGAGAGAGAAGCTAATGCAGGGGTGATACCCTAAGAGAAAAAAGTAGGAGTTGAAGGATTGGAGATGGTGATGTGGATAAAAAAAATAAGGTCTGATGGTGGGAGGCAAATGGAGAAGTGGAAAATTAATAGATTATGATCAGATAAGGGGATTTCAGAATTTTTTAATGGAATGTTACATTTGTGGTTAGTGGCAAAATTAAGGGTACAGTCATCTTTGTGTGTGACTGAGGTAAGATGGAAGGACTGTCTTGGAAAGTGAGTAGGTTGAGGAACTGAACGGTTAGGGTACTTGAATGGAAGTCACTATGTACGTTGAAGTTTTCTCATATGAAGGGTATTAGTTGGGTAAGAATGAAAAATTATGAGCCAAGTTGTGAATTCATTGTGACCTGGAAGTCTTTAGACCATAGTTACTAAAATTTTTATTGGGTGGTAGTTGTGAATTTCATGAGATAGATAGACACAAAGTGCTGTGTGAGGGAAAACAACCATCGGTCAAGGAATTAAGCAAGGTTTCCTGGAGGATGTTTGAGTTGGCTTTTAAAGTTTGAGTTACCTCTCTTTAATTGGTTGACATTTCTATAGTGTGTTGTCTTTCAAAGCACCCTACAAACATCATTTCTGAGCATCACAACAGCTCTGTGAGGTAGATTCTACACGTATTGTTATCTCTGTTTTACAGACAAGAAATCTGCATTTCAAAAAGTTTAAATTGTTTACCTATGGTCATACCAGTGTTAATCAAAGGTAAAATTTGAACCTAAGGCTTCCTATCTGATTACAAGGGAACCATTACAGGCACAATTCCACATGGCATCACTTATTGATATTTTATGATTATGAGTCATGCAACACCAAAACCATTGAAGTATCATAGTATTTAAGTGAGGAGGGAAATTTCAGCAGAGTGAAGCAGAATATTGTAGTCACAAGGAATATTGCTGACAAAAGTGCTCAGTGACATATTGGAAAGTACCAAGAACATGACATTCCTTTCTCTGTGACCCTCTGTAAATGAGAAAGAAAGGTGGGAGTGGGAGGAGGAGGCTTTCTATACCCAGAGCAAAGAATTTGGCAAGAGAAAACCAGCTTTTGTATGACCCATTTAAAAGTGCTGGACCACGTGTGTCTTCTTATAATTGAACCCCTCTGTCTGTGGGGAAGGGGGAGAGATGTTATTTATGTGACAATAACCTTTTAAGAAGTATTTGTTCATGACTTCCTCACCTCTTGCCAGAGTGGCAAAATGTATGCCTCTTTTTCATCCTGCAAAGCCAACACTTTGAAATTCCCGAGAAGAGGACAGAATTTGTTCTTTCCTGTAGTCATTAAGCCTCGTCTCCTTCAGCCAGGCAGCAAATGATGTTGTTATTTCCATTGGACAGACAAATGGCTGTGAGATCTGGGTCTCCCAGGAAGTGATGGACCCAAAGAAGTATACAACTCAGATCCCTCATTTCTAATATCACTTATCTTTCTGTTAGTGTTTTCCTCCCTCCTCTCCCCACCACTGTACTTGGCAGAATAGTCCAAAAATGATGCTTGTGGGGAAAATTTATTTTGATTTTTGACCAACAGGATAGCCATTAAAAAGCATGCAGTGAATCAGTAACAGAAGCAAAAAGGAAAAAAAATAAAGCTAAAACTTGAAAAATTTCAGGTTTTTTTTTTAAAGAATAAACAGTATAAGACAATTCAATATTGAGAATCTCATTTTAATCCAACAGGAAGTAATCCTTGCTATATGACATTGGCTTTCTCTTTGTATGTCAATAGCCAACAAAAGATGCAGTTTGTATTGTCATCTAAGATAACATCATTGTTATTGATTAACTTAAATTCAACCTTAAGGCAGGTCTATTTCACTGTATAGATTTTATTCTAACTATGGGATTTCAACAATTATTATAATTTATTTTCCTTCTTACCAATATGCAGTGACTGAAAAAACAATCATTTTTTTCAAAGGTGAGCTTAAAAGTGGTAATATTTGTCAATAGCAAGAAGACAGTTTCTCCTACAACTACTAAAGGGTGTAAAAGAATTCATTTAATTCACAAAATAATATTGCTTTTCATTTTTATTAGTCTGGAAGACTCCCTAATCACCACTCTTTAGTAGTTAGCTTTGGGTAAGTCATTTCCACTATCCAGTATTCAGGCTCCATTTCGTTAAGTTCCTAGACAAGGTAACTTCTAATGTTAATTTCAACTCCAATATTCTGTGACTCTATGAATATGGGAAAAAATTCTTCTCTTTTGCCTTTGCTCTGAAGGAATTTATAGTAGCAATGCTATTTTTTTTATTCTTAAAGCTTTTGTTTCACACAAAAGTTATCATCATACCTCTAAGTAATTAGGCTTCATTTTTAACCAAAAAAAAAGAAAATTTTAGTATTGAGATTACCTACGTCCAACAATATATGCAATATTCTATAATCATAGAGCCTTATCTCTCCAAGAAAAAAGGAAGATGAATTATCTTAATGTTTTTCTTGACCTAAGATTGGTCATTACAAATATGCAAAGATTAGTTCTGTTTTCATGTTGATTTCCTTTATTTTAGTTACTGTGTGCTTTCTTTTCCAGGTTCTGATTTCCTCACTCTGCATCAGTACATGCAAATTCTGTTATGTCTCTAAAATGTCACCTATTTTAATAGCATAGTGATTTTCCTTAAATAAATAGCATACAATTTATTCTATTACTTTTCAATCTTGAATACCCACTTTGCTTCCAGAGTTGGGTTTTTTTGTTTTTTGTTTTTGCTGTTAAAAAAAAGTGCTACTCTGAATATTTTGGCATATATGGAACCACTGTTTTTGGCTTTGATCTCCTTCTGGTACAGAGTAAAGACTAATTACTAGGTCAAAAATTTAGAACAGATTTGTGACATTTCTTGAAATATAATTTTTTCAAGATGGAACGATTCATAATTTTATCAATAACATATTCCCACTACATTTTAGTATTGATGCATCTTTGCCAATGTGCTATATGTGAAATGTCAGAGTTGTTTTAACTTAGTATTTTTCATTTGGAGCAATCCTTTATTTGGTTATTGATGGCTTGCAGTTTTTCTTTTGAAAACTGTCAATAATTTTTGAGCTCTTTTCTATGGGGGTTAAGGCTCTTGGTATTATTTTATGCACATACATATTTACACACAGATATATGTCTTCACATATATATGTATATATGTCTACATAAAAATTCAGACTTTTGTCAAGTATCTTTACTATAAAGCCTTTATTATATTTCCCCCTCAATGTATCCTATCAATTTATCTTAATACTTTTTTAGAGCTACTTAGATATTCAGCAAAGAAGAAAAAGGGAAAGAAGATATGTGTTCCCCTAGACTCAACTTCAGTGGAACTACAAGAGAGAAAAGATAGGGAAGACTTACCTCATGTTAATACATGACAGGAATAGATGTACTGTCTCAAAGACACCCAAACCTAAGGCATATTTTTATTTATTAACAAAAAATGAAAATACGTGATTGAATGGAATTTTTGAAGATTTAAAGATAGCCAAATGCAAAAGAACTAGAAAGAGAAATAATTTTGAGCAAAAGCTCTTTAGTCAAATCTCATTTAAAATGTCAGGGTACAATAGTCAAGAGAGCATCAAACTAAGAGTCAGGATTCTTATTCTATATTCTATTCTGGCTTATTGGTTAATTTATCCTATATTTTCTCCCTCAAAGACAAGTTGATTAACCTGTTTCATTGCATAGTCAGCTCATAATCTGATATGAATTTATACACATAAGAAAACTGCAGTGTATCTGTACCAAGAAAACAGAAGTAGACCACCTGGAGATTGTGTAGACTACATAAAGATTGACTGAATGATATTATGTTGTTTGGTGGTATTATAAAAACAATTTCCTTTCTTCAGTCCTTAGTGTTCTTCTCTGTGATATAAGGTATATTCCAGAATTAGAAATGAGGAAAAAAGAATTCCCAATGATAACTATTGGATTAAACAAATAAAATCATATAATTAGCACACATTTTTTAAAAGTTTATCCTTATAGTAATTCCAAAATGTGGACAAAATTTCCAAATTAGTCTAAGAGAGTATTTAGAGATGTTTATAATTTTAATTTATTTTTAGCAAAAAATGCATTTATTATTTAATTTCAAAATAATTTCTATCACCTTAATTTCTGAATATACTCCTCCCTCTCCTACTCAGAGATTCATCCTTTGTGACAAAGATTAAAAAAGAAAACAATTTAGCAAAACCAATTGATATGTATTGGAACGTTTATGTAATATTTCACAACCACAGTTCCCCAACTCTTCAATGAAAGGAAGACGTACATACATTTTGGTCATTATAATGACAATGTGCATGGTCTTTTTTTTTCTTTTCTCATCTTTTTGTTTGCATGGTTATATAATATTTGTATTTAATGGTTAACTGATTTTGCTTACTTCACCGTGCCTCAGTTCATGCAAAGCTTCCCATGCTTATTTGAATTTTATTTCATTTTTTCTAATTTCTCATAGAACTATGTGATCTTTGTCCATGGCTTCCCATAAGTTCACCATAAGTTCCATGATTTCCAATAAGTTCAACTCAATATATTGAGAGCTTTCTCCACTTTTTCTTGAGATCAAAAGGTTACCAGTATAACACATGGGTTGCTTGTTACTCATGTTGCTCTACATCAGTGGGTTAAAGAAATTTACTGTGCCTGAAGAAATAAAAATGAGTCTCAATCAGAGGACACTGGAGAGACACATGGTGGGTGCTGGCGGAATGAAACACATAAGAAATAAGAAATGACAAAAAAGAATTAAAGGATGTCATTCAAAAGCATGTACCTTTCCAAGACAGGATAGGCTGGTCATTCACATTTATATCAGGCTTTATAGCTCATAAGGACCTTTTGTCATGGCAACTCTATGTAGTAAATAATGCAAATGTGATTCTTTGTATTTTATAGATAAGGAAACTGAAGTCCATAGATATAAAGAGATTTATTCAAAACTCAAATATCAGATTTACTCAAATGTCAAGGCAAAATTAGGACTTGATCCAAGGGTTTATGATTTTGTGCTTAATCACATTTTTCTTACACAAAACTTTCTACTTAATATTCTCCTGTTTCTATGTCATTTCCCATTTTTGTTGCTGTTATACATGTGTGCACATGCATTTGTAGAGATAGAGATGATTAGAGAGACTAGTAATGAGATGGGAAAGATAGAGACGGGTTCAGAGACAAAGACAATAACAGACAAAGACTGTGACATTGACAGAGAAAAGAAATCTGCTTGAGAAATATTTGAGGGTTTTGACATCTTTCTAAATAGGAAAATAGAAGAAAAGAGATGAGAGGTGGATGGCTGTCCTTTTTTCATAATTTTGGAAGAGTCTTAATTGTAGTTATTGATTTTAAAATAGACTTTAATATGTTTATTAGTATGTCAGAATTAGATTTCCTATAATACTTAATTAGCCATACATCAGCATTTCTTTCTTTACTACGTCCCCACACAGTTGAATCATACTTACTCTGGTCAATGTATTTATTAATATAGCCAAGGCCTGCAGGAAGTTCTTGATTGCCCATCAAACTACTGACTCACTTTAAGCTTACAAACCACTAAAACTTTCAACTATTATTTTCCCCTACATAAACATCATCTAGTCGTAACTTACTGATGCTATAACTATGCAGTTAATTATCTTTACCCTGGTTTAGGAACTCACATTTTTCTCTATTAAAAGTTATTATATTTACTTCATTGTTTCAGTCATATAGATAGATGATAAATAAAATACTTACTAAATTTTAGCTATGTGCCAAGCATATACAAATACAAACAAGGAAGAAGTTTCTTCCCAAGTGGGGGAGATGACAACATGTAAAGGGACATAGGTATGGGGGTGGCTGAAAAATAGTTCTTGGCAAGGGTTGATTCCAATGGCAAAGTGTAACACTGTGACAAGAATGGCCAGAATAGAGGTATGGAGAGCTAGGAGATGGCCAGGAAGCATCCTGGAAACCCACAACTAGATAAGCTATAGGAAAATTTCACCCTCAAATCCATGAATGGTTCCAGGGTAATGTCTACCATGACAAAGAAATTAGGAAATGGATTGATTGGTTGACTTTAGCATACACACATGCAAATATATGCAAACATGTGTATTTGTATGTATATACACATACATGCAAATCCATACATATTTGTATATGAGTATATATGTATATGATGTATGTTATTGGTTGATTTTTAGCTCAATATAATACTTACATTGTAAAAGATTAGCATAGTTCAATGAACCTTTATGCCTGGTTTACTGGCATGAAAGAACTTAACCATAATGGATCCTGTTTCATGTCAAAAGTGTTTAGGTAAAACATGCTTATGAAAAATTAAACACTATCATTCACTTATTGGTAGTAGTGTCTAATCAAAGGGTAATATAGTTAAATGATTAGCTTTGATTTTTTAAGTTCAGTTAGGATATTTATTAAAGAATATATGAATTATTCTTCCATGTTTCAAAAGTTAAGTGAACTTACTGTTCTGACGCAATATGTCCTCTGAATACATTTTTTATTACACCTCTCTCTATCTTGACTCATGAGTGACTGAGTTGGGATGAGTGAGCCATGTGAAATGCTGGAGGTCAAGAGCTGTGATGTTAGGGTGTTGGATGGAGTATGAGTGTGTATTTTGAAGTCCTCTAACAAGAAGGCATACATTGAGAAACAGAGTCCATTCCAATTCATTCCTTCCATCTCCTACCTACTTAACACAGTAATGCCCATTCAGTGAATAGGCCTCCTTAAGAAGCAGCCAGGGAATGGTCACTTAAATGACCAAAAAGAAAAAAAAAACAACTAAATCAAGCTGGGAAGGAAAGAGAAACAGTTACTATTGATATTCATTCTCCTTAGCCTAAAAAGACAAGGGTTTCCCATTGCTTCCTGGGCTTTCTCCCTTCAGTCATCCTGATGAATATCTTGTCACTGGATCCAGATGGCTCAGAAGGAGAAAGTGAGGCTGATCTTCTTTCACAGTCCTCCCTCCCTCAAAACAAAGTCAAGTGTAAGTCATGTCATCAATTCTCTGTTGTCATGGTCTTCTTCAAAAATGAAGAATGAGGCAGGCACTGAATTCACTGAGGACAAACACCAGAACATCCTAGGGGTTGGTATAAAAGAGCTCCCAAAATTTTGATTTGGTGGCAGATATGGATTGAGTGGAACTCAAAGGAAGAGAGAGTATTGAATAGTGGTGGTAAAGGGAGAAACTAGAAGAGGAAATACAGAATAATGGGCATTCCAACTCCTCCAATCTTGACCAGTGGATCAAGGGGAATTACTGAAAGTGAAGTATTGGATGTAAGGGGAAGGTGGGTCTTTCTCCTTTCCCATATTGTAAATGGTATCTAACCGTGACTTACCAGAAATAAGCTTGCTACATAGCAATGGTGTCAAACTATATTAGAAATGGGGGCCACGAAACCATACCCAAGGATCCCCGTAGGCTGCATATTGTCTTAGAAAATCATAAGTTGGTATTTTCTATGTTGTATTGTAATTTTATTTATTTTCTTAAATATTTCCCAATTACATTTTAATCTGGTTTGGGGAAAAAGGTATTTTTGACACTTCTGCTTTGCAGCATTTTGAGAGTTCATGTTCAGGGTACAGTTGATGGAGCAGAGACACTTGCTCTAGCTAGGCACAGATACAGAAGTCAGTCACTGTAAAGAAGAAACAGCTTCAAAGTATGGGACTCCTGGAAGCAGAGAAAATAATTGTACTCAAGAAAAAGTTAGCCCTGGTAATTGTTCATCAGCCATGTCCATCTCTTCAGGACACCATTTGAGGTTTTCTTGGCATATATACTACAGCTGTTTGCCATTTCCTTTTCTAATTCATTTTACAGATGAGGAAACTGAGGCAAACAGGGTTAGTGACTTGCCCAGATTCACACAACTAGTAAATGTGAGGCCATATTTAAAATCAAATCTTCCTGATTCCATGTCCAGTTCTCTGTTCACTGTGCAAACTAGCTGTCCATCTCAGTAACACTCCATTCTGAGCCATTGCCAATCATCTCAACCTTTTTCTTACCATTGGACTTTGATAACTCTAGAGGAAAGGCTAAGACTGACAACTTTGCACAGCTCTGCCCCACTCATATCCAATTTACCCACAAGTCAATATGCCACCCTCAGGATGTCATTGATCCCCTTTGAGAATGAAAAACAACAGCCCTGGTAAGAGCAAATCAGGCCAATTAGAGGACTGTCCTAAGAAAACAAGTATTGCTACCCTCTGCAGTTCTGGAACTGTAAGCTGTGTTGTCAGTCTTGTGTTTCCTACATCTACGGCCCCCTTTACTCTAAGTTGGTGCCCAATTTTCCCATTAACACATAGTGTATTTGTGTGAGAGTGAACCACAGGTTTAGGAGATAGCAGATGTTTCATGTCTGCTCCTTTTACTATATCATTCTGGTAAATGCTTTTGCAATTAGTTAATTGTGTCTACTGGGTTATGTTTAAGGGGAAGAATACCTATGTAAGCTTGTAAATAGTAGCTTTAGAAGGGTGTTGACATAAACTACCTTCTAGAATCCAAGGTAAGAGCCACTATCTAGTTACCAACTTACAAGTGTGAGCACCAAGTATAAGTTGGGGAGTGGCTACAAAGAGCATGCTATTTGTATATGTATATGTATTTATATATGTATGTACATATGCATGTTTATATATGTGTCTATAACTAGTATTTTTATAACCCTAAGGATTACAAGGCACTTTGCATGATTGTCCAACAACCCTATGAAGTAGGTGCTATTACTTCCATTTTATGTATGTTATATAATATATAGATATAGATATAAATGTATGTCTATATGCATATGCATGTATATATAGACAGTTTTTTGCATTAATTTTGAAACTACAACTAAATGAATTTTATGTAATTAAAAACTTAAAAAGCAGTTTTATTTAAAACATTGGAATTCATTCAAATGACATAGTGATCTTAAATACCATAAAAATGAAATAATGTAGAAAAACAATCCAAAGCAGGTATGATTTATAGAACAGTGGCTTCAACACTGGTAATTAATGTTGATGTACTCGCAAAAGCTTAGAATACCTGATAAAAGATACTAAATGTGCTAAGTGCTGTCAATTCAACCACAAAGGGAAAAGTAAAGGATAAAATGCTGCCTGAAGAGACTTTTAACTTTTAAAACTTTGTGCTTGACTTACTGTTGGCAGGTTACTGTGCTCTCTGGTTTACAGGGTAATTTCCTAGTTTCTGTCAGTTGATGGTTCAATGTTACAGTGTCTTCCCAAAGCCATACATCTAATCTGAATGTAGGTGGTTTTCATCAAGCCTAGATAATCTGTAAAACTTTATCTATAATATCTATCATGGAAACTAAAAAATAAAAACAAGAAATGGAAGACATTGTCTCATGAGAGAACCTTAAGGCTTGAGCTGTGCATTACAGAAGGAGAAAAATAAAGGAGTTTTTTTTAAACCAATGCATTTTGGGGAGATATAGATCCTTGTGAGTTCCCACTATTCTATGCCCATTGGGTTGAAATCTCATAAGATGGATATCACAAGATTTCCTGAGCACCCTGGAGCTAAATGCATCTGACTGTCTGGGACATTTGTCCCAGTTGATTCACCAGAAGCTCTATCTGTGACCTCTCCAGTAATAAGGGGACAAGCAAAATTATTTCCTAATGTAACCAGGGGGTGGCAGAAATGCCTTAATCTTTTGACACTTCAAATTATAAAATTCAAGAAAAAAAAATAACTGTGTTGAATTCCTTTGTTGAGTCTATGGTAGTGATGAATAGGACTGACTCACGGAGATCATCAAACAAACAAGGAAATCAATTACAATATTCATGACACAAGCAGTCTTCCAATAATTACACAAGCCAAGAAACATCCACCCAGCACCAGATTTGCTTCAATGTTTTGTTCCCTTGAACTGGGGAATGTCTGGAACCAAATGAAAGTAACTTTGAAATAAATATAAATGCTAATGAGTCACATTCATAGCTGTAGGGCAAGTTTGTTATTTGAAAAAAAAAAGAAAAAAGTTAGAATCAAGTTGAAAATTACAGCTTCCATTGTTTCTCGGGATTTGGCTAGCCCCCAGATAGTTCGGATATATAGTTTTTGAATCTCTGCAGCAAGTAACTTCAATTCAGCCTTTTAAGAGTTTGCTGGTAGTAAGTAGCCTCCTGAAATCCTCATGTGTGACCTTCTGATGTGCACTTCCTGCTTCCTGAATTAAGCCACATATTACATAAGTAAATTTGAGAGAACACTTCTTTTGTACTATTAGAGTTTTCCTGTTTTTCTCTTTATTTTTTCATCTCAGTGTTTCTTTGAAGTAATATGCAACATTATATTAGGCAAGCAATTTTTTTTTGTCTTTCTATGGCTTATATGTGACCTTTCACATTATAGGATACAATTTGGTATTTAAGCAGCTTAATAAATAGGGTAGAATCCTCTAGAACTTTGTACTAAATGCCAACCTTTTTTGGTTGGGAGGAGGGGTAAACTCCTTAGTTTCAATGCAGTCTAGAAATTGTAGTCTTGGTGTCTTGGACCTTAGGAAAAAGGAAAGGAATGAGTTTCCTGGGGTCAGAGAAATGGTAAGGGTTGACCACCTCCATTTCTGCTAGTACTCCAGTGACATCCCCCATGGATGTGGTAAAGGAAGGTGGTCATGAATGGAAGTTGAAAGACCAGGGTCATTGGTCATTTCCCCTGAGAAAGGTGAGGGGAAGATACAGAGTTGATCAGACAGTGGCATATAAATTTCTGGAAACAAGGGATTAGGGGGTTTAACTTTTGAAGGTAAATGAATGGATTTCTCTAAACCAAGTTGTTGCCTGAATCAAGGCACAGTACAGCTCCTGGGTGTCTGGGAACTAGGGATCAGCAGCTCAGTATGGAGAGAGGGGACCCAACTGGTATGAGACTGGTTTTTGAGGGGATATCAACATGTCCATTAAAGTTCTCAATTAAAGGAAAAGTGTGGGATTAGGAGTAAAGGTAATGACGTAAATCTCCGTGAGTCAGTCCTCTTCATAACAGCAACCATGATCAAGTGTAATATAACTTGAATTAAAATTCATTTATTGAAGAGTTTCCATGTGTTGGGTACTGTGATAAGCACTGGAAAATCAAATAGAAAAGATACCACCTTTAAGGAACTGAGATTCAGACAGGGAAATGCATTTTCAGGAGTGGTGACCAGGGAAGGGTATTTTGGTCAGGGAAGTCACAGAGAATGAAGTCACAGTGGAGATATTAAGTAATTGATTGCTCTCTTTCCAAGAATGGTAGTTTTAGTTTATTGTTCTCAGAGCTAGAAGTGGAAAATAGAAGGAAGGAGAAAACAGCATGAATATGATTAAGAAACCAAAATTTTGAGGTCTAGGCTGACATAGAATGATGAAGATTCACTGCTCTCAACCCAAGATATCCAAGGTAGTTTGCTAGAGCATGGAGTTCAAGATGGTATCTGAAGAGCCTGAAGGTGTCCGGAAGACGGACAGGAACTGTTCATAATCTGGCTCCAGCCTATCTTTCCAGACTTATTATACGTTAACTGCCTTTATGCATTGTATATTCCCATTAAATTGGCATACTTGGCATCTCCCAAGCTTGCATTCTATCTCCCTGCTGTGTCTTTGACCAGCTTGTCTCCCATGCATGGAACATAGAGCCTCCTCATCTCTGACTATTAGAATTCTTCATATGCACTCAAAGCATAACTCAAGTATTGTCTCCTGCGCATAACTCTTCCTGATTCCCCCTAGTAATTAGGGTTCTTTTGCTCTTCAAATTATCATATATTTAAATAAGGTTGACACCTCTATTCCAGTTAATATTATTACAGAAGGCTCAAATAGCTTTGCCTGAAACCATCCGTCCATCCATCCATCAAACAAGTGAAATATTATGTGTTCACTCCATGAAACAAGTTTTATGCAATTTAAGAGACATAAAATGATTTGATTATTGAATAAAGATAGATGACCCACACAGGAGATATAGTCTGACTGACACATGCTTGGGTCTGTGTATAAAACAACAAACAGGTTTAGAATCAAGAAATATAGTAGTAGGACAGTCTAGTTGTAGAAGAGCTCTAGTCAGACTCCTTGAAGGAGACTGCTTCTCTGTCTCTTTCTCTGTGTCTCTCTCTTTCTCTCTGTCTCTGTCTCTCTCTCCTCTCAGTTTTCTGGAGGTACAGACAATAATTACAGAAGTTAGGAAATAGCCAAACAGCATCCTTAAATGGACATCCCTTCTATAGTTCTGCAATTACCTTGTAAATCTTAGAGTACCTGCAGACATTGCAGTATGGAAAGAAAGAAGTGTCCTGGCTTGTCAGCAGATAGCATACTGAGGAAAAACCCAACATTAGAAGAAATCCATGAGTAAGTTCTCACAAAGGGAGAAAACTACTTTCAGTATTTATGAGTTACACCACACATGTGCCTCATTACCTTTTTAAAATAACTTTGTAAGCTTATAAGTTTGAGCCAATTCTCCCCAGAAATTCGTGTGTGTGTGTGTGTGTGTGTGTGTGTGTGTGTGTGTGTGTGTACAAGGAGAATATGTGTCTCTTGTTCGGGACTGTTTTATACCAATTGTTTTTACTATGTTAGCTAGTAAAGACCTTTCTATTCTGAAACTTAACCGAGGCTCCCTACTGATAATCAGTTGGAACTGATCCAGTGAGAGCTCATGTGTGACAATATTAAAAAACCTGGCCTCTAGAATTCTGAATACAGTAGTCAATTGCTACTTGTGTGCTGATATTCCACTGCAAAAGCAAGTTGGGCAAGCAGTCTGGAATGAATGTGACATTTTGTTATCTGGTTTTATAGTTTATCCCCCAGGAGAATGTAAGTTCCTTGAGCACAGGGGCTATTCTGTCTTTGTATCATCAGTGGTTCTCAATAACTGAAATTTAATAAATGCTTATTAAATTTAATTAATTTGGGTGTATTTCATTTTGTTCTAATTCTGAACCTTGGCAAAATGTGGGACTGAGATTTCTTTTTTCTCATTATTTTATTTACCATCCAGTCACCATAAGTGAATAAAGTTAATCCTTGATCTGAGTTCAGTATAACCCTACCCCCTTGAGTCAGTGAAGTTTGCTGAGAATATAACCTATTTCTAATGAACCTTAGGTCAGTTTGTGATTTCAAGCTCAGAGTATCCCAACTTTCTCACTGGCCTAGCTAGGAGTATTTTAACTACAGCTCAGGAACTGGGAGTGGAGGAGAGCAGAAAGGAATAGATTTGATGAACACCCTGGACCTCTTAAGTGCTAAGATTTTGTTTTTTTAATTTTCAGAATTTTTTCTATTTATGCTGCCTCCAAAAGGTGACATAAACTCACAACTGAAAGTCCCTGAGATTAAATCATTCGAATGAATTCTACGACCGAAAAGTGAACCATGAAATTACAAAACAAGTTACTCATCACTGAGATGTTTGACCTTAATATTTGAATACACACTGGCTTCAGTGTCTGATGTGTATGTATGTATGTGTGTGTGTGTGCGTGCACGTGTGTGTGTGTGTGTGTGTAGCTGTAGATCCTCAGGCATGTAGATCCTAGGAAATTTGTATTCCTTTCCAATCTGGTTAGGAAAGTCTGATTAATCAATTAATTTTTAAAAAAATCGTTGAATGTGCATAATGAAATAATTATTGTAAGCGCTATGTGAGATAGAAAGGAAATCATCGCACCTGATCTTCAGTAGCTTTAAAAACAAATCTTGATTTTGAGGGACACAAGTTTGTGCAAGATAAAATCTTTTGGCAGAGTAGCTTATACAAGGCAGTATAGCCAAGATTAGGTAAATGATATAGCAAGTAATAATGTTCTTCTTTTACCAGAATATAGGTATGGTATTTTTCTAGATATAGATACGTATCAGAGGTAATGCTTAAATCAGTTGGTTTTACTCCTAGGTAGACCCTCTTATCAACTACTCTGGCTACCCTGAATGGAATAGGTGTTTCATAAATGTTTGCTAATATGGATTAAAATGGGGTGTCACTTTCCAGAAGGGTCAGTCTGTGTTATTTAAACAAATTAGATACAGTTCAGGATGCACATCTGCTACTGAGATGTTCTAAGACTATCCTCCATCTCCCTAGGAATTGTCAAGAGTCCTGATTATAACACAGTCACTGCATTGTAGTTCTTCATCATTCCAAAGAATCTAAAATATAACATGATATTCAAGGAACTTTAAATCTAACTGGAGACACCAGGCATTTACCTGTAGGAAGCCACATAATAATAAGAGGTTTAGATAACTGTTAAAGACAACACTAGAAGAGATGCTGCATGAATAATGCCTAATGAGTGATACAGAATATAAATGCCATCATAGTTCAGAGAAGGAAGAATCTGCCTCAGGATCATTTCCAGCAATAGTGCCAGAAAAGGCTGGTATCTTCTGGGAGTAATGAATAAATCCATGTGAGTAGATTAGAGAATTAGGGAAGCTTTGAGGGACATAAACTGCAGATTCAGCTATAGAATGATAAAATATCAGAGTGAGGATGATGGTGTTTATAGATAGGTTTGCAGAGCTAGGGTTCAAAACATACATGTTGTTCTCTGAAGAAAATTCAGTGTTCCCCAGGAGCTCAGAACAATAACATCAATGAATTGGGGGACACTTTCCAGAATGAAATCTTTGCTATTTGGGAAATATTGAGGTAAAAATGAAGAGTTTGAGAGTGCATCTAAAACCCTTCTCTGATGATTTGGACTAAATTTTGTTCCAAAAAAATTTAATTCAATAAGATGTATTGAGTACCTCTCACATGCCCAGCACACAATCTTAATCCCAATGTAATGCAGATTTCACCCTTTGTATTCTCAAAACCTAGTGCAGGGCCTAGAATAGAGTAGGTATTGATTACTGTTGGTTGATTGATTACATTTTAATTTATTTTCTTTCCTATTAGCATCACATCCCACTGCAGATATCATGGAATCATAGACTTAGAAGTAGGTGGGACCTTAGAAGTCATCAGGTCCAAATTTCTTCACCTTACTGAAGAGGAAAATAATCTTGAGAGAGGTTAAATTAATTAAATTAAATTATTTTCCAGATGAAGTTACTTATCACATAGCTAATAAGTCTTTGAGGCAGGTTTTGTGACCATAAGCCCAGCACTCTAGCTGCTGTACCACCAAACTGCCAATTTCTACTTAAGTTACCAACCCTCCTTCAAAAAAGTGATCATTCAAGCTCTATGTGCAGAACCCCTAATTGTTCACATAGTTCCAAACCACACCACCACCAACAGCTCCATGATATCCTATTCCACAGCTCTGATTATGAAGAAGTTTATTTTTATGGTCAGCTCAAATTCTGTCTTCTATATTGTCTACTTATTGATTGTTGGAACCATTTGTCAATTAGTTAGTTAAGTTCCCACTACATGCCAAGTGCTGTGCTAAGGGCTAGGGACTAAAAAAAAAATGCAAAAGACAGTCTTTGTTCCAAGAACCCCATCCATCTTTTAATGTAGGAGACAAACAAGATAGATACATCATATATTGGAGATAAAAAATAGAAGAAAGGCAATAGCCTTAAGGGGTAGTGGTGTCAGGAAAGACTTCTTGTAGAAGGTAGGATTTCAGCTGGTACTTGAAGCCTGGACGTAGAAATGAGGATGGAGAAAATTCTAAGCATAAGAGCTAGCCAATGAAAATACAGAGTCAGGAGAAGGAATGTGTTCAAGGACCAGTAAAGAGGTCAGTGTCATTGTATCACGGACCACATAGGCTTGAATGAGGCATAAGAATACTGGAATGGTAGGAGGGAGCCCATGAAGAACATAATATAAAGAAGTGATAGAGATTGATGTAAAATGATGTAAAACTCAAGATAGTTTTAATTTGGATTTCTCTAATCAATATTGATTTAGACTAGAGCATTTTTTATATGACTATAAAAGGTTTCAATTTCTTCATTGGAAAACTGTCCTTCATATCTTTTGACCATTTGTCAATTGAGGAATAACATATTCTTGTAGATATGACAAAGTTCTTTACATATTTCTTTATATAGTCTTTATCTGATAAATTGTCTATAATTTCTCCAATTTTCTGTTTTGATTTTGATCTTGGCTACATTTGTCTTATTTGCACAAAACCTTTTTAATTTCATGTAATTGAAATTATCCATTTTACACCTAATTTTGCTCTTGATCTCTTGTTTATTCATAAATTGGCTGCAATTATTGAAGGGGAAAGTGACAAATGCTGGAGGGGATATGGAAAAATTGTGACACTAATTCATTGTTGGTGGAATTGTAGACTAATCCAACCATTTTGAAGAACAATCTGGAATTATGCCCAGAGAGTTATTAAACTGACTATACTCTATTACCCAGAAATAACACTTCTAGGTCTGCTTCCAAAACTGATTAGGGGAGAGAACCAATGGGTTCTAAAATGTTTATAGCAGCTTTCTTTGTGGTGGCAAAGAACTGGACCAACTGGGGAATGGCTGAAGAAATCATGGTATGTGGTTGTGATGGAACACTACTGTGTTATAAGAAATGAGTGAGCTTAGAAAAACATGGAAAGACTTGCGTGAAATAATAAATACTGAAATGAGCAGAACCAAAGAACATTGTATACAGTAACAGCAATATTATTTTAAGAATGACTTTGAAAAAATAAGTCAGTTTAGCTATTATAAATACCCAAAGTAACCATAAGGTACATGTGAAGAAAGATGTTATCTGCATCCAGAGAAAAACCTGATAAATAGAAGTACACACAGAATAATGTGTGTCTAATGGTAGCCTAACTCTCTCCCCCCTCTCTGATGTGGGGGGAGAAAAGAAAAAAGGAGGGAAGGAAATTTACATAACTTTATTGTGTATATAAAAGGAATAGAAAGTTGTACATAGTGAATTTGTGGTTTCACGGGCAATCATCTTTTTTAATGTACTTTGTTAAAAAAAATACTTATTTTATTCCATAAATTTAAAAAAGAGACTTTGTAAAAAGTAAATTTGAGTTTTCTGACTTAAAAAAAAACTAAAAGTGTTTTCATTTTCATTTTATTCGCAGGTTTTGCCAATCCACTTACTGGTATAGCAGATGCGTCTCAGAGCAGCATGCATAATGCTTTACACATCTACATGAACGGCACAATGTCACAAGTACAAGGATCTGCTAATGATCCCATCTTTATTCTCCACCATGCCTTTGTGGACAGGTCAGTTGACTGTTTCTCATAAGGAGATATATCTTTTTTTTCTTTTTCAATTCTCTTAACTGTGATAACATGGTATAGTGCAAAAAGTGTTGGACCTGGAGTCAGGAATCAGGACATGGACAGAATCTACAGTTTCATTATATAGTGAATTTCCATGTAAGAAAACTCCCCATAGCAATGGAATTTGATACTTTCTCTTTCGTTTTTATTCTTTGAATGGACTAGAAATTAAGAGGGATTAAGTGATTTGGCCAGGGTCACAAAGACAGTACGTGTTAGAGGTTAATCCTGCACCCAGATCTTAACTTTAAGGTTTGCCCTAGCCACCGTGCCATGCTGCCTCTCATAGTCAGGAATACTTGTTTTAGATTGTACCTGGGACATATACTAGTTGTATAACCGAACAAACCACTTAACCTTTTTGAGCCTCAGGTAATTCTGTAAGACTAAATGTTATAAATGAGCTGCAATCTTTGCTGATAGAGAACCTTCCCCACCCCACAGCCCAAGGAACTCACAAGTCCTTGATGTATGAATCCATATAGTGAAGATTTTTAAGTAATAATTAAGAGGTTACAAAAGTATTGAAAAGCTACTGACCTATTAGTGGGATTATCCTGGACATATCACTGAACTTCTCTAAGCCTTAATTTTCTCATATTTAAACAGACAAGGGGGGTTGTACTCAGTGATCTCTTAAGTCCCTTCCAGTTCTAAATCTTTTATCTTATGTTCTTATGAACAGTCTTTGTGATATTTCTAAAAACCATCACCCATAATTTTCAAAAATAAACAAAAACAAAAGCCTCTCCTCTTTCCAAAGGCCAGCCTCTTACATGGAAACCAGTACGTTCTTCCATCTACTCTATCCCCTGAATATCACTTTGTTTTTATGCTCAAAACTTTTTTCTTCTCTGAGGCTTTCATCTACCATGGCTTTGAGGTTGTCTTCTGGGTTTACCTTGTTGCAATATTGTTTTCCTTAGACTTTTATACCACCATCCACGTTTTTTCCCTAACCGAAGTGCTGGCTAGTTGTGGATCAGATCTGACCAATGTTGAGAGTTGTATAATTGAAAGTTGTCTCAAGAGATGAACTGGCAAAGATATTTCCTCCAATAGGCAGTGATATCTAAGTGTGGCATATTGGTAAGAATTGTTATGAGGCTCACGAAGATACTTCCTTACTTTCCACTAGTTCACCTAATTGTTCTTTAGGCAAAGGACAGGAAAGAAATATAGGATTGATCTTCCATACAATTACCCTTTCATCTTTGTATTTCCAAACTCTAATATAGAGTGAGTCACAAATGGCACTGAAATTATCACCAATTCACAACTGGACTAAATACTTTTTCTCTTAGAACAAACAACCCTGGCAGACATGACCCAGGGGTTGAATGCAGGTAATGTAAGAAGCCTTCCTGATCCTTTGGCTACTAATTCTTGCCCTCTCAGACTACCTTGTATTTAACTATTTTGTATGTGTTGGTATTTCTTCTATATAGATTTAGATCCATCCTTGTTAGAACTTCTTCCTTCTAAAATGTAAGCTTCTCATAAAAAGGGAATGTTTTATTAATTTCATTTGTGTCCCTAGTACCTGACGTAGTGTTTAGCAAATAGCAATGATCTGATAATTGCCTGTTGATTGCTTGTTTATTATAATTAATATACTAGATCAAAGCAAATACTATACTAATCATTGCATTGCTCTGAGGAATAAAACAATAAGTATTAAGCAATGCAACATTCCCAATTCCAGCATGACCAATCACAATGGGTAAATTGGGCATTATAGTTGGGTTGTATAAACATAGGAATATAGAAAATGAAAAAAGGACAGAGATAATTCTGTGAAAAACAAATCACAGCTTCTTCTCTGTACCTAGGTAGATCCCCTTAGACCAGTACAAACTGATCAAGATTTTAGTTAGATAAATCTTGATAAGATAAATTGATAGAAAGTTATGGATTCCGTCTGAGAGTAACTTGGGCATAGGTAGTGAATTATAACTTCAGAAACATCATAAAACAAGAGACTCCTGTGCACTGATCACAATCAAGAATGATTTGTGAAGCTGGATAACCATGATTACAAGCTGGCTTCTGAACATTTTTAGCGTTGGAGGACTGGCTTGAAGGTCTACAAAATAATACCCTTCCCTTGCCTTAAGGGAAACTCCTCCCACTCCTAGCCACTTAAGAATTATGATTCAATAAATTTAACAGACTTGTGTTAGTACTTTCCATTTGGAGATCTTTCCATTTACTAGACCCTAAAGGAAGATCTAAAGTATTGTACTTGCTTGACCTCACACAAGTCATTTAGCTGGTCTGTCTCAAGACAAACAACAGGGCCCTGACATCATCCAAACAAAAAGAAATAATCAAAGAAAAATTCAGAATGAGAAGTAAGCTCTTACACAAACACTTACGATTTAACCAAGTGGAACCAAGTTGATTAATGTACAATATATATGGATTTTAAGTATTTTCTCTGTATTCCTTTCCAAGTTTGTCTATTCTTTTTTGTTTTGTTTTGTACTTGCTTTGCTGTGTGTTCACTTCTTTGCATATTCTGTTTAGGATCCAGTACAACTGTTGTCAATATATCTAACATTCTGATTTTATGCACCTTATTTTAGCATCGCTTCATGTAGGTCTTTCTAAGTTCTCATATTTTTATAGCAATATAATATTCCACTACATAAGACAGTATATCACAATTAAATCAATTCTTCCATGACATTATTTCCAGTACTGGCTAGCACTCTTGATAGCACTCTTGACCGACGTATTATTTTCTCATACCTGCCTTTTATAGTCTGACTTCTTTCAAGACTCAGCTTGACACCAGAAAATTGAAACCAGAAAAAGGTCTTCTTGGTTCCCTTGGCTTTTAGGACTTTCCTCTCCAAGCTTACCTTGTATCTTCTTTGAATTAATATTGTCTATTATTACATATGGATGGATGGATGTAATACACACACACACACACACACACACACACACACACACACAGGGTTAAGTACTGAAAATTGATTCCACTCACAGAATAAAAACTCCACAAAGGCTGAGACTGGTTCATTATTTAACTTGTAGCCCAAATCCTGGCTCATAATAGGTCCCTAATAAATACATGTTGGTTGACCAATAAATAACCAAATTAGGTGATAACAGTTAAGATAGTATATGGACTAGGCATGTGATTACATGCATATAGGGAAACCTTGGATAAAGATACTCTTCCTATGAAGGTTGACACCTTATTTGCACCTGATTGTCTTAGATAGTCATGAGAGCACTAAGAGGGACGTGACTTATCTAGACCAATATGTGTCAAAGGTGAGACTTGAAACTAAGTTTTTTCTGGCTCCAAGGCCATCTCTTTTTTCACCGTGTCAGCCAAGCTGTTTCTATAATAGTAAGATAACAACCAAAATAGTTCATAAATACCCAACAATTGATATTACAGATGAAAGACAATATAGATAGTAGATAGTTGCAAACATACATGTATGCCAACATAACATACATACACACATACATAAAGCTGAATTCTGGCTGCAGCTATGCCACTGTGTACTGTGAGCAACTTACATTATTTCTCTGGTTCTTAATTACCTTCTCTGTAAAATAATTTGCACTAGTTGGCACAGTGAATAGTATGCTGAGCCTGGAGTCAGGAAGACTCATCTTCCTGATTCTAATCTGGCCTCACACACTTACTAGCTGTGTGACTCTGGGCAAGTCATTTAACTCTGCCTCAGTTTCCTTATCTGTTACATGAACTGGAGAAGGAAATGGCAAACCACTCCATTATCATTGCCAAGAAAACCCTCAAATGGGGTCACAGAGTTGGAAACACCTGAAAATAACTGAACAACAAATATAATAATACATATTTATACAGAACTTTATGATTATGTAGAACTCTTTCGTAGTATTTAAAACATGACATGACCTCTGAAGTCACCTAGTATGAGATCCACATTTTACAGATAAAGAAATTAAGGGCTAGGAAGATGAACTATCTTAGCTCAGGCCCCAGAAACAGCAAACCACTGCCTGCTTTTAATCCTCTTCTCTATGATAATCCTGTGCAGAAAAAGATACAACTATCATCCCCATTTTAGAGATGAGGGAATTAATGCACAGAGAAGTCAAATACCTTTCCCAAGGGCTTACAGAGGGTTAAGTACTGAAGCTAGGAGACAAACCCAAGTCCAATATCTCCAAGTTCAGTGTTCTTTCCAATTACACTGTCTTGTCTCCAAATGAGGGGGCTGCACCAGGCAGTGTCTAAGATTGTTAAATTCTCTACTTCTAAGAGAAGTAATGTCTCTCCTGGCAGAAGTGACAATGAAATACATTGCCACAATTATGGTTATTTAGAAGTCTTCTCTGTGACAGATTAATCATGCTTTTCACTGTGATGAAGAAATAAGAGATAGACAGGTAAGTATAGAACATAAGCTAAATTGTTCTTCTCCTCTGCTAGGCCTAACTCTTGACACAGAGAATTAAATGGGTCAGTTTGTTCCTTCACCAATGATCCAGCATCTACATTTGTTCTATCGTAGATTACTTGTAGTGACCTGACTAGGATAGGGGGCAAGCAATACTTTTTAAATGAGCATACCAAGACTGTGTGATAAAAAATAATAAATTCACCCTTACCTCTCAACTAACACCCTTATCATTCACCCTTAACTCTCAAATTTATGCAGGTATCATTGATTTTCTTGTTTGTTTTCTTCCTAGCTTGATCAAAATTGATACTAGAACTAGGTTTGGAATTGGGAATACTTGAGATCAAATCCTGACTGAGACACTTAATAGCCATGTGACTCTGAACAAGTCACTTAACCTCTGTTTGCCTCAGTTTCCTCATATGTAAAACAGATAATGATATCATCTATGTCCCAGGGTTGCTGTACGGATCAAATGAGATACTATTTGTAAATTGCTTAGCCTGGTGTCTGGCATAGAATAGGTGCTTAATAAATGCTGTTGTTGTTTATGTTATTGCCATGACTAGATACTTATGTTTGAATTCTGTACATTTTAAAGGAAGATAAGGTCTACCACACAATTCAGTCTTTTTTTTCTTTTTAATATTTCTTGAAAGGCAATCAGAGTCAAGTGACTTGACCAGGGTCTCACAGATAATAAGTGTCTCAGTTATGATTTGAACTCAAGTTCTCCAGACTGCCCAGCTAGTGCTCTAACCACTGTACAACGTAACTCCCTCACATTTCAGTCTTAAGGAATTCTCAATGTCATGCCCTCCTTAAGCTACGCGTTTAACATCTGCATGTATTCTGCTTTTTTATACAACTTAAATCTTTCTTTGTCAAAGGGAAACTAATCTATGACTTCTGTATTCACCTTGATTCTGTAGATTTTCAAACTCTATTCTGAAGGGATTCTCTTAAGGCATCATAAAATAGTATATAGAGTCAGGACAATCTGAGTTCAAATCCTACCTCAAATTAATGCAGAATTAATTGAAAGTAACCTCAGAGTGAAGGCACTAGCATTAGTATGGATAAGAAAATATCTTTTGTAGCGGGCAAGATTTTTAGTCAAGACATGAAGGAAATTCAGAAAAGCCAAGAACAGAGAAGAGGAAGAAGAACATTCCAGGGATAGGGGGCAACAAGTGAAAATGCCTGAAATCATGAGATGGAATATCTTGCTCAGGGAACAATAAGGATTTCAGTGGTATCACTGAATAGCAGAATGTGTGAAGGGGAGTAAAGTGTAAGAAGGCTGGAAAGATAGGAGGCTGATAGGTTATGAAGGGCTTTAAAATGCGAAAAGAGGATTTTATCATTGAGCCCGTAGGTAATGAGGGAAAGAGAGAATGACTTTAAGTCAATCAATTAAATAATCCCAACCTCACTTAAAGTAACTGATGAGATTCTATACCCTGATATATTTTTCCAAGTGAGAGCATATTTCCATTCAATTAATCATAATAGGCTTGGGACCATAAGAAAAAGTCACTGACCAATTTGGATGCTCTTGAAAGCCATTGGAATGATTTTGTATAGAAAATATGCTCAAAATCTTTAAAAAGCTTGGTCATAGTCTACAGAATTTGTACACCATCAGTAAGCTAATTTAGAATGGAGAATTTGAGCATCTGCCAGAATAGAGGAAATTCTGAGCCAAGCCCTTATTAAAAAGAACTTTGATGAGAAGAAAAGAACTCTTTTTCTCATTCTCTTTTGCTAAAAGAGGACCTAATGAATTTAAGAGGACAATAATTTGCATTTTGTCATTGATATATTAGCAATATACGTCAATTGGCAGTGTCTACTTCGGGAGGCAAGGACAGACTGAACATGATGAGGAAAGGTATAGATTACTCAAAAACAAGTCTAGCCAAAAATGCTATACTATATCAAAGGGCCAAATATTGAAGAACAAAAAAAAATTATAAATGACTTCCAGGAGCTAAGGGTTACCTGCTTCGACTCATTCATTATCTAAGCTTGAGTCCACTTTCCCCTAGACCCCATAGGTACTGGTAGAACAGTGTATCACAAAAAAATTGGAAAGATATTTTTGTCAGCTTTATTACAAGAATAAATATCTCTTTCTAAAGGTTAATTGTCTGCCTGATTAATTAATATAAACTGAAAATCATGGATGGAGCTCACTATTTTGAGGTTATGAGATTTAACTTTAGGAAAAAAACATCCCATTCCCTTAGAGAGTTTACCATAAAACCATGAGAGAAAATGTTTTGACTGCCCTCCATAGACCTGAGTTGCCAGTGAGATTGGGTGTTGGAAGAGTAGTTCCAGGGCATGAACCATATTAATAAACAACAACGGCAACTACAGTAATTAACATTAGTATAACATTTTAAAATTTCCACATGATTTTATGTACATTATATCATTGAAAGTATAGTATAGAATGGCTGCATGATAGTCATTTCTCCCATTATTTTGACAAAAGTTACTCAAGAGAAAGGTAGATATAGATAGTGCGTGTGTGTTTGTCCTTCATTGCCAAAGAAGACCATGCCATCAGAGAAGTAGTGACATGACTTGCACTTGACTTTGTTTTGAGTGAGGGAGGGCTGTGCAGGTCACCAGCTTCACTTCTCCTCCAGAGCCATCTGAATCCAGGGACCAGATGTTCATCAGGATGCCTGGAGATGACCCAGGATGAGGCAATTGGGGTTAAGTGACTTGCCCAAGGTCACATAGCTAGGGAGTGTCAAGTGTCTGAAGTGAGATTTGAACTCTGGTCCTCCTGACTCCTGCACTGGTGTTCTATCCACTGTACCACTTAGCTGCCCCCAGGTAGTGTAGTTAGACAAATTATAAACTTAAACTTGCCATTTGAATTGGAAATGATGCTTTACTTCAGCACCATCATTTTTCTTTTCTTTTTTTTTTTAAATAAAGCCATTCATCAGTCTTCAGTCCTCCTTCCTCTTCCCATTGTCCAAGATCTTGCAGAGTTTCTTCATATTGGCTCGGCAATCACACCAGCCATTTTTCTGGGTAACCTTGGATTCAGTTCTTTTGATCGTGGTGACTTCACTTCCCTGAAAGTAGCTCAATGCTTCTCTTGCAATATTTCCTCTTACCATGAATTTCAATTCCTCCTTAAACCATTTCTGTTGTATTCTTCTGTATGCAAAGTTTATTCTTCACGGGGGAGAGAAAAAATTGGAACCAATAAGAGTCTGAGATTTCTGCCCACTCCCTTCTCTCCCTCTGAACTTTACAAATATATCACCTGTAACCATTGAGCCATTCACCCTGAAGAGCACACATACTCTTTGATATTCTCATTTTTATGCTTTTTTTAAACCTTTGATTTTGTTTTCTTGGCATTCACTACAAGCCCGGACATTAAGAATTTTTGTGTTCCTGACATATAACTTGAGATCCTTGGTATTCATACTCAGCTATCCATCCTTGTTTTGGTTTTCTGGGTATGCATTTCAAAATCAACATTCATCAGCTAGCTTTCAGGGCATCTATAGACTGGGCATATATGTTGGCATTAGGACTATTTAAAGCTCCAGCTTGTTTTCCCCTTTGTAAGCATTTGAGATGTCAACATTGAGAACACTTAAATTGTTCAGAGGGAGATAAACAAATAAAATTGCATTTTGTCAGTACTATAAACAAGCAAAAGTGCATTTCTTGTGTTGGAGAAGAAAATCTCCTTAAAATTGGTTCCATTAAAAAAAATCATTCTTGAGAGCTTCTCATAGCTCTTTAGGTTGACTTTGTACAACATTCAGGGCTATAGACTCATACTAAGTCTTCCTCTTAATCATTTTTAATTTTCCCATCCCAAATCTAGAGCATTATGACCCATAGGTCAAGTTCTGCTTGCTTTCCTGCACTGCCCATCCCAACATCCTCCTTATCTAGCTACTGCCAACCCTGATAGAGTAATCAATTCCTGTAAGATTTCCTGTTATTTCTACTTCCATAACTCATTAGTCTAAATTGGTCAGAATCTCAAGTTCCTTTTGTTGACTTTCTCTACTTTTTGAGACCTGAAACAAAGGGCCTATGTACCAAGTGCTGTGGATGATCATGAAGCAACTGCTTGCTTATTTGTGATTCTGTACACAAAGAACTATGCTTAGCTTGATTGCAATATAGTCACCAGGCAAGAGAACTGTAGAATGTCAGCTTTTTGAAGGGAGAACTTCATAAATGTTTATTTAATTGAGGACTTTAAAAACAGATCTGATCAAGGCAGCTATGCTTATAATTGTGTTGTGTTATAAACTTAATGGTCATCAAAAACAAATAAACCTACTAAATGAAAATTAATATCATATACAAAAACATAAACATGGTACACCCTCCATTTTAACAAAATATAATTTAAAAAATTAAGAAAAATCACCAAATGTACTTCATTCTATGTTCCTTTAAAATTTTATCTGAATCTCCTTTACATCACTCTTTATTTGTGATCTAATTTTCTTTCATATGCTTTGGCCTCAGTGTTTAACACTCTTCTAATTCTGCCAACCTTCCTTTGAATCACCTCATATAAATGTTTCTATATTTGTTCTTAGTGTACTCTTTGCACCACCTCCACCCCCCAGTCTCAAGTATCAATATATATATACATATATATGTACATATATGTACATATATATGTACATATATATATACATATATATGTACATATATATATATATGTAAAATCCCTGGTCCAGAAATGAATTCCACTGATGCAGGTCAGGCAATTCTACTATAACTTAGAGAATTATAATCTTTCTAGGGGCACTGAGAACTTTACTCTGCACATGATTGATTAGCAAGTATGCCAAGAAGTATATAATAAAGTACCAGGTTTTTGCTCAACACTTGTGTGTCAAAGGCAGAACTTGAACCCAGGTCACTCTAAGGCATAGTAACCATACTAATTTTCTTTACATTTGCCATTTTATAGCATTTTAATATTCCATTGTAATTTAACATGTGAAAATGCATTGAAATATTCTTTTTCTAGGGTTTTTTTCTTTCTCCTATCCAGAAGGAAACAGTTATTATTAATATAATCAGCCAGGTTACATATAGGAAATTTTGGAGCCCCATTAATGATTCAAATTAATCCTAGAAATGAAAGTTTAACATAGTAACAATTACATTAATCTGACAAAAATACAACATTCTACTTGTGTTGTTGGCTTGAGTCAAGGAAAATTAAAGTGTCTGAAACATCAAAACTGAGTATTACTTAGAGGGTAATGAATAGGCAACCCATAACCATAGAACTATGAGGGAGAAATGGAGTGAAAGATATCATCAGAGAAATATGTGATTAAAAAGAAGATGGTGCTCATGTGGTGAGAGTGAGGGATAACCATTGCATGGCCTGTGCACTCCATGAGCAACTTCTAAATGTAGCAAAAAATAAGGAAAGCATTCAGTATGGTTCTCATCTTGTTACCTGTGGAATAACATAGATAATGGCTGGTGTGGGTGGGTTTTAATGTTCATTGGTGGTGGTAAGATTCATATCAATGAGATTAAAGATCCCTCTGAGCATTTTGTGTAATGATATGACTGTAGATATTTTTGTACAGGTAAGTCCTTTCCTTCTTTTCATGAAATCCTTAAGCAAAATACTAGGGTCAAAAAGTTGTAGTGCTGTTCTTTAACTCTCTCTACTGGAGCTAGGACTCTTCCAACATTGAAGAATTGAAGTACCTCTTTGCTAAACCATCAGTTTGACAGTCCCCAAGCTTAATTCCCTCTATTTTTAGGGAGCAACAACTAGTGTATCAGTTTCATTTAATTACTCGACATTATTTCACTTTTACAAAGAAATTATTTCTTCCAAGTTATAGCATGAATATATGTACAAAAATTTTCACTAGTATTTCCAGGGCAAATTATTCTCTCTGCCACCTTGCTTTCTGGATGAGTAAGCTTAAAACATTGCTCAATTCCTACACAGTAATGGTTCCACCAAGTCCATGTTGAAAAGATGAATCCTTTTTCTTGGACCTGGACTTCAAAGGCCAGTCCCCCAAACCACTCCTTTTTTTCAGCACATTGATATAGTACTAGTCTGGATTCCCACCCTGGATTTCTGTGACCCACTGTAGCAGCATGCATCCTGACTGACATCTATGATGATGTGCTAACACAGTTTCTTAGATCTGCTTTTCTAAAAGTAAAGCAACTTTCAAGGGGGTCAACAATCTACATAAATTGCATTCACCATCAGAGAAAATATAGCAGAGAAATAAAGACCAACAGACATGTCTTCTAACTGTGGGACCATAAGCAATACATACGATCAACAGATAGATACAACTGTCTGAACATTACATACATACACAGTTACCAGAGAGAAGTAACAATATCTGAGTTTTCAGTGGGGTAGCTACTCAGTCTTATCTGGCACATGAACCTTCTTTCAAATATTAAACCCCCCAAAGCAAACCTCACCTCAGAGTATACATATATACTTTTCAGAGCAGGAGGGCACCACAACCCTAGTGACCCAGTGCCTCATTAGCAATTAACCAAAGGTGTGGGCCTTCCTCAAAACAATCCTCCCTTAATCCAGCTTCCCTTAATGGAATTCACCTGAGATCTATAAATGGATGGGAAAGATCTTTGCCTTCATAAAAAACAAGCCTCCCCTAATCAAGCAACACTCATTAACATTACACCCACTCTTCAGACCTTTGATACTTCCAAGGTTGGCTACAATACTCCTGTCACCTAGATAGGAAAAGATAAAATGTAAAGGTCAAGGACTGATATTTGTTCCACTGGGACCATATGGCCTCAACAGGGGAGAAAACTTGAACGCCTTTCCTTTAAAGCATAATATCTCACCAAGTACAGTGAGTCACCAAATTTAGCAAACAACACAAGCAGAGGCAAAGTTGACAGGCCTGTCTGAATGCCTTCATAGTCAATCAAAGAGGCATAATCCACAATCTTTCTCCAACCTTTTCCTTACATATCACCCTAAATTTCTCCCATGTCCTCCACATAGAGAAATTGCATCAACCAAGGAAGCTGATGGCATCTGTGTATGCTTGTTGAGATATCATGTCACTTACTCAAGTTCATACAACTTCTTGTGTCAAAGGTGGCATTTTTAGGCCAGGTTTTCCAGATTCTAAATTTGGCTCCCACAACTATGACTTGCTAGTTGTCATGTTATATTTTACTCCAAATAGTTTAGAATTATATCCAATAACGCCAATAGTATAATGTCAGATATTTTTGTGTGTGCATGCTTGGGGTGTCTTCAGGTTGTATATCAAGTAGAGGAGAAGGAAAATTGGGATAGAGTAGAAAACATAAAAAGATCAGATCTGGATAAGTGGCAGAATGAATATAACAAAGTTTTGTAACATGTGCAATCACGTTATGGACAAGCACATATGGTTGTACATGACTGTGGTATCATTACTTCCTATTTCAGTCATTAGGGAATGAGGAAATGGTTATTGAGTTCTAAAAGGAGGAAAGTAGGGATAGGAACTAGAGAGATCTGTTTCCTCTAGATCGATATGAACTTTTTCTCAAGTCATATAATACAAGTATATCTTCTAGCTATACCCTAAGTATTTAATTGAAGCTGCCAGGTGGTGCAGTGGATAGAGCACTAGTGCAGGAGTCAGGAAGACCTGAGTTCAAATCTCGCCTCGGACACTTGGCACTTACTAGCTGTGTGACCTTGGGCAAGTCACTTAACCCTAATTGCCTCATCCTGGGTCATCTCCAGTCATCCTGAAGAATGTGCAATGAAGGACAAACACACAAGTATTGAATAGTTGACTCTCCCAATATGTGATAATTTCATATTAGAATTTAAAGTCTATCACAATTTCGCTCCAACCTGTCTTTCCAGGGTGATTTTATATTAACCCCTCTAATGCATTCTACATTCCAGCCAAACTTAACTACATGCTGTTCCCATACACATATCATTCTGTCTTCTGATCTGACTGTTGTTGTGTTGTGTTCATCCTTCATTGCTGAAGAAGACCATGCCATCAGAGAAATGATGACTTGACTCGCACTTGACTTTGTTTTGAGTGAGGGAGGGTTGTGCAGGTCACCAGCCTTATTTCTCCTCCAGAACCATCTGGATCCAGTGACCAGATACTCATCAGGATGACTGAATATGGCCCAGGATGCAATGGGAGACCTTGGCCTTTTAGGCTGAGGCCTTTTCAAGTACTTCCTTAAAGTGAGGTAATGCCCATTCAGTGAATAGATCTCTTTAAAAAGTAGTCAGGGGTTGGCCCATTTAATAGGATCTAAATATGTATGGTTGGAATAGAACTGGAGAAGAAGGGCATGATATGAGAAAAATCTGATTTGGTATATTTGTCCAAATGGGTCCTAATGCCTCCAATGCCCTCCTTGCTCACAATCTTCTCTTGGAACTCTTCTCTACCTTCTAGGATCAACTGAAGTGTTATCTCCTGTAAGAGGCCATTCCTGACACTGCCCATTTATTAATGCTCACTCTTTTATTATATTGACTACCTTGCCTTTCACTTTTGATACTCACTACCTGTATACATGTTTTCTCCTGGGAGAAAGTGAATTCTTTGAGGGCAAGGAGGGGCAGTTTCATAACTTTCTCTCCCCAATGCCTACTATAACACTTTGCATATAATAGTCATAATAAATTCTTATTACATTTAATTAAAGTTTAATTATGAAATCAAAGCTACTTTTAATACCTTTCTAACACAGATGTTCACATCATTAGCACACCCACCATGCCCTCCCATAGTGTACTGGTTGAAGACTCGTCAGAGGAAAATGGATCTGATTCATTGAGTTAGGGATCACTAAGGTCTAGAACAGAGTCTATGACTGGCAGCTAGAGGGTATAGTAGATAGAGAGCTGGCCCTTAAATCAGAAAGACCTGAATGGAAATCCTGCCTCAAACACTTGCTAGGTGTATGACTTTGGACACATCATTTTACTTCTGTCTGCCTCTGTTTCCTCATTTGTAAATGGAGATTAATAATAGCTCCTACCTTTCAGGGTTTTTGTAAGGATCAAATTAGACAATAAGTGTAAAGAGCCTAGCACAGAAACTGACACCAGGTAGATGGTATATCCAAGTTAGCTATTACTGTTACAGGTTGATCTTGAAGCTTTACCTTATATTCAGGGGTCACTGGCAAATGTCTAACAATCAGCTCATTGGGAATATATTCCGGACAATTTTTTTAGTTATATTTCCATTCTTGCCATTTTCATCATCACTCTCTTAAGTCTAGACAATCAACCAAACAATTAATCAAGAATTGGTTTTCAGCATTTGCTGGTATCTGAGGTGTAATTGCTCCCCCTAAATATTCAACAATCAGCTCTGCCTCTGACTAAGCCCTCACTTATAGCTCTCCATGCTCATTACTCTCATTGTCATGCCTAGCTCTCCTCAATTTGCTGAGATTGCTGTGAGGAAGGGGAAACAGCCAGCAGCAGTACTAAGACCTCACTGTCATTAATTTTCTCCTAGTAAGTTCTTTCTCACGGAAGTACCCTGTTTGTAAGGGAATCCTTAGGATCCCATTTTATTAATGCTTTTCTTGTCTGAGAAACTCCACATCTGTTCTCCCCAGTGTGCCAGTTCTTTGACTACATGTGAATCCTGACCAGGCACATAGCTAAAGCAAAATATTCTAACGATAGCTCCCTCTATTTAGCTACAAATTAATTACATCTTCCAATATGACTCTGATGCTACACTAGCTTGTCAGGTTTCCCCTCCTCCTGCCCCTTCTCACCCGATATACATTGTGATGTCCATGCTGGGAAGTATCCCTGACCTGCATACCAAGTTCTCATCCAGCAGTCAGTTCAGCAGCACAGAAATATGACAAGCAGTGGGGTGGCAGTAAGGCAGGTCCCCAGGGGTGCTGGGAGGATTTGCAGATTGCTCAAGTCATAAAGGCGAAAAGCCCAATGAGATGGAATGAGGAAGGATCCCTTGTTCAGAAGCAAATCAATGCCACGAAATCTGCTTGAAATAAGGGATGGAGGGTCTATTTCTAGGTATCTGAAAGAATATTTTACCAAGAAGAGATTGTTGTGTTTCCCACCTGCTTCGAAATTTGATACTTAGCACAATGCCTGGCATACCGTAAGTGCTCAATAAGCGTTTATTGATTAACTGAAAGTGTTTATCTACTAAACAGAGGGATGTGGGACCCAGCACTGGAAGTCATAGTAGCTTCACATTACATGAGGTACAATTAATTCTAAAGCTCCTGTCAAAGAGATATGTATCTGTTTTGCTGAATAATAATTTTAAATTTGATTCAACAAATATTTTTTAAGGGTCTACTATGTGTAAAGCCCTGTGGATTCCAAGAAAGAAGAAAAAACAAACTGCCCTCCTCTTTCAAGGAGAACATACTCTATTGGGAGGAGAGGGAATTTTTTTTTAGTGCAGAGAAAAGGAAATTTAAAGTATATAATACCTGATAAATACAATTTTAAGAGGAAGTACTAGTAACTGTGGATCAGGATGAACCTCATGCGAGAGGCAGCACCTGAGTTGTGCATTGCAAAGATCTAAGAAATCTGTAAGTCAGAGATGAAAAGGGAATACTTTTCAGACATGGAGGACAACTGTACAAAGGCATGGAGGTGAGAAATTGAATGACATTTGTGGTGAAGAGCTGACATGTCAGCTTGATATCCAGACATTCGTTTTAATTATATTAGTACACTGAATTGGGTTCGAGGCTTGATCTTTGAGCGAGAGATATAACCGGTAAATCCAGAGGAAAAAAGGTAGCTTTTGGAGGTGGAACACTGGAGGAGCAAGAGGAGGAAGAGAAGGAATCCAATTTACTCTGGAGCTCATGGGCTGGACAAGTAGCACAGAGTGGATTTAAACACTAAATAGTAATTGTCTCTCTTTTACCCAGGAACACAGAGGGTCTTCCCCTCCCAGTATGAATTTTTTTTTTATTGAAAGAACCATCCCTTGAGCAACTACTTAAAGAAACCTATTCATTGAATGGGTGTAGCTCCCATAAAGAACGCTGTAAGACCTTAGCCTGAAAGGGCCAGGGTCTCACATTGCATCCTGAGCCATCTCCATCCATTCTGATGAATATCAGGCCACTGGATCCAGACAGCTCAGGAGAAGACGATAAGTCTGGTGACCTTGCACAGACCTCCCTCACTTAAATCAAAGTCAGCTGCAAGTCATATCATCTTGATGTCATATTCCTCTTTGAAAATGAAGGACAAACACAATAGTACAGTGAATTTAGGCTATACAGCCTAAATAACTTCATAAATGATGCTTCCTTTAACAATTATAGAAGATCTGTCCCTATTCAAATGCTATTAAAAATAAAAATAAAAATTCCTTCCATGATTCAACTATGTGGATTATTTCAATGATTTACCATTCTATCACTGTTCTGATTTCTCAGTCTGCCATTGGTGACTGAGTCTTAAGTTGTAGAGAATTATTTAGTGAGTCAATACAAATTCACATAGATACAGCTATTAGTGCAAGGACCAGAATACTGGATGTGTGGGATACAGCAACCCTTACTCAAATTAAACTCAGAGGCTTCTCAAGGCAGAAGGCAAAAAGGAATTTATTACAATCTCATGAGGGGGCACTTCCCACAAAATCATAGGTGTTGTCAACAAGGGAGTGCCCCTGAGCAGAGCAGGGTACAGCATTATAATGCAGAACTCCACCAGCCTCTCTTCCCATTGGCTGGGAATCCAAGCCTGCAGTGTAAGCACGGGAATCTACCCCAGAAAGAAAGAACATGGAAAGGATTGTTGCTCACCAGTGAGGGTTTTTGTTACTAAATATGGAACTTAAGGGAAGAATGTTGATGTGGCTGGTATAAGGAGTGGTAAAGGGGAAGGGTACACCAGGTCATGAGACCAGAACTTTGGTGGTTCTCTTCCATCATGGAGCATTTTATTTGCCTAAAGGGGATACTTAGTTATTTTCAGTTTGACAGGAAGGTTGAGGGTTTTGAGAAATTCATGTCTGAGGGGTCTTCCTTTAACCTGATTTCACTCACTGGATTTGGAGACAGAAAGACCTAAATTCACATTTTGCCTTAGACACTTACTAGAAGTGTGTCCACAGGCAAGTCATTTGCATGTTGAATGTCAGTTTTCATTTCTTTAAAATGGGGGTAATGACAGCACTTACCTCACATGGAGTATTGTGAGGATCAAATATGATAGAATATACATTTTACTTTGCAAATTTCACCTCTTGTTCTAGAAAATAATGAAATCAATGCTGCCGTTGTTTTGGATTTTTTTCTTTGAAAATGGCATGGCGATCATCTCTCCTTTGTTTCCACCCACAATTCCCATGATTCCCCAAACCAAAAAGTCATCACTCCCTTATATATGTTCCCCCCTCATTAGAATGATCAGAGTTCTTAAGTCATTCAAAGTTGGTCTTAACATGTTGATGTCATTGTATAAATTGATCTCCTACTGCTCACCTCACTTTGTATCTTTATACAGATGTCTCCAGGTTTTCCTAAAACCAATCCTTTTGTCATTTCTTCCAGCACAATAGTATTCTATTACATTTGTGTACCATATATAGCCAAAGTAGGAATTTGTTTTGTTTCATTATGCATATTTATTACAAGAGTTTTATTTTTCTCTTTTATATTAAAACTGGAAAATAAATGATTATTAATTGAAAAAATATTTTTAAAAGAAGGTAAGACCCTTGAGGACAGGAACTACTTTGCTTCTTATTTATATATCTAGTGCTTAGCATAATGGTTACCACATTTTAACCAGATATTTAATGCTTTCATTCCATGCTCTCATTGAACACAAATTGCATTGTTCTCTTCCATGTTTGAGTATGCTGTCTCATGATCCACCTTAGCCAAGAAAAAAATAAACATCAGAAGGGGGTCAGCATTTTGATGATAAGTTTCTCTAAATTTAGATAGGCTGATGCAAAGCACACCTAATAACACACTTAATGAAGAAGTTAAAAAATAAGCACTATGCAGAAACAGAGATGTTAGGTAGCAATCTTCCCTACAGAACTTAATAGTCTTGGACAAGAGCATAGTCTCACAAACTCAGAGATTATGAGACTTGGTGCACGTGGTGCCCATAGGGAAAAAATAATGTGTATTTGGAAAGAAAATTAATAGGGAACATACCTATTTAATGAAATTTATAGGAATTCCTTGAAGGGGAAGCTCCCTCTACCAATTTAGGACAGCAACTCTTCTGTGATTTATATAGTACGTGGGCTGCTGACAGCCCTGGAGATTAAGTGACTTGTCTAGAGCCAAAAACCCAAAATGTAGAAAGAGGCATCCCTTGAATCCAAGTTTTCTTAACATTAAGCCAGCTCTCTATCTACTACTCCACATCTATAATCAATATAATATAATATCTAATACAATCAATATAATATAAATGGAAATAACAAAGAGACAGATTTTGGATCGGATTGATGTAAGCAAGGTTTGTCCAAAGAGAATGGGTTGCTGCATGAGTTAGTGAGTTCCCTATCACTGATGCTATTGAAGTGAAAACTAGTGAAAAATTATGGGGGGCACTGCAGAGGAGATTCATGAATCAGGCAAACTCATGGTCTAGATGGTCTCTTCAAGCTCTAGGATTCTGTAATATTTATTTATTCAACATTCATTAATGTTTAATAAACAAATAAGTGAATTCCATATTATCTTTTCCTTGTCCTTCGTAGCTTTTTTTTCTCCAAGAGAATCTGGGAGAACATTCAAGTCCTTCAGTTAAGGAGGCAGAATCCTTCTTACCTTAGAAGGGAGTCCAACCCTCTCATTTTAAAAATGCTAAGGCTGAGCAGCAGAGAAGTTAAGTGAATTAATTCCCCCAAATCATACAAGTCAAAAGTAATAAATTCAGGTTTGAATTCAAGGACTCAGATTCCAAAGTTATTGATTTTTGTTGTCTACCTTTATCCCTGCCCAATATTCATCTTGCCTCTATGGAGATCTATGGAAATGGGAAACCCACAACTTCATGAAGCAATCTAACCTACTTTCAGACAACTCTAACTGTTAAGAAGGTTTGGTTTGCTTTCCCCGTCCCCATTTGTCCTTTGTCTAAGAGCCTAAGAGAGACTCTCTGCAACTTCCACCCTTTGATTCTAGTTTTATGCTCTGTCGTCAAACAAAATCAGGGTAATTCTAGCCCCTTACCCATAATACCTCTGTTTATTGACTTGGAAATAGCTAGCATACCTCCCTTCAGTCTTCCCTTTTGAGTATATATGCCTACTTCTTCCAAACAATATTTGTTTGTCATGATCTCCTATTCCCATGCATTCTCCTCAGCTTCCTTTGGATATACTTGTACTTGTCAATATCTTTCCCTTTGAAAGTGCTACTATGTGCACTGTGCTACACTGTGCTAAGTAATTTATAAATGTTATCTTATTTGATCCTCACAAAAATCCAAGAAGCGAAATGCTGTTATTACTCTGTTTTATACTTGAGAAAACTAAGGAATATAGAGATTAAGTGATTTGCCCAGGGTCAAACAGCAAGTAAGTGTTTGAGGTTGCATTTGAACTCAGGTTTTCTTGATTCGATTCTCAGCATTCTAGCCAATGTACCAAAACAAGAGTGAGAAACCTGTGAACGCGAGGCCACATGTGACCTTTTAGGTCCTTGGGTGCAGCCTTTTTTGACTGAGTCCCAATTTTACAGAACAAATCCTTCTATTAAGGGGATTTGTTCTATGATGTTTGGATTCAGCCAAAGGGCCACACTTGAGGATCTAGAGGGCCACACGTGGCCTTGAGGCCACAAGTTCCCCCCATCTGAGTCCTAGATACTTTAGTAATGAAGGTCTAGCTCTCTTATAAACAATAAAGAAAAATAAGTGAATGAACAAATGAATAAATAAGCAGACAAATAAATAGATGAATGTATGCATAAATAAACTTGCAATTGGTGTGCAACCAAAAAACTAATATTCAGTTTGTAGTCCATAAAACCTCCCATATATATATATATACATACATATACATATATGTATGTATGTATATATATATATATATATATATTCTTTTTCCAAGTGAAGCGTTGTCTATTCCTCACCAATACTGTGCAAATCTATCTTTGTAAGATCTCAACCACCTCATCTGCATTTTGCCTATTCAAGAAGTGAGGAGTAGCCCTCATTTAAAAAGTAATTTATAATTAGATATTGACTGGAATATTTATTTCTTTATCAACAGAAGCTAACACATCTGTAAAAAGGAAACCATTTTATCCAAATTAACTAACTTCTTCCTAACTACTCAATTTATTTATCTGCATTCAGTCTTTCCTAAAGCTTTTGGTGCTATTGCCCATCTCTTTCTCAAATAAGATTCCTCTCCTACCCATTACAATGCAATTTTCAGGATATTATGAGCTGTCTTTGTGTTTTTGCTTTTTTTTTTTTTTATCCCCAAGACTTGCCATGCAGTAAGCCCTCAGTATACACTTAAGGTATGAATGATTGGTGGTCTGTTTTCCCAGCTTCTATTACATTACTTTTTCCTGGTACTCTTCTTACTCTTTTGAGGTCTCCTTCTCAGTAGTCTTTATGATCATAGACTTACAACTGCAAGAGACTTCAAAAATTATATAATCCACCTCCTTATCTTAGAAACAAGAAATCATAGACTCACAGAGGACAAATGACATCCCAAAGATCACATAAGCAATAAGTAATGGAGTTGTGATTCAAATCCAGGTCTTCTGAGTCCAAATCATACACTCATTCTGCTACCATATGTTGGTCCTTGCCATATCATCACACATCTTCTACAAAATATATGCTTCAAATGCATAATATACACTTGCCAAAAAGACTATTTTATGGAGAACTCACATGGGGCAGGTGATCACATGGTGGTCAGAAGAAGTGATACAAGGAAACTCTCAAGATCTCTCTCAAGAACTTTAGATTTGACTGTGCAACATGGGAGACACTGGCACAGGATTGTTCAGCATGGCATGCCCACATCAGAAAGGGTGTTGTGCTCTTTGAGCAAAGCAGAATTGAGTCAGCACAAAATAAACATAGGAAACATTTGGAATATTCCCCCCAAATATTAACTCGGACTATCTGTGCTCAATCTGTGGTAGAGCATTCTAAGCTTGTACTGGTTTGATCAGCCACAGTTGGACACAATGAAACTTCACTTTATCATGGTGATGTCATTTGGGTCCTCTTGAAAAACCAAGGACAACAACCGCCACCACCACATCTTCTACCCCTCCCCATTTAGATGTCCCCCAGTACTCTTCTATTTTTCCACTTCACCTTCTTTTAGTGATCTAATCATTTCGCGTGAAGTTCAGTTATGACATCTTACAGATGATTCCATGTATACAACACAATATTTAAATACCAGTCCCCAATCCCCAATCCATCCTCAACCCTGTTCCCAAACTGTCTGCATCTCAACTGCCTGCTGCTCACCTCTACCCGGGAATTCTTTAGATAATTTTAACAAGTAGAAAGCAAAACTTGCTATCTTCTCCCCCTTGCCCTAATCAAAGTCTTTTTCCAAATTTTTCTATTTCTATTGAGGGTACAACCATTCTTCTAATCACCCAAGTTGCAAACTTTAGCACTGTATCAAACTCTCCTGTTCTTTAGCACCCTCATATTCAATTAGGTGACAAATCTTGTCAAATCTCCATCCACAGCATCTCTCACGTTGGTTACCTTCTCTTCATTCATACAGTGACCTTCCTATTTCAAGCCCTTATCACCTCTCACCTACACTGTTATATTAGCCTCCCACTGGGTGCTTCTCCATGTCTAAACTATTCTTCACAGGACTTTGCCAAAGTAATCTTCCTGAAACACAGTTGTGACCATATCAAATGCCTATTCAGCGCTTCTCTGGTCTATTGCATCTAGGATAAAATACTAATACTTCCATGTGGCACTAAAAGTCCTTCTTAATTTGTCTCCATCCTAACTTCACAGGCATTTTATACTATCATTCTCATCTATTTTTCATTCCAGTGTAGCACAGGACCTTGGAAACAGTAGATATTTAATAAATGTTCATTAAATTGTAACCTGGAATCATTAAATAAGAAAATTCAATTTTTCTACACATTCTTCATTTGGCTTTTAATATAATTCCAGGCATGAATTATGTTTAAAATTGCATCTTCACTGTTTCAATGAAATGGAAAGTTCCATTTGATGTTATTACCTAAGTGATCAAATTTCTCATGAAATATATTTTGTGAAAACATTTCATATTCCAAGTAACACTGGTCATTGGAAGGAATTCTTCAGCAAGCTTAGGAACAGTGAATTTGGAGCTAGAAAGGAATTCATAAATATCTAGTCCAATCCCTCCCATATCCTGTGACAGGGAGGATCTCAGGACTCAGAGATATTGACTTTTTCAAGATCACTCAGGTAATAAATAGCATGCAGTATTTGAACTCAGGTCATCTGATATTAAATCATATTCTCTTTCTACTGTGCCACAAGTAAAATAATAAAATGCAGCAGTCTTGATTCCTTGATGAAAGAGCTTTGGTGAATGCTATAGTCATGTAGCAACAGAATAACTGTCTTATGATTAATGACTTTTCATACAGAATAGTACAGCCACTAGAGGCTACAGATGTCTGATTATCTTCCTCAAAGTAAAGTCCTTCTCTTGTTATTACAAGTGTCTCTCCATCTTCAGTGATTTTTCCAATCTCTTCTCTCCTCTTTTTTTCATTCATAGTGACTTTTTTCATCCATCATTCAGGCTGCTCAAATTGGAACATAATAACATGATGCTTTTATGGAGACCAGCCAATCAGTGTTCTTTTTCTTCAACAAAGCAAATCGAACAATTGCAGAATAGCAGGTACCTTTCACTTAGAAAAATTAGATAGAGACGCCACAGTTTCAAAAACAGGTTGGTCCTTTAACAACAATAATTACATAGTAATATGAATTTAAAATTCCTTTACAATGTCATCTCATTTGACATGACAAACCTATGAAGTTGGTGCTATTATCAAACCCATTTCATAGGAGAAGAAATGTAGCCCAAGAAACCTGCCCAAAATTATAAAGGTAGTAAACATGTAAGGGAGGAGCTGAACTAGTTTTTCCTGATTCCAAATCAAGCACATTATCCACCATGTTCCCTAGCTTAGTTCTTCTAAATATTAGTACATATTTCTTGACATCAAGTCTAAATTTGTTTCTTTGCAGCTTCAACTCATTTAGCCTGGCTCTGCCCTCTGAGGCCAAATAGTGTGCCTCACTCCTCATCCATATGACATCCCTTCAAATACTTAAAGATAACAATGTATGCCCTGAGTCAGCCCATCAATCAACTAGCATTTACTAAATGCTTTGTTATGTGTCAGATACTTCTTTTCTCTAGGCTAAACATGTCCAATTCCTCCAACTCATCCTCACATGTCATGTACCCACTCCCTTCATCATTCTGTTTGCTTTCTTCTTGAATGTTTACTTCAGGGTAGAAGGAACTCAAGATGTTAATGCTTTTTTGGGAAGATATGATAGCTATCATCATTTATTTGAGAAAATTTTCTGGAAAATAAAGGGTTAGATTTGTTCTACTTGATCTGAGAGTGGAGAATTAGAAACAATGGGTACAAGCATCAAAGAGGAAATTTTGTCCAGGCTGACATCTCTTGTCTCTTCCAATTGAGAAATTCCGTGATTCTCTATTTAGGGAGGGTTCTATAGTAATCACCTCTTCATGATGTGGAGATCAGACTGGCTTCCCAAATATAAATAAAGAAGTAAATGAACATATACAAAGGAAAGAAAAACCTAAAATTTTCCAAGTTCTTGAAGGAAAGAAAATTAAACTAAGAACTCAAAACTAAAGCAAATAAGTAAAAAATAAAAATATTTTAAATGGTAGCAAAGATGGTCACCAAGATATCTAAACAATTACAACCAACACTCATTTAGGACCCTAGAGAACATGGACGCATAGCAGGAATGTTCCAATGTGATTCAAGAGGAAAATGAGAATCCTGAGAGAATTTGAAAGGAAACAAATGGCTTATGTGAAAATAATTAGAAGAATAGAAGAACTTGAATCTGCCCTGGCAGATGGGCTAGAGTTCTTGAGCAAACCGATGAAAAGGGAGCTCATGGTAGAGAAAATGGACAATTTTGATTACATAAAATTTAAATTTTGCAAAAGTAAAACCAATTCAGCCAAAATTAGAAGAGACACAGGAAATGGGGGAGAAGGGTGAATCTTTCCAATTCTCTGATTAAATACCTAATGTCTAAGATATATAGGGACCATAATCAAATTTATAAGAAAGAGAAGCATTCCACAATTGATAAATGTTCCATAGATATGGACAGAACTATGCACTGGTCCACCTACTCTGGGAAACAATTTGAAACTATTTTTAAAGTCCTTTTAAACTATGCATACCCTTTGACCCTATGATACCACTACTGAGTATATACTCAAAGAGATCAAAGAGGAAAAGTCTCCATTTATAACAGCTATTTTTGTTATGGCAAAGAATTAAAGGGGGTGTACCTACCAATTGAGGGATGTCTGAACAAGTTATGGTCAATATGATAAGTACCTTAGCCTTGTGATAACATGCCTCAATCAATCAATCATTGGCTTTAGGATAAATATGAAGTCCTCGATTTGCTAGCATACTATTGCATAGAAAGAGCACTTGAATTTCAGAATATCCTATGGATCATGTATAAAATCCAAGAATTCCTTCAAAATCCAAGAGATTAAAAACAAATGGAGAGCAATGATCTTTCCTTGAGAATTTCAGAAAACCGTGGAGAGGTTTGCATGTACTGATGCTGAGTGAAGAAAGCAGAACCAGGAGAACATGCACAGCAACAGCAACATAGTACAATGATCAACTTTAATAGAATTAACTCTTTTCACTAATACAAAGATCTAAGACAATTCCAAAAGACTCATGATGGAAAATGCTATATGCATCAAGAGAAAGAACTATGGAATCTGAATGCAAATCAAAGCATACTATTTTTTCTCTCTTTTTTTTAGTTTCTTATTTCTCATGTTTTTTTTTCCCTTTGCTTCTAGTTATTCTCTACAACATGACGAATTTGGAAATGCATTTAATGTTATTGTACATATATAGCCTATGTCAGATTGCATGCCATCTTAGGGAGAAGAGAGCGGAGGGAGGGGGGAAGAAATTTAGAATTCAAAATCATAAAGAAGTGAATGTTTAAAACTAAAATACTTTTTTAAACAAAGACTGTCTGGATTTTCTGTGTATCCTCTGTACTTTGCACATAGTAAGAGTTTAATACATGTTTTAGCATTCCCTTTCATTAATTCAGAATGAAGTATGCAGAGTTAGGAAAACAATATACACTATCACAATGTAAATGGAAAGAACAGAAATAATGGAACAGAACTTTGTATAATAGTGATGATCAAGTTTGGCCTTGGAGAAGGATTGAAAAAAAAGAACTTTTCTCCCCTGCCTGCAGGAGATGGGGGGGTCTACAATTATGGGATTTTGTATATACTGTCAAACATAGCAGATGAGTGGGCTAGATTTTTGTTTGTTTCTTTTTCTGAGCCATTTTCCTTGTTTTTAAAATTTACATTACAAGAAATGTCTTCATGGTGTGGGTTGGGAAGGAGAAAATATATTCAGAAGTGGTGCATTGTAAAAACAAAAAGCATCCATTAAAAACAGATAAGCCTTAGCTTTATAAGTCTCTATCTTACTTTATCTATCAGTCACAGGCTTTAGGTTAAGAATGAATTTTTGAAATAAAGTTAATATAGAGAGTTGTGTTTCTTTTAATAATTAGTAAATATATAATTATAAAAGAATTTCTTTTAGTATTGTTTTGCTTAGTTTTAGTTCTTGTTTCTCTTATTTGCTTTATTTTTATGCTTCGTTACTTTTCAGTTACTTGGCAGTTTATATTGGTTGTTAGAAATTTAAACTATTTTTAAAAATCAAAATGCCAAAAGTGTATTGTGTCAACAAGTCTGCCATGACTACCGTAGACACAGATTCATTCTTGAGAAGTATTTGTTCAATAACTACTTTGAAAATAATTATAACATGCACCAACATGTTGCGAACGATGAATAGATAGAAGAATTTTAGAGATCGTCTGACAATCCATCTAAAGGTGTATAAATATATACAATAATACTTGTTGACTTCTCAGGCTTTTAATGCCTTCATACCCGTATACATATATATATGTATATATATACATATATATATATATGTAGGATTATATATATATAGGATATGTATATATAGGATTATATATGTATATATAATCACTAAGACCAAGTTGCAAGCAATTCTTCTCCCCCTTTCTGTCTCCTTTCCCAGGTTTCCAGTTTCCCTATGATTGTTTTTCCTTTCAATGCTGCCCTTGATTTCAACCCCGTAGACTCATCTGCTCCAAAGAATTAAAAATGTTTATTCTAAATTCATTGTTATTTTTCTTTGTAATCATTCTTTTAGTTTGAACTACAAAAGAGCAAAATTCTCCCTACTCCCCAGATGGCTGCAAATTCAATTCAACAAGCAGTTGTTAAGCTTCTACTATATGCCAAGCACAGTGCTAAATGCTGGAGATACAAATAAGAAAGAAAGTTTCTGTCGTCAAGGAGTTTATAATCTAGCGGTAAGATTACAGCAACTAACAATAAAAAGAAAGTTTAACGGGGAACAGGAATGGCATTAGCAGGTTCAAGCTTCCCTGGAGTTAAAACCAAGCACAACTGCTATTGGAAAATTAGGTTATTTAGTGGGTCTGAGCTGAGTCTTTAGGCTTCAGAAGAGTTTATTGCTCCTCCCTGCAACACAGCAATCAGAGGGGAGAAATAACTGAAGGAGCTGAGGTTTTGAGAATCAAAACTGAGTCAATCATCCTGATTATGAAATTTGATCAGGTGATCAGTTTATCCTAGGGTGAAGCTGGGAAACGATGTTCCCAGAAGTCCAGGCAGAGATGCTGATGGAAAATGAATGTTACCTGGAAAGGTAATTTACACACCCAATTTGGTTTAGTCAGGTATCAAGGGAAAATCCCAGAAGCAAGAAAATCTTCTGGACTAGAATTTTCTGTCTCAAAATGCTTTGATTTTTTTCATTGAATGGCTACATTTTAATTTGTTCTTGATTTGTGGCTGTGTTAAAATGAGCAATTGAGATTATAAAAATATGAGAAGACTCCATTCTGAACTGAGGGCATCCTTTTAAGTATGAAATGTGATTTTTATCACTAAAAGTCATAAATATATAGGTTGCATCTTCTGATTATACTTAATAACTTATTACCGATGACTGATGAATTTAAGATTATTGATAAATCAATTATTGCAAAAACAGCTATTAGGGGCAGAAGCTATGCTAGATACTGGTGTTTCAAAGACAAGATTAAAGCAGACCCTTCTCTTAAGGAGCTTCTGGTATAACCAGGGAAGAAAACACAAACACATAGAGAAATAATATAGGCACATACAAATAGATTGTAAAATAGATAAAAGGGAAAGGCACTAGAAGCTGTGAGCAGGGAGATCAAAGTTTTCATGTAGAAGGTCATTCTTGAACTAAGTTTTAAAAAAACCTCAGAGTTTTGAGAAATGTAGATGAAGGGGAGGATTAAGAAAGAGAGAAAAGAGACAGGCAGAGAAAAAGAGACAGAGAGAGACACACAGAAAGAGAGAGAGAGAGAGAGAGAGAGAGAGAGAGAGAGAGAGAGAGAGAGAGAGAGGGAGAGAGAAACTTGTTAGAGGAAGCTAAGTGGTATGGTGCATAAATTCCTGAGTCTAGAGTCAAGAACATATGCCTTCAGATATTTATTGGCTGGGTAGTCTTGGGCAAGTCCACTCACCTCTGTCTACCTCAGTTTCCTCATCTGTAAAATGGAAAAAATAATAGCATCTAGTTTACAGGGTTATTTTGAGAATTAAATGAGTTCATATTTGTAAATCTTAAAGCTCTATGTAAATGCTAGCTATTCATTTTCCAGTACATTCTAGGACTGGAGGGATAGCCAATGCCAAGGCAAAGAGATGGGGAGAGGTAGTATATATGAAGAATTGTAGTACCAGTTTTGCTGGAATATATCATGAATCAAGGGAAGTAATGTGTAAGTAAGTCTGAAATGTTAGGTTCAGGTCTGCTTGGGAAAAGCTTTAAATGTCTAACAGAAGGGTTTAGTTATGATGTAAGTACTCCTTCCTACTCCTGTTTGCACAGAGGAGATCATAGCCCTTCTCTGGCTTATTGTCCTGAATGATTCTTGTTCATTTCTAACCATGAATTCTCTCTGGGGGTACTCATCCAAAGTGTTAGGAAAATTCTTGAGCCTCTTTTATTACCTCAGATTCTCTATGAGTTATACTCAACTCTCCACCACTGACTGGATCACTTCCTTTGGCAGTCATTCATGTCCATGATGATGCCATCTATGCATTTTTATAATGAGTGACTAAAAACTAATATTCTCAACTTTAGATAGAAGAAAAAATCCTTCCAACAGAAAACTTGGCAAGTACTTCATGTTAAAAATGACTGTGTCCTTCATTATTCTTTCTTTCACTTTAAATTGAGCATCGCGGTATTGCAGAAGAATTGTTTTTTTTTCTCCTGTCTGACAATCTCCTCTACTTTCCAGACACCCACTAGTTACTGATGACAGATGATATGACATATTTTCACTGTGGATGGGAAATGAAGGCAGATTAAAACTTTGCCAAACTTTCATCTTCCTCCTTGACTTCATGTTAAACATTTCTCAGCAAACGAGATGTTCCCCCCTTTAAAGTTTCTCATTTCTCTAATCATCATGGTCATTTCTCTTCTAAAAATATTTCTTTCCTGTGAAGGTCCTGCTCTCTGAGGAATTAGTTTCCCTAGATCTATCTTATCTGTGTAACATCAAACATACCAGGAGGAAGTAACATTTTTTTCCCCTATATAGCACCTCATTAAAAAAAAAAACCTCTATATTTTTTCATATCTACACATTGGCCTACAACCACTATTGTCCTGATTTGCACATTCTTTTTTGGTCAACCTTGATACATCAGATGATTGAAGAGCATCCTCTTTCTTGTTTCTTAAAGAAGAACTATTTTATATCTATCCGTCTTCCAACAAAGAAATCAATTGTCTTCATTTTCTTTTGATTGATTTGATATACAAAGCTAATAGGAGAGTGGGATTTTTCCTCTCCATTTTCTTTAAGATAGCAAATGTCATACTTTCTCAATCTCTAACTTCCTTTAGAAAAAAAAGAAATAGTCTTTTCTCATTTATCTATTTGAGCAGCTCCTGTTTTGGTAAAGGAAATGACCATGGGGCAATCTTTCTATCCCCACCAGAATGAATAAAACTGAAATTCAAAGAGGCTGTTTGAGAAATCTCTTGGGAAACCCAGACCTTAGAACCATCACTATGTGATCTTAAATCAGTGACTCAGTTCCAGGACCTTCTGATACCCCTTTAGATTTATGAATAACTAAGATCTAAAGCTTTGATGAGGAATTCTACCTTAAGGATGTTTAAGCCTCAAGGAAACCATGTTTTCAGTTGATGCTCTATACTTACTTAAACCAAAAGGCACTGGATTCATAAATTATAGATAATTTCCTTTTATCATGTAATATAGCATTCTGCAGCAGTTCTAAATTTTTTGGTCTCAGGTCCCACTACACTCTTAAAAATTTTTGATTACCTCCAAATGGCTTTTGTTTATGTGGTCTATATGTGTCTATATTTATCATATTAGAAATTAAAATAATAAAATTAATCATAATAAAATAATCAATTTTAAAATATTCATTTATTAATTCACTTAAAACAATGATAAACTGTTTACATCTTAAGATATAAGATTTACACATTTTTGCAAATCAGTTTAATGTGTAGCTTAAAGAAGACACCTGGATTTTCATATCTGCTTCTACATACAATATGTCATGATACTTTTCTTTGGTCTAAATGAATGAAGATAATCTGGCCTTAGATATGTGGTTGAAAAGGGAAGAGAATTTTAATAAGCAAATAATATCTTAGTATAATAATGAAAATGGTTTTGACCTTGAAGACTTCCTAAAAATGTCTTAGGGGTCTGCACAAACCTGCTGCTGTACTTTCAGAACCTGGTGCTGTATACAGAACACTAATCTCACTACTTATTACTGCATGACCCAGGATAAATCACCAACCTGTCTGTGCCTAATCTTTCCATTTACAAAATTAGAAGAACAGCAAAATAAGCTTTGAAGTTCTCTCATTTTATAATATGAAAATGGGGCCAATAATACCTACCCTGCTTTACTCACCAAATAACTGACAGCCAAGTAAAAATATTTAGAGTATCTTAACGTTTGCAAAGTGCATTGTAGCTTTATCTCACTTGAATCTCCCAGTAACATCTTAAGGGGTTCCTTGTTTCTCCAATATATATGCCTAGTACATAATAAGCACTAAAATAAACAGACTCACTGACTTGGGATAATCATTTCAGGTCTGACCATCACCATTTTACAGGAACGGAATGGAAGACCTACTGAGGTTAAGTGACTTGGCTAAGGTCACATAATCAGAAATTGTATTTGAAACTAAAACTTCTAACTCCAAATCTAGAACTTTTTTTTTACTGTACTGGGATGGATTAATAATTCACATTTATCTAGGATTGGAATAATAGTTCACATTTGTTGAAGACTGGAATAATAATTCATACTTACATAGTACAGAGAGGTAGAATGATATGGTGGACAGACAGTTGGCTTCAAAGTCTAAAAAACTTGAATTCAAGTCCCATCACTAGCATATCCTGACTGTGTTACCCTGAGATGATAACTTCCCTTCTCACTGTTCTAGAACAATTCTCTAAGATTCTAAGATGAAGGCAAAGTACCAAACCCTATTAGAAAAGGAAGCTTCCTCAACCAAGATATATAAGAAAAAGGAATGTGAAGAATAGTCTGACATGTACCCAAACTTCAGGAGACTAGGGGGTTTTTTGGTTTTTTTCTTCTATTAATTAACTTATTTTTAGTTTTCAACATTCAGTTCCAGTAAGATTTTGAGTTCCAAATTTTCCCCCTATCTCTTCCCTCCCACACCCCAATGCATTTTGACGAGACTAAGTTTAAAGATTATTAAATAAGATTGATAGAATCCCAAAGCCTGAGACTGTAAAAGAAAAATCAGTTCAAGAATGAGAGAAATCTCTCAAGAAGAAATTTCTCCTGAACTCTGGATTAATTAATTGAAACAGAAATGGAAGAGGAGTTAAATAGACCAATGAAACTGAACAATAAGCACATTGATCAAGTCCTGCTTAAAAGGGAGAAGTTGGCAAAATAGAGTTAAAATCAGCAAGGAAAGACAACTTCCTAAGAATAGGAAGGTCCTGTAAGATAGATAGATATCCTACAGGACCTATATATGGGAAGGTCCTGTAAGATTAGATAGATAGATAGATAGATAGATAGGTATCTTACAGGACTTGTGTGTGTGTGTGTGTGTGTGTGTGTGTGTGTGTGTGTTTATAAAGAGAGAGATGAATAAAATAGGACAATACCAATGAATGACTCCAAGAGACAGAACTACTGTAAAAACAGCTCTTGTTTCTCTTCTTTTCATCAATACCAAAGAGAATGATCCTCAGAACAGGAAAGATAGGGACCAGATGCTTTATATGGAATTAGACTTAAAATAAATGAAGAAAAAAAAGAGAAGACACAGCTTCCCTCAAAGACTTCAAGTCACAGGACTTGGCAAACTACATTTCAGTGTAATGATAGAATTTGAACATACACTTGCTAAATGGCCACCACTGATTTTGAAAAATCACATCTAGTTGAGAAAAATGCTATTAGATGGGATACTAGCAAATGTCTCAGTTTTCAGGAAAAGAAAGAAGGCAAATCATTTTAACAATAAGCCAGTAATCAAATCGTTGATTCTTCTGAAAATTCTAGAAAACATTATAAAAGGGAAGATTTATGAGTACTTAGATAAGGAAGTGATAATCACTCAACCCTGGTAAGAACTTATTAGGGAAGAAATTTGCCAGACAACTTCATTTCCTGTTTTGAATAGGTTAAAAAAAAATGCATGATTCTTATTCATTCGCATTCTCTTTGTATTTCACTTAGGAAATTATGCTATGCTTTCAATAATCTCAAATTGCCTCCCACCCTAAAATTATACTATTTTAAAAAAAAAATACCAGTATTCTTGTGACATTGTTATATGGTTATAAAAATTTTTAAATGGAACATAATCTCCGATGATTCAAAATTCTAAATAATCCATGGAACAATGAGAAGAAATGTGGTAGCTATAAGTAAACTGTAGCATATTACCAAGAATGACTCGTTTTTAAGAAGTGGCATAAAAGATATTATGTAGTACATGCATGATTCATGATTAGAAAAGGAAGTAGACTCCAGAGAGAGAACTGATAAACTCTGAGTGCAGACTGAAGCATATTTTTTATTTTCTTTACATTTCTTGTGCTTGTTTTATATTGCAACATGATTAATATGGAAACATTTTTGTGATTTCACATGTATAAACAATATAATATTGATTGCCTTCTGAAGGGGTGAGGGAGAGTTTGGAGAAGAGAGAGAATTTAAAACTCAAAATTTAAAAAAATAAAAATTTTGACATATAATTGGGAAATACTTAAAAGAAATACATAACTATAATCTATGAACTATCAGTGCTTCCAGGACATTGTCACTGCATTAGAACATTTAAATTTTTTCCTTTTTGTAATAAGAAATAATTCCACAGTCTTCCTATAGGTTTACACCTCATTCCATTTAAAGTGATTTGGTATCTTAGCCTGCAAAAAGAAAAGAAAGGAAAAGGAAGTGGGCTAAGGATGGAGAGAATGAAAAGAATACTAGATTGTCAATCCCAGTGCTACAATGATACCCCAAATGTTAAAAGATGTAGAGGATCACCTTGGGTGAATATTTACTTTTGTATGAGGAACCAATGAGAGGTCATGAACAAGATTAGTACAAAATGAGAAGGTATGATGGGACTGTATACATTAGAATTGAAGGAACTACCCAGATCAATGACATAAAGTGTATGTTGAAGTAACTATATTATTGAAATAGATGAAAATAATGCTGTGGACATTGCATATCTGGATTTGAGCAAGACCAGTAGTGTTTCTAACACCATCATGGAATAGGTAAAGAAATGTGGACTGAATGACTGTAGAATTTCAAGGTAGTTGTCCAACTCAACCCAAAGGACAGGGATTATTGGGTAATTATTAAACTGAATATAACTGGTAGACCAATACAAAGCTCCACATTAGCTCCTGTTCTTTTCAATATTGTTATAAAGGACTTTAATGAAGAAATGGATTGCATCTTTATCAAGTTTGTAGTTGACATACAGTTGAGAATGAGAATTAAGACATCGAATGATGAAATTTGGGTTGAAGTTTTGGCAGGCTTGAATCCTGTTGATTAAAGCTAACGCAATAAATTCAATAAGGATAAATATATAACCCTACATCTGACTTTAAAAATCTACTTTACAAGTAGAGGATAGGAGTGATGTAGTTAGGAAATAGTTTGTGTGAAATAGACTCACAGATGCCAGTGAACTCCAAATTCGATATGAGTGAGGAGGGCAATCCAATGGGAGCCATTCTAATGAGACCTTAGGCTATATTAATGTAAGCATAGTTTCCAAATAGCAAATGGAAATAGTTTTCTCCCATGCTAATCTGGTCAGGCCAGCATCTGAAGGGTTATGTTCACTTCTAGGCAGCACATTATAGAAGGTACCTATCACATACTACACCATAGAATGAGTCCACAGGAGGGTAACCAGGGTGAAAGAATGTGAAAGTTTACTATATAAAAACTGATCGATTTTCTAAGGCAAAATGCCTTCCACACTCAGAGAAAGAAATATGGAAGTCATTCGCAGAATGTAGTAGATCATGTTTGTGTGTGTGTGGGTCTTAGTGTATTATGTTTAGATGTGTTATATGATTTCTTCCACTTATGTCAGAGTGATTACATAACATCACTATAGTGAAAATATGCTCAATAGGAAAGTATATGTCGAACCTATACAGAACTGTATGCTGTCATGGGGAGGGAGGCGGGTAGGGGGGGAAGGTGTGGGGGTATAAAATCTTAATTTTAAGGAAGTGATTGTAGAACATTTATAAATAAATAAAATAAAAAATTTTAAAAAAATTTGAAAACTGATCAAAGGAAATGGGGATATTGAGTTGTAAAATAAAGCTAAAAGTAAATGTGATAGCTATCTTCAACTATCTAGCAGCTTGTCATAAAAAATAATGTTTAGAATCATTCTGCTTGAATGTAGAGGGAGGCACCAAAGAAGGAAAGTTAGATGCAAAGACATTTCTGCACAACATAAGGGAAATATTCCTATCAATCAAGATCTCAAAAATGAAATTGCCTAATTCATAAGTTGGTGAATTCATTGTAACTGAGATTTTTCAAGTGGAGAATACATGACCACTTGCTGGGGTTGTAAAAGAGACAGTAGGTAACTAGAGAGCCTCATATTACTCTTCCAATTCTAAGCTAGAAGGTATTTTATAGATGTACAATAGCACTTCTATGCAAGAGCTTCTGTTCATCGCTGAAAGTTGCCAACTAGAATCTCTAATAGGAAGAAACTCATTTGTACCACTATAAATCAGTTTCCAAATTATCACTAATTTTTTTCAAGGTGACCAAGGAGTAGGTGAAAACTTCTTGTTCAGAGTGGTGGAGTGATGGCATAGAAAAAAGATTGAATCTAGTAACCACTATCTGAAGACTGAGACCTTCAGAATGGACCTAGATCTGGGAAGAAGCTAAATTACTGAAGAGAGTCAGAGGTCAATAAAACTTTTCTATAACCTTTCTTGTTAACAGGTATGATAACTTTTCAGCTCCAAGAGCATTGGGGATAGTACATGGCAGAAGAACCAGATCTTATGAGATCTTAGTTAATCCCATCTTTTCCCATCATAGTAAAGACATCTAGATCATCAGATGGAACCTAGTGGATATCTTAGCTGAACTGACATTCAAATACACATGATAATAGAAGTTAAGTGTGGCAAAAACCTGTATCTTCACGGGTGTCTCTTCCCTAAGAAAAATCACTTTATCTCTTTCCTATGTGAGCAAGGACTAGGATCATGAGACTTTATACATCTTCAGCCGTCTGGATTATGAGGATGAGGAAGACATGAAGGAAAAAGTTGAAGGCAAAAGGAGCTGAGTTCCTTTCTGTTAAGGAGAATAAACAATTCTTTGGGCAATACAACCATTGGAGTAGACATCCATGTGTTTTGCATATGGTGGGTGCATAATGAGTGCTTCGTGAATTTAATTGAATTAGTGTTTCTGTATCCCTTTATAATACAGAAATAGCCTTATCTAAGGATACCTTCATACTGCTCTGAAGAGTATGTTAACTGAGAAGTAAAGGTTCTGTATAAAGGTGGTAGAGGAGCCCCATGGTACAATGTGGTATAATGGTTTTCATCAATATCTTTACAGTTTGTATCATGTATGTTCCACTGTTGAAAAGTACAGACTGATTCTGAATTTTGCATGGGGTAGTTTTTCAAAGTAATTGTGTCTATGGATAGTGAGGAATTGCTTATCTCTTGTCTTTCGCTAATATCAACACAAGTGAAGAACTAACTGCTCTTCTTTCTAAACAAAATTCCTTTTCCTTTTCTCCTTTCCCCATCGTAGAACCTCAAGTAAACAGTTTTCGCTTCCTCTGACCTTTCCTCCTTGTGGTCTATTATAATTACTATCAAGTCCCATTCAAGTGGAATCTTTTTATTTAGTACGTTTACTCTCTTTAGGCTTTATGAGTCTCAAATCAGCATTGAGTTCGCACTTGTCTGGGTAATCCAGGCCTCAGGGACCAATTAAATGTTCCCTTGGATGATTACTTTCAGTAATCATTTTTTTTTCAATAGTTTTGGCTCCTAAAATGATCAAGGCACTAAATAGAAACAGAGCATTTAACCCTACCTATAGCAGTCTTGGTGTCTTCTGGAAGAGATTAGAACACATTTGGCACTAGAAGAGGTAGCTGATGCCAGTGGGTGGAAATTACAAGGTGTCAGATTTCATCTCAATGGAAGAAAGAACATTTTAGCAAGTAGAGTCATGTGAAAATAGAATGTGTGTCTATTGTCTTGGAGATTTTCAAGTGGAGTCTAAATGGCCACTTTTGAGTAAGGTTTTAAAAAGGGATTCCTTCTTCATGTAGCCAGTAGGAATCTCTGAAAGATATTTGCTCTGATTTGCAGACTCAATTAGGGAATCAATATCAAGGGACAAAGAAAAAGTTGAATAAATCTTGAAGAAAATAAGCAAATAAGGGTTCATGTTTTGGCTACTCTTAAAATTTAATATGTATGACACAAGAAGCCAGTCTAAATAGGGGTTGGACAAAGAAGCTGATGAGTCAGCTAGAAAGAAGGGGTATTTTTCAAAATATATGATTCTACTAAGAGACCCCAGTATGGAGAGTATTTTCTTTGCTTAAGGAAGGAAAACAAACACAAAATTATAATTTTTCTGAGGATATCTCAGAGAAAGTCTTTATTAAGCCCTTGATTCCATTTCTCATGCATTCTCCTGAGCAGACACAATGATTACTTGTGATTAAATGGTAAACCTGTCCACTAGATTGAATTGGCTTTCTGAAAAATATTTTGCAATATCCTTTTTGTTCATCAGGCTGGATTTTAGCACATCATTTTTTTTCTAATTTAAATTTCCAGTGATAATATTGCTGCATAAGTTTTTGTGTATTTTTGCTCAATATGCTTCTATAATTGAACATCATAAATATTCTTAGGCAGGATTGGAATATTCGCTATTTCCTGAAAAGAAACTTCAGGATACTGGTATGTTTTCATTCTTTCCAGATGGCATCCCTGGTGTTACATTATTTGTCTCTTCTTTCTTTTTCCTTTCTTTCTTTCTTTCCTCCTTTCTCTATTTCTTTCTTTTTCTTTTCTCTCTCTCTCTCTCTCTCTCTCTCTCTCTCTCTCTCTCTCTCTCTCTCTCTCTCCCTCCCTCCCTCCCTCCCTCCCTCTCTCTCTCTCTCTCTCTCTCTCTCTCTCTCTCTCTCCAGCCACACACATTACCACTAACCATTTTTTCATTCAGCATGAGTTCTAATTATAACACAGGGTACATGTGCAGGTGTCCTCTTCTCTCTCAGGGGAAAACTATAACAATTCTCTAGGAATACACAAACCCACAAGTATTTGTTCCCAATATAAATATACTCAAATACCTATCTCTCGCTAAAATTTCTCTTCCTCTCTCTGTGGCTTCCACTCTTTTTTTCATTTCCCCCTCTCCCTCTCATCTCCTCTCCTGTTCTCTCTTCTCCTTTTCTCTTCTCCTCTCTTCTCTCCTTTCCTCTTCTCTCTTCCCTTCCCTTCTCTTCTCTCCTTTTGTCATTACATTGAGAAAATAAAATCCAATTAAGTGTTAATGACCACTGTGAATGGTCCTATTAAAAAAGAAAGGTGTTGACATGAGACCTGTAGTGTCAGGCATTGCTATTCACTACTTAGCCCTATATTGTTTAACATTTTTGTCAGTGACTTCAAATTTTCAGATGACACAAAACTAAGAGAGACAGTTAGCAGTGGATAATGAACTTAATATCCAAAGATGTCTCAACAGATTGGAAAGTTAGGCTCCAGATTATTTGACTAGGGAAAAATGGAAAGCTTTATATCCGTGCTCAAAAACATAACTACCTTTTAAAATTGAATGTGTCTAGTTCTTAGCACAGGGCCTGACACATAGTAGGTGCTAAATAAATGTTTGTTTACTAAATGATAGACAGTTTATCTGAAAAATTACTGGGGATTCTAAACGTTCAAAATAAGTCATTGGGGTGATATGGCTGCCATGGAATCTAATATGGTTGTGGCTTTCATTAAGACAGCCATGATATATAGGCCTAGGGAGATAATGGTCCCTCTATCCTTTGCTACAGTCATGACACAACTGGAGTACTGGACCTAGTTCTAGACACCCCATTTTAGCAATGTCTTAAATATGCTAAAAAACAAGTCTAGAGCAGAGCAACAAGATTATAAAGAACTTTGGGATCACCAAGAAGACATGGGGATCTTTGGCCTGGAGAAGAAAAGACTTGGATTGTGTGTGTGTATATGTGTGTGTGTGTGTGTGTGTACAAGTGTATATGTGTATGATAGCCTCTTCAAATATTAGAGAAGCTATCATGTGGAAACAGGATTAGACTTTTTCTACTTGGGCCCAGATGGGAGAGAAGCAATGAGTGAAAGTTTCAGATAAGATGGAAGGGAGCTAACTAAAATTAAAGCTGTCTAAAAAGAAATAGGCTACCTCTAGAGGCACTGGAATATCTCTTATGATAGATCTTTGGATAAGAACTGTCATCATATCACTTGTTGGATATGATATAGAAAAGTTACTTTTTCTGTTAAGCTATATGGCCCCCCAAATTCTCTTCAATATAAATATCATGATTCTATGACCTTTCTCAAGATTTAAATGGACCCGGGTCGGAGCCAAGATGGCAAGTCACACATATGGCAGCTTTCCCCTCACAGCCCATAAAATACCTGTAAAGAAAGACTCTCAACAAATTCGAGAACAGCAGAAGTCACAGAATGACAAAGTGGAGGAGATTTCCCACCCAGGGTGACCTGAAAGGCCAACGGGAAACATCTGTCGCCCCCACCGTGGAGCAGAGCCCAGCCCAGCCTTGGCTGCATGGCATGGCTCAGCCCTGGGAGGAGGATGGAGCAGCCCTCAGGGGAGGAATCTCCAGTCACCATAGCAGCAGTTCGCAGATCCCTCAACCCACAGGTGCCAAAAGTCAGTGACAGGGTTTTTTCAGCTGGCCAAGAAGGGAAAAGGGCTTTCCTATATCTCCGGCCTCCTGCAGGAGCCGCAGAGGCCACATAGGGCAGGGGTAGCAGTTCCCACAGCAGCTCCTACAGCAGCCAACATCCATTGTTGGATTGCAAAAATCCTGGGGGCACTGAGCAGCTGATACTTACCTCAGACCTGTGTAGAGGCTCTGAAGCAGCTGATCTTTATCTCACACTTAATGACAACCCTGCCCCCCCCAGCATATCTGAATCTCAGCCTCCAGTGCTAGCATTGCAGAACTAGAGACCAGGTGGTTGTGAAAATTCTGGGCACAAAAATCTCTCCCTGCACCCAGACCAGGGCACATTTGATTGCGCCACCTTGGAGGAATTGAGATCTTACAGATCCCCAGAGTATATCCTACTCTTGACAAAGGACCTAAAAGTCAAGTAACTAATTGGGAAAATGCCCAAAAAAAGGGAAAAAAAATAAGACTATAGAAGGTTACTTTCTTGGTGAATAGATATCTTTTCCCATCTTTTCTGATGAGGATGAAAAATGCTTACCATCAGGGAAAGGCATAAAAGTCAAGGCTTCTGTATCTTAAACATCCAAAGTAAGTATTCAATGGTCTCAGGCCATGTAAGAGCTCAAAAAAGATTTTGAAAATCAAGTAAGAGAGATGGAGGAAAATTGGAAAGACAAAGAGAGGGCTGCAAGAAAATCATCAAAAGTGGGTCAATACATTGCTAAAGGAGACACAAAAAAATGCTGAGGGAGGCCTGGAAGGACTTATATGATCTGATGCTGAGCAAAAGGTGCAGAACCAGGAAAACTTTGTGCACAGCAATGACCACAGTGTGCAAGAGTTTTTTTCTGGTAGACTTGGAACTTTGTAATAACACAAGAACTTACTGAAAAAAAAATCCCAATGATGATTTTCTAAGGCAAAATGCCTTCCACACTCAGAGAAAGAAATATGGAAGTCATTTGCAGAATGTAGCACATCATGTTTGTGTATGTGTGGGTTTTAGTGTATTATGTTTTGATTTGTTATATAATTTCTTCCACTTATGTCAGTGTGACTACATAACATCACTATAGTGAAAAT
>CM053771.1:89553947-89575185 GCA_028658325.1 Potorous gilbertii | reverse complement strand
ATTTTAAGGAAGTGATTGTAGAACATTTATAAATAAATAAAATTAAAAAATTAAAAAAAAATAACACCTTTAAAAATAGGCTAACTCAGTTGGCAAAAGAGGTTCAAAAAGCCAATGAGGAGAAGAATGCTTTCAAAAGCAGAATCAGCCAAATGGAAAAGGAGATTCAAAAGCTCACTGAAGAAAATAGTTCTTTAAAAATTAGAATGGAACAGATGGAAGTTAATGACTTTATCAGAAACCAAGAAATCAGAAAACAAAATCAAAAGAATGAAAAAATGGAAGGTAATGTGGAATATCTCATTGGAAAAACAACTGACCTGGAAAATAGATCCAGGAGAGACAATTTTAAAATTTTGGGACTACCTGAAATCCATGATCAAAAAAATAGCCTAGACATCATCTTTCATGAAATTATCAAGGAAAACTGCCCTAATATTCTAGAAGCAGGGGATAAAATAAATATTGAAAGAATCCACCAATCACCCCCTCAAAGAGATCCAAAAAAAAGAAACTCCTAGGAACATTGTGGTCAAATTCCAGAGTTCCCAGGTTAAGGAGAAAACATTGTAAGCAGCTAGAAGGAAACAATTCAAGTATTACTGGAACACAATCAAGATAACACAAGATCTAGCAGCTTCTACATTAAGGGACAGAAGGGTGTAGAATATGATATTTCAGAAGTCAAAGGAACTAGAACTAAAACCAAGAATCACCTCCCCAGCAAAACTGACTAAAATACTTCAGGGGGAAAAATGGTATGTCAATGAAATAGAAGACTTTCAAGAATTCTTGATGTAAAGACCAGAGCTGAAAAGAAAATTTGACTTTCCAACACAAGAATCAAGAGAAGCATGAAAAGGTAAACAGCAAAGAGAAATCATAAGGGATTTACTAAAATTGAACTGTTTACATTCCTACATGGAAAGACAATATTTGTAACTCTTGAAACTTTTTTTCAGTATCTGGGTAGTTGGTGGGATTACACACACACACACACACACACACACACAGATAGAGAGAGAGAGAGAGACAGAGAGAGACAGAGACAGAGAGACAGAGACAGAGAGCACAGGGTCAATCAAATAGGATGAGATCATATCTTAAAAAAATGAAATTAAGAGGTGAGAGAGAAATATACTGGGAAGAGAAAAGGAGAAATGGAATGGGGCAAATTATCTCTCACAAAAGAGGCAAGTAAAAGACTTTTCAGTGGAAGGAAAAAGGGGGGAGGTGAGAGAAAAAACATGATATTTACTCTCATCACATTCGACTATTTGACTAAAGGAAGGAATAAAATGCACACTCATTTTAGTATGAAAACCTATCTTACAATACAGGAAAGTGGGGGAGAAGGAGATAAATGGTGGTGAGAATGATGGAAGGGAGGGCAATGGGAGGAGAGAGCAATTAGAAGTCAACACTTGAAAAGGGACAGGGTCAAAAGAGAGAGTAGAAGAAATGGGGCACAGGATAGGATGGAGGGAAATATAGTTAGTCTTGCACAGCAAGACTATTATGGAAGTCATTTGCAAAACTACAAAGATATGGCCTATATTGAATTGCTAGCCTTCCCAGTGGGGATGGGTAGGGAGGGAGGGAGGAAGAAAAGTTGGAACTCAAAGTTTTTGAAACAACTATTAAGTATTGTTCTTGCATACAACTAGGAAATGAGAAATATAGATAATGGGGTATAGAAATTTATCTTGCCCTACAGGACAAAAAAGCAGATGGGGATAAGGAAAAGGAGGGAAGTTAGAAGGGAGGGCAGATTGGTGATGGGGTAATTAGAATGCTCAGTGTTTTCAGGTGGGGGGAGGAGAGAGATGGGGAGAAAATTTAGAACTCAAAATTTTGTGGAAATGAATGTTGAAAACTTAAATAAATAATTAAATAAGATAAAATAAAGATTTAAATGGACCTGTGATCTTCTACAAGGAGATCATCCCCTCCAAAAGTGCAAAACAAAACTCATTCACATCTGCCCAGCCTACATAAGCCTCATCCATGCCCTTAACTAAATCTGCCACAGGGGATTTGCCCAAAGTGATGAGTGGTTTCCTCAAATAATCTTGACATTTTGTGCTTGACTCTATTCTATTCATCATTTTTATCAATTACTTGAATAAAAGCATAGATGACATGCTTATCAAATCTGCAGATAATATAAAACCATAAAGGAATATTAATAGGTTTTATGACAGATTGTTGTTGTTCAGTTATTTCAATCATGTCTGACTCTTCATGACCTCATTTGGGGTTTTCTTGGCAAAGATAATGAAATTGTTTGTCATTCGCTTTTTTAGATCATTTTACAGATGAGGAAACTGAGGCAAACAGGGTTATGTGATGTGCCTAGGATCACACAGTTAGTGTCTGAGGTCAGATTTGAACTCAGGTTTTCCTAACTCCTAACCCAGAACTCTATCCACTGCACCATTGAATTAACCTTTTTTATGACTGAAACTTCATCCAAGAAGAAGCCGACAGTACAATGGGAAAAGTACTGTATTTGGAGTCAGGTGATGTATACTGAAACTCCAATTCTGCTATTGTTTTATTAGATTTTTTTTCAGTCAGCAAAAATGTGCCTTTTCTCCCACTCACTCAAAGTTTCCCCTCAAAGAAATGAAAACAAAAGAAAAATTAAATACTTTTACCAACATATATAGCCAAACAAACAAATTTCCCCATGATCAAGCCTAAAAATATTTATTGGTCTGGTTCTATATTTATAGGTCTGGTCCTTTACTTCTCTATCATCATTAGCCTTTAGAGTCTTGGTTGGTGATCATGCTGATCAGAGTTCTTAAATATTTCAAAATTTTTTGTTGTTTTACAAAGTTGTTTTGCATTTTCATTGTCATTGTTTAAATTATGATTTTGCTCACTCTGAATTGATGTTGATGTAAACTTTCCAAGGTTCCTCTCAGACCATCTCCTTCACATTTCTTAAAGCATAATTGTTTAACCATGCCTTAATTTATGGGCAACTCCTCATAATTCCCTTATTTGCTAACTCCTATCACTGCTATTAAATTCATGTGTGGCCATTTACAAGGTAACTATTTTTTTTTGTCTCAGCTGACTCACCTGTAAAATGGGAGTCACTTGTAACTCACAGAAGCAATCAAAAGAGGTAATGAATATAAAGACTTTTTTTTGTAAACCACAAACCATTATTTTAATGTGAGGAATGATTATGGGTCAAAGTAAACAGTGTTAAACCTAAAAAGGATAAGTGCAAAGCCCTGAACATGAGTTCCAAAGATCTACTATGCAAATGGAGCATAGAATATAATAGGACAATAGTTCATGTAAAAAAAAAAAAAAGGCAATTTATCTGGCCAGAAGTTCAGTTGAAAAAAGTAGTATTATGTGGCTTCTTCAGTAGGTTGAAGTTCCTGTAAATGGCTAAAGAGATTGTGATCCATGAATTTAATGGAATATCACTGTGCTATAAGATGAATGTGAGCCATATGAAGCAAGGAAAGATCTACATGAACCTCTGCATAGTGAAGTCAGCAGAGCCAAGAAAAAACAATATGCAAAATGACTCCAACAATGTAAATGGGAAGAACAATCACAAAAAAAAAATGACTTGCAAAATTATTTATTCAAAAACTAGCATAAAGAAACCTAGCATCCAAAGAAGAGATATGAGATGATATGCCTCCATCACTTTCCATAAATGGGAAATACAGTATTTTAGATGCCATACATTTTTGGATTTTTTGATTTATGGTGTTTTTTATCTTGTCTTTAAAATGCTTTATGGGATAACTTTCTGGAAGAAGAAAATATATGGGAGAAAATTATGATGCTGTAAAAGTAACAAAAGACAGCAAAAGTATCAACAAAAACATATTAAAATATATGAAAACTCCTTGAGGTTAGAAATTTGCTTTGCTTTTATATGCTAAATGCTGATAACAGTACTTAGAACATGCTAAATCATTAATGAAAATTTGTTGATTGATTATCAGATACTTAATAGAAGCATTACATATATATATATATATATATATATATATATATATATATATATACATATATAAATACACATTTCAGGGGCAATAATATCTCCAGTGTTCTCTATGCTGGTCAGATCACATGTAAAGTATTGTGTTATTTTGGGGGGAAGGGTAACATTTTAAGAGAGACCTTGACAATATATAATGAGTCCACTGTAGGATAACCAGGATAGTGGATTTTCTGGAAATGATGCTTAAAGAATAACAATTAAAACAACTTTATGTAGAAGACCAGGGTAATGTGATAATTATCTTTCAGTATTTGAAGAAGTGTCACATGAAATAAGCTTTAAAACATTCCCCACCCCCACCCATGGGACTTCAAAGGACGGACCTAAGAAAAATATGTTATGTTCCTTATTTTCACTTAATGGTCTTCCTTTGAGCCTCAGGCATTCCTTTTCAACTCTCTTTACCTAAGTATACCTCTTGGACCTTCAGCTCAACACGCCCTAGAGTTAACTCATTACCCTCCCTCCAAAATTGTTCCATAGATTTATGTACCTATTTATGTCAGGGGTTCTGTCATTCCTTCATTCTCTCATATCTCAAATTTTATTATTTTCTTTGACTTTTCCTTCTTTACCCTTGAAAACAAATGAGTTACCAATCCTTGATGGTTTTTTGAAGTCCCATGGAATGCCTCTCATAAGACTCAATGTTATAATTATTCATCTGATTGATATGATATATAATTAATTGATATAATTGGAAGGTAGATTTCAGCCTAATATAAGGAAGAACTTTCTAATAATCTAAGCTATACAAAAATGAAATGGAGAACTAATTTGGGAAGTGAGTTTCTTTTCTCCAAGGTCTTCAAAATGAGGTTGTGACAACCTGTTGAAGTTGTTATAGAGAGGATCATTGTTTCAGGCAGGCATTCACTTAGACAAGCTTTCTAATGTGATTCCAATTCATATTGTTAAATTTCCTGATTTCTTACTGGACACTTCCAAAATAAGAGTTTATAAGATCTACTTACTGTGTGCCAGGAACTGTGCTGTGCACTTTACAATTATGATTTCATTTGATCTGAACAACAAACACAACACTGAAAAACAGAAGTTTTTATTATTCCCATTTAATGTTGTGGTTGAGTCATTTCAGTCTTGTTCAACTCTTCATAACCTCATTTTTGGTTTTCTTGGCAAAGATAGTGGAGTTGTTTGCCATTTCCTTCTGCAACTCATTTTGCAGATGAGAAACTGAAGCAAACAGGATTAATGCCCAAGGTCACACAGCTAGAGGTGTCTGAGACTGGATTTGAACTCATGAAAATGGATTTTCTGCTTCCAAGCCCAGTACTCTATCTACTGCATCACCTGGCTGTCCTATCCCCATTTATAGATCAGTAAACTGAGGTAAAGAAGTTAAATGACTCGTCTAATGTCCCACAGCTAGAGAATGACTAAGGGCAGAATTGGAATTCAGTTCTTCCTGAATCTAGGTCATGTGCTCTATTCACAATGCCATCTAGTTGCCTATGACTGGATACACACCAGAGATAATGTTAAAAATAAGGGCAAAAGAAGATTTTAAAAACATGAATGTCATTAACTGTACCTATTTTTTATCTTTAATGTATCTCATTAAATATTTTCTAATTACATTTTTTTAAATTTTGACATTCTTTTTACAATTTTGAGTTCCAAAATTTTCTTCTTCCTTTGGTCCCTTGCCCAACCCTTGAGAAAGCATGCAATATGATACTGATTATACATATGAAGTAAAGCAAAATATATTCTTAAAATAATTATGTAGAATACACATACACAAGAAAAATCAAAAAAGTGAAAAAGTATGCTTCATTCTATTCTCAGAGTTCATTAGTTCTCTCACTGGAGGTTCCTTCATACCATGGTTCATTAGTTCTCTCACATGGATCTTTGGAATTATCTTGGATCATTGCCTTGAACAGAGAAATTAAGTCTTCTATAGCTGACTAGAATTAGAATATTTCTATTGCTGTCTACAATGTTCTCTTGGTTCTGCTTACTTCACTTTGCATCAGTTCATATAAGACTACCTGGTTGTCTTCTGAAATAATCCTGCTCATCATTTCTTATAGCACAATAGTATTCCATCACAACCATATACAACAATTCTGTAGGAGTTTGATTTGCATGGCATTGAATAAGTAAATTAACTTTGGTGGAACTGTTATTTTTACTAAATTGGTACTGTCTACCAATGGACAATTAATATTTTTCCACTTCTTTAAATACGTACTTGTGTGAAAAGGTGTTTTCTACTTTTGTTCATGTTTGGATTTGTAGACGGGTAGATACCCAAGTAGACACTCAATGATCTTATATTACCTACAGTTCTTTTAAATCGAATTTTTCTTTCTATCTTTTCATCAGATGGTTGTTCTGATGATTTATATGGATATATGTTTTGTCCTGTAACTTTACTAATGTTATTAATTATTTCAACTTTTTTTTAGTTGATTCCCTGAGGTATTCTAATACACCATCATATCTTGCAAAGAGTGATAATTTTGTTTCCTCATTGCCTATTTTTATTTCTTCAGTTTATTTTTCTTGTCCTATTGCTATAATTAACCTAACATAACGTTGAATAATATTTGTGATAATGGACATCCTTGCTTTACCCCTGATCTTATTGGAAAGGTTTACCATTACCATTACAGATAATGCTAGCTGATGAATTTAGATAGATACTACTGTTATGTTAAGGAAAGCTCCATTTACCTCTATGCATTCTACTGTTTTTAATAGAAATGGGTTTGTATTTAGTCAAAAGATTTTTCTGCATCTACTGATATATTATTTTTTGTTGCTTTTGTTGATGTGGTTGATTTTAGTTATAGTTTCCCTAATATTGAACCAGCCCTACGTTCTTGGTATAAATCCTACCTGGTCATAGTATAAGATATTTGTAATATATTGCTATAATCTCCTTGTTAGGATTTTATTTAATTTTAGCCTTGAAATTCATTATGGAAATTTGACTATACATACACACATACACACACATGTGTATATATATATATATATATATATATATATATATATATACACACACATATGTACATATATACACACATCTATATATTCTTTTCCTGTCCTTGACCTCCCTGATTAGGTATCAAAGTCATATTTGTCATAAAAGGAATTTGATAGCACTCCTTGTTTAAATATTTTTTTCCAAATAGTTTATATAGTATGGGAATAATTGCTCATTAAATGCTAGTAGCATTCACTTGTAAATCTGTCTGATCTTTGAGATTTTTTGTAGGGAGCTCTTTTGTGGGTGATTCAGTATATTTTTTTCTAAAAGAAAACTATGTAAATATTCTGCATCCTCTTCTGTTAATATGAGCATTTGATATCTTTAAAAAAAATATTCATCCATTTCACTTAGATTGTCAGTTTCCCTGTTATATAATTGGGCATAGCTCCAAATAATCACTTTAATTTGATCTTCAAGAGTGGTGAATTCACCCTTTTCATTTTTGATGCTTTTAATTTGATTTTCTTCTTTCTTGTAGGATTAAATTACCCAGTTGTTTATGTATTTTGTTATTTATTTATTTTTTAAATAATTTTAATATTTAAATAAACTTTTAAAAAGCTCATAGCTTTATTGATTAGTTTAATGAACTTTATTTTTACTTTCCATTTTATTAATGTCTTCTTTAATTTTAAGAATTCTATTCCCTGAGGTATTCTAATACACCATCATATTTTGCAAAGAGTGATAATTTTGTTTCCTCATTGCCTATTTTTATTTCTTCAGTTTATTTTTCTTGTCCTATTGCTATAATTGAGGATTTATTATCTTCTAGTTATGGTTATATGCTTAATTCGTTAAGCCACTTTTAGGCATATAGATTTTCCCCCAAGTACTGTTTTGGATGCATCCCACAAATTTTGATGTGTTGTTTCATAATGTTATCATTCTCTTAATGGTTTTTTTTTATTGTTTTTGAGATTTATCCTTTGACTCCCTCATTCTTTAGGATTACATTATTTAGCTTCCAATCCAATTTTAATTGATGGTTATATGCACCTTTACTGAATGTAATTCTTTTTGCATTATGGTCTAAACAGGATACATTTAGCATTTATGGGTTTTTTCTTCATTTGTGAGATTTTTATGCCCTAATAGATGGTCAGTTTTTATGAAGGTGTCATGTACAGCTCAGAACAAAGCCCTCCTTTTTATCATTTCCTCCCTTTTATCTTCTTCCACTACTTCCCTTTTGGTAAGATAAATTTCTATTTCCAATTTAATTTGTGTATGTGATATGCACACACATGTATATACATAAAAATGTACATAACCACATACGTGTGTGTCTGTATATTATATGTGTGTGTGTATATATATATATATATATATATATATATATATATATATTCCCTCTTTGAACCAATTTCTATTCCCATTCATTTTTCTCCAGAGGTCTATCATATCTAACTTTTCTAAGATTCTATTCATCTCTTTGACATAATTTTTATTTATTTGGTGATTAGATTGACTTAGCTCTATGATGGGAACACTGAGGTCCCCACTAGTATAGTTTTCTTGTCTATTTCTTCCTGTAATTTATTTAACTTTTCCTTTAAAAATCTGGACACTGTGCCATTTGGTGCATGTTTGTTCAATAAGGATGTTACTTCATCATCAATGCTGCCTTTTAACAAATTGAACTTTCCCTGATTATCTTTTTGAATAAGATCTATTTTTTGATTCAGCTTTATCTTAATCATGATTATTCTTTTTTTTTTTTTACTTCTGATGAAGCATAATAGATTCTGTTCCAGAACTTTATTCTAACTCTGTATGCATTTCTCTGTTCCACATGTATTTCTTGTAAAAAAAAAAAAAACACAAAACAATATATTGTTGGATTTTGGTTTCTAAGCCATTCTGCTATTCACTTCTATTTCATGGGTGAATTCATCCCATTCACATTCAGTTATGATTATTAACTGTATATTTACCTCCGTCTTATGTTCTTCTTCATCCATCTTATTTTTCTTTTCCATCTTTTCCATCTTTTTCCTCCTCTAATGCCTGCTGTGATTGTTGCCATCCTTTATCTGCCCTCCTTTTTATCATTTCCTCCCTTTTATCTTCTTCCACTACTTCCCTTTTGGTAAGATAAATTTCTATTTCCAATTTAATTTGTGTATGTGATATGCACACACATGTATATACATAAAAATGTACGTAACCACATACGTGTGTGTCTGTATATTATATGTGTGTGTGTGTGTGTGTGTGTGTGTGTGTGTGTGTATATATATATTCCCTCTTTGAACCAATTTAGGTGAGAATGAGGTTCAAGCACTGCCCATCACTACCATTTTGCTTTCCATTGTAAAAACCCTTCCTTGTGGGCCTCTTTTATGTGGGATAATTTTTCCCATACTTCCTTTTGCCTTCCCACTCTCCCATTTCATTTTTCTTTTACCTCCATCTATTTTTTTTAGATTATTCCAGCATAATTGACTTACACCCTTGTCCTCTATGTAGAATGTTGTCAACTTTACCTTTAACTACCATCTTCCCTTGCAGAATTTCTTGGTTATAACTTCAATAAGCTTGATTTCAATTCCTGGAAAAAATGTGTAGAGCATATTATTAAAGGAATAGGTTGGCAAACATCTAGAAATGTACACAGAGATTACAAAGAACAAGTTGACTCTATCAATCAATTAATCAAGTGAAACTTCTTATAAGGTTTTTTCAACTATAATATTTGGGCATTATTGTAGATACAATGGTTACATATTATATGCAGATGAATGCAGATCAAAGCATGCTATTTTTGCTTTTTTTAGTTTGTTTTTGTGATTTATGACAATTTTGTGAGACAAACTTGGAGATCTTGAATATATAAAGCAAGATTATTAGATGAATTTGGAAATCATTAAATGTTCAACTCCAAGTATAGTTATTAATGATTTTATTTTCATCTTGGCAGGTATCCAGAGGTTGGCCTCAAGGATTTTGCCTTGAACTGATGCAATTTAAAATTTTTATTAATGTCTTAAAAAGGCATGAAAGGCAATATAAAAAAAATTGTGAATGACCAAATCTGACATAAAAATACCAGAAGACCAAGCAAAGACACAAAAAGTTCTTGATGGGTTAGAGCAATGGACTGACTCTAAGATGAAATTTACTAGTCTTTCTTATGCTTAGGGAAAAAAAAAGCTTCATAAGTAAAAACTTGGGGAGACCTGGTTCTACAGTAACTTGTATAGAAAAAAGTTTTGAAGACATTGGAATTTTCAGTGAGTACAAATTAAGCATAAGGTCAATAGTATGATCTGACAGCCAGAAAAATGAATCTAGGGCTACATTAAAAAGTGTATATCTTCAAGTACAACAACATAATAGGATAACTATATACTGCTCTTGTCAATTCACAACTTGAATATTGTCTTGAGTTCTGAACACTGGAAGAGAGTTTACATTTTTTGTGTGTTTGAAATCTAAGGGCAAAACTAGGGAAAAGGCATTTAAATTGCAGATAAGAATATTTAGACTTGAAGGAAATAAAATCTCCCCCAAAATTAGAAAGTTCCAAAAGCATAATAGGCTGCGTCAGGAAGCCATTGGATTTCTTCTCATTGAACAGCTTCAAGCCAAGGCAATTTCACTGTATATATTGTAGCAAAGATTTTCTTTCAATTATGTGTTGAATTTGTAAAGTAGCTAAGATCTCTTCCACCACTGAAATATGTGCCTTCATGTTGTTTTCGTATTGTATCAGTCATGTCTGATTCCTTGTGACTATATTAGGGGTTTTCTTGGCAAAGATACTGAAATAGTTTGCATTTCCTTCTCTAACTCATTTTACAGATGAGGAAACAAACGGGATTAAGTGACTTGCCCAGGATCACATAGTGTAAGTGTTAAAGACTGGATTTGAACTCATATTTTCTTGACTCCAGGCTCTGAACTATCCACCGAACCACTAAGCTGCCAGTGATTCCATGTACAGCAAGCTAAAGAAAAAAGGCCACTGGTCAATCCTTGTACCTGCTAATTTCATGATTTTATAAATGTTATTCCCAGTATCCATCAGTTGTTCAAAATAAAAAGATGGGTTTTTTGATTGCCATAGGTTGCCCAAAAGGAAGCACACATGATTTTTTTTTAAAAGAAACTTCCCAGGAATTTTCACTCCTAAAGAACTTTTATTTTACTTAATAGTATTTGATTTTTTTTTACATGTAAAGATAGTTTTCACCATTCACTTTTATAAATTTTGAATTCCAATTCTTTTCTCCATTCACTCCTCTTCCCCCTCCCTAAGATGGCAAGCAACCTGATATTGATTATATATGTACAATCATATTAAACATATTTCCACATTACTCCTGATGTGGGAAAAAAATCAGAACACACAAGGGAAAACCATGAAAAAAAAACAAACTAAAAAAAAACAACAAAACTAGCATGCTTTGATCTTCATTCAGATCCCATAGTTCTTTCTCTGTAAATCATGAGACTTGGAATTGTCTTAGAACATTGTATTGCTGAGAAGAGCTTAATCTACCACAGTTCATCATGGCACAATATTGCTATTACTGTGTACAATGTTGTCCTGGATTTGCTAACTTCACTCAGCATCAGTTCATGTGAGTCTGTCCAGGATTTTCTGAACTCTGCCTGCTCATAATTCCTTATAGCATAATAGTATTCATTACATTCATATGCCACAACTTATTCAACCATTCCCCAATTGATGGACATCCCCTCAATTTCCAATTCTTTCCAACCACAAAAACCTACTAAAATATTTTTTTGTAAATATGGGTCCTTTTCCCCTTTTTTATGATCTCTTTGGGATACAGACCAAGTAGTGGCATTGCTAGAGCAAAGGGTATGCACAGTTTTATAGCCCTATGGACATAGTTACAAATTGCTCTCTGGAATAGTTGGATCAGTTCACAACTCCACCAACAATGCATTTGTGTTTCAATTTTCCCACATCTTCAACATTTATCATTTTCTTTTTCTGTCTTATTAGTCAATATGATAAGTATGAAGTGGCACCTCAGAGTTGTTTTAATTTGCATTTCTCTAATCAATAGTGATTTAGAGCATTTTATATGTCTACAGATAGCTTTGACTTCTTCATCTGAAAACTTCCTGTTCATCTCCTTTGACTATTTATCAATTGGAGAATGACTTGTATTCTTATAAATTTGACTCAGTTCTCTAGATATCTGAGAAATGAGTCCTTTCAGAAACACTGGCTATAAAAAGATTTTCCCAGCTTTCTGTTCTTCTTCTGATAAATGGTTACATTGTTTTTTGTCTGTGCAAAAATTTTTTTACTGTAATGTAACAAAAATTATCCACTTTTCATTTTGTAATGTCCTATATCTTTTGTTTATTCATAAATTCTTCTCTTCTCCATTGTTCTGACATCTCTTCTCCATTGTTCTGACAAGTAAATTATTTCTTGTCTTTCTAATTTTCTTATGGTATCTCCATGTCTAAATCACATGCCCACTTTGTCCTTATCTTGGTATATACAGTGTAAGATGTTGATTTATGCCTAGTTTCTGCCATACTATTTTCCCATTTTCCCAGTAGTTTTGTCAAATAGTAAGTTCTTATTGCAGAAGCTGGAGTCTTTGGGTTTATCAAACAGGAAGTTACTATTGTCATTGACTACTGTGTCTTGTGTACCTAACCTATTCCATGGAACCACCACTCTATTTCTTAGTCAATATCAAATTGTTTCAATGACTGCTGCTTTATCATATTGTTTTAGATCTAGTATGGCTAGGTCACTTGCCTTTGCAATTTTTTTAATTGATTGTCTTGATATTCTTGGCCTTTTGTACTTGCAGGTAAATTTTGTTATCACTTCTTCTATCTCTATAAAATATTTTTGGTAGGCTGATTGATACAGAATTGATGACGTAAATTAATTTAGGTAAAGTTGTCATTTTTATTATATTTGCTTCCCATGAGCAACTGATATTTTTCCAATTATTTAGACACGACTTTGTGTGAAAAGTGTTTGTAATTGTGTTCATATAATTCCTGAGTTTGTGTTGGCAGGTAGACTTCCAAATATTTTATGTTGTCTATGGTTATTTTAAAGGAAATTTCTCTTCCCATCTCTTGCTTCTGGGCTTTTGTTAGTATTATATAGAAATGAAAATGATGCATGTTTCTTTTTAATATCCTGCAACTTTGTTAAATTTTTCAATTATTTCAAGTAGTTTTTTAGCTGATTTTCCAGGATTCATCATATTATCTGCAAAGAATGATACTTTTGTTTCTTTATTACCTATTCTAATTCCTTTATTTTACTTCTCTTATTGGTAAAGCTAACATTTCTAGTAAAATATTAAATAATAGGGGTCTTATTGGGCATCTTTGTTTCACCCCTGATCTTGTTGGGAAAGCTTCTAGTTAATCTCCATTACATATAATACTTGTTGATGGTATTAGATACTACTTATCATTTTCAGGAAAACTCCATTTATTCCTATACTCTCTCATATTAATAGAAATGGGTATTGAATTTAGTCAAAAGTTTTTTATGCATCTGTTCAGGTAATCATACAATTTCTGTTAGTTTTATTATTGATGTAGTCTATCATGTTGATCATTTTCCTAATATTGAACCAGTCTTGCATTTCTGGTGTAAATTCCACCTTGACATAGTGTATTATCCTGGTTATAAACTGCTATATTCTCTTTGCTGAATAATGTTGTTTTTCTTCTTTGTTTACTTCTTTGTACTCTTCTTGAGTCTTGTATTTAAAGTCTGAATTTTCTGTTCAGTTCTGGTCTTTTCATCAGGAAAGTTTGAAAATTTCCTATTTAATTGAATGTCAGTCTTTTTGCCTGAAAGATTATGCTCAGTATTGCTGGGTAGTTGATTCTTCGTTGTGATTCAAACTCTATTATCTTCTGGAATATCATATTCCAAGCCCTCTGATCCTTTAATGTAGAAGCTACTAAATGGTGTGTAATCCTGACTGTGACTTTTTGATATTTGAGTCGTTTCTTTCTAGCTATTTGCAGTATTTTCTTGATCTGATAATCTTGGAAATTAGCTACAATATTCCTTGGAGTTTTCATTTTGGGATCTCTTTCAGGAGGTGATGGGTGGATTTTTTTTGAATGACTTTTATCCTCTGGTTTTAGGCTACCCCAGCAGTTTTCCTTATGAATTTTTTGAAAGATGCTGTCCAGGCTCTTTTATTATCATGTATTTCGTTTATGTAGTCTAATAATTCTTAAATTATCTCTCCTGATTTATTTTTCAGGTCACTCGCTTTTATGGTGTATTTTACATTGTATTCCATTTTTTCCACTCTTTTGATTTTGTTTGACTAATTCTTGATGTCTCCTAGAGTTGTTAGCTTCCACTTGCCCAATTCTATTGTTAGGGACTTATTTACTTCAGTTAACTTTTGTACCTCATTTTCTATTTAGCCAATTTTACTTTTTAAGAAATTGTTTTCTGCAGCAGATTTTTTTTTCCATTTTGGTCAATTTTATTTTTTAAGGAGTTGTTTCTTTCAGTTAATTTTTATATTCGCTTTTCCAAGGTGTTGCCTCTCTCTTGCATATCTCTCATTTTTTCCCCAGTTTTTCTTATTCGCCTCTTAAAATCCATTTTGAGCTCTTCCAATAAGATTTTTGGAGCTTGAGACCAATTCAAATTTCCCTTTGAATTTTTACATGTAGGCATTTTGACAATGTTATCATCTTCTGAATTTGTGTTTTGATCTTCCCTGTCACCATAGTAGTTTTCTATGGTCAAGTCTCTTTTTTGTTTTGTGCTAATTTTGTTTTTCTTATTTTGTGGCTTTTAAAGTTGAGGTCTTCTCATGGAGCACAAAAGGTACTACCCCAAACCTCTTGTTCTGGGGACCAGGTCACTGGCTTTATGCACTGGGGCCTTGTGTGCGGGTATCTTGATTACTGTGCTGGGGTGGTCCAGCTTAGTTATGCCTATTGTTGCCTGGATTCTGGGGCTGGCCATTTGCCTTCTGCCTGGAGATATAGGCCTCACAGTTGGCTTGCTATGCCACTAGCCTGCTGAGCCAAGACCAAGGCATCTAGGGTGCTGATCTGTGCTGTGACTAAGAGATGCCTCTTGCCTTGTCCTGGGCACCATCAGCACTAGGCTGCTTTCCCCTTTTACTTAAGTGAGACAGATCTTTCCTGAAGTTCTTCTAAGTTATCTCAAACTAGAAAATTCTTCCATTCCATTTTTTTATAGGTTCTGTTGTTCCAGAATCCATTTAAAGACTTGATTTAATGTTGTTTCCAAAGGGAACTGGGAAAACTTCAACCAACTTCCTGGGTTTTCTGTGCCATCTTGGCTCAATGAAAACTTTTAATAAAATAAGGATGTTTAGTCTCAATAAGAGTAAAAACTTATTAACATGTAATATTTCTCTTCATGTATTTTAAGGACTATTATATGAAAGGGGAATTAAATTTATATTGCTTGGCTCCAGAGGGGGGAAATGAGAGGAAAGAAGGGAAATTACATGGAGAGCAAGTTTTTTATTTTTACCTTAATATTGGTGTGGGGTGGTTTTCTTCTTCTCTTAGAGACAGAAAAATATAACAGAAAGATAAAAAGGAGGGAAAAGATAAAATTGAAAACCTGTTGGAGAATGTAGGACTGCAGGTTTTAATGTATTTTCTGAATGGGAATATTAAATAATATACATATTTCTTAGTACCACAAAATGTCTTTACAAAAATAAAATATATCTTAGGGTATATATACTATAAATTCATGCAGAATAATAGAAATATTATAAATATGGTTTAAAGATAAAATAGAAACTCATATAGGGATAACAAGGAAAAAATATAGAACTAAATGGAGACTTGATAACACTAACCTGAATGATGAATGGGCCAAAGAATAAATATAGATATAATAATTATGGGAGAGTTATTAATAGAGATGGATAATGATGATATAACATACCAAATTATACTCTGAAAGACTTCCTGGAACACTGAGACATTAAGTAATTTCCTCAAAGACAAAATATCAGTATATATCAAAGGTAGAAACTGAATGGATTTTGAGGTTGGCTTTCTAACTACTACACTACAATGTCTCTCAGAGTAAATGTATAACTTAAAAGTCAGAAAACCAATAAGTAAACAAAGCCAAAATAAAAACAAAAGAAGAAAACTTGAAAATGATAGGAGTAATCAATATGTTGAAAAAGTAAGCTTTATTAAATATAATAGAAACTCAAATTATTAAATCAAGTAAGAAGAAGTTGAAAATGTAGCAAATAGATATATATGGATAGATAGATAGACATAAAAGACTTATCAAAACCTACTATAAGAAGTTCTATTCTAGCAAAACCAAGAATTTGAAAGAAATGAAGGACATCTATAAAAAAATATGAAATGCCCAAATTAAACACCATTTTTTAAAAAAATTTAATTGTAAAAAGGAAGTTGAGTTAGCTGTAAAGGAACAAGGAAGAATTAAAAAAAAAACCTGCTCTAGATAGAGTTACAAAATTTTCTTTTATTTTTAAAGAGCTATTAAGACCTATGTGAACACATCAAACTATTCTCAAAAAGTGAAAAAAAAAAATACTTCACCAAACTTTTTATGATTTAGAGTTTTTATACCCAAATCAGGAAGGGATAAGGAGAAACTTTCTGAATGATTAGGGATGTCTAAAAATTGAATGGATTTCTTTGAGAGGTAGTGAGTTCCTCATTACTAGAATTACTCAAATAGGAATTGGGCATCCACTTGTCAAGGATGTCAAGAAATGGATACTTTACTGTTTTAAATATTTTGAACTAGACCACTTCTAATTTCCATTGTAATTCTGAAATTCCAAGATTTGAAATGGGAACGGGGTGAGTTAAAGCCATTTTCTGTTTTTTTTTTCTTTCTGTTCTCTGCTTTTAATCCTTAGGGTGAAATAGAATAGAAACCCCTGTATCATACAGATCAGGGAATTTAAATCCCCAGTTCCTAATAGGTGCCAAATTTTCTTTATCTTTACTTCTTCATGTCTCATCCCTTTACATGTATGTATATGATTATCAAGCAGATACTTCCTTGCAAAACTTCTTTTTTCCCCCGTTTTGTATGCTTGCTCATGCTTTACCCATTCTAATACATTGAAATAACTAATAAAGAACTCATGAAAAACAGAGTAAATGAGAGTAGAAACCAAAGTGAATTGGACTTGGAATTCAATTGGAATTCACACCTTTAAGGGAACTTGCCTTTTTAAAGATTAGTTCACAAATACTTTTCAAAGTTATTGCAAGACACAGAGATAGAACCGGTTATGTATGCCCTGTTTGTTTTACATGGAAATTAGTGCCTAAATAAATGAACCTTTATTTTCTAAGTGGTCTATGATTATATTCATTTTTTCAACATTTTTTAAAATTTTTTTGAGTTCCAAATTCTCTCCCTGACTCCATGCCCTCCTTCATCCATTAAGAAGGCAAACAACATGTGACTATTTCTTATTCAAGCATCCTCTTGCATTAAATGGATCATTGTGTTTCTTCCTTCCGGAATTTCTCTCTGTGTTATCTAAACCCTGTCACAATACAGAGCCAGAGCCTTACCTCCAAGAGGAATTGCCCTTGTGCTGTGATTTTTAAGGGTTAGGGGATAATTTCCTAAACTCCCCACTCCAGACTCTCAGACTGGTAGAGGGAATTTAGAGGTCTTCTGATTTGATTCAGTTCAGTTCAGCAATTTCTATAGTGTCTGCTTCATATCATTTTGCTAGCTTTTTCAGCTACAAAGTCAAAAGCAAAGCAGCCCCTGCCCTTGCGGAGCTCATACTTTACTAATGTTCCATTTCTCTTAAGGGTCCAAACTAGCTAAAGAATTCACACAGAATGACAGACTGGCAGATGTGGGTCTGGAATAAGTCTTCTGGGTCCCCACTTCAAGGTTCTTTCCATTCCTCCAAGTTCCCTGTATCCTTACTCTAAGGAAGACTAAAATTTAAAAAAAATGGAAGAGTGAATAAATGAAAAAAAAATCGCATAAATACCTATTATATTGCAGACTCTATGCTCAGCTGATGCAAACACAAAGTAAGACAGTTCCTGCCTTCAAATACTGGGGTTGGGTAGGGGGATAATATATAGAGGGCAGTAATAGGCTATGGAAAGTCATTTTTTTTCCTGGGGGATCAGAGGGATGGCTGTTGGAGCCATAGAGTAATAAGTCGTGGTTTTCCAAAAGTATTGGTAGATGGAGCTAGTCAAGAAAAGAGACCTCACAACCCATTAGGAGGAAGGTGATTGAAAATCCGGGTGAAGGGAGCAGAGACAAAAGATATGCTCAAAATGAAAGTACTATACAATGTATAGAATGCGGAGTATACTATTGACAGTTACCTAAAATGTTACACGGATTTGCCACATTGAAAGATATATTTCAAAGCAACAAAACAAAAAGATTATGGCCAAAGGGGGTAGAAAAAAAACAGTCTTTGAAGAGATGCCTTACCAAAGACTTCATGGGATTATGTATTTTATAGGTGAGGCAGCTGAGAAGTAGAGAGGTCATCCAAGGTCAAGCAGGTAGGTGTCAGAGCCAGGATTTGAACTCAGTTTCTCTTATTCGAAATCCACTGTTCTCTACCACACCTCAAATGTCTTAGTCCAATTTCCTCATTTTGTAAAAGAGGAAGGAGGCTCAAAAAGGGTAACTGGTTTATAAATATCACACAAGTCATAAGTAGAAATGACAAGACAAACTCAGCTCCTCTGATATTAAAGTGGTTTTTTTTCCCCAAAACACCACAGTACTTCAGTAAAATAAAGCAGCATCCCAGTTTCTTGACTACTTTTGTTGTTGAAATGTATTTTCAAAATGTTTCTTAGGTTGGACTTTTAAGTTCTTTTTCACTCAGTTTCCCCTAGGGTTTTGGCTCTTACTGTGAGTTCAGATTCTACTCCAAGTTTCATTATGTGCTTAAGTGATTGCAATTTGCCTGGAACTCCCTCCTGCTTGTCCACTCCCACAGAATTTTCTCACCATCAGTCCACCCACACCAAGGAAGTGCTGAGAGTATCTTGAAATCCTCAACAATTCTAGTTGGCTGTGTTTGAATTGTTGAGGCATTTATAACTGAGCTCATGCTTTGCAGGCACTTAACAGTGATAATCTGTGATCTCAAAGTGCCTTTTTCAAAAAAAACAGAAATTTCCAACTGTTGCAGGAGAAATGATTTCATCATTTCTCAAAGCTATGTAGGAAAGTAGCACCCAGGATGTTTCCATTTCAGATGTAAAGAGAAGGTCCATAGTTACCAAAGATTTTCTGCTGAGAGATGTTACTTTGGGTAGAGCAAGACCTAGGTCCAAGACCTGCTCCTGACACTTACTTGCTGTATCACCCTGAGCAACACACTTAACCTTTTGTTCCAGGTAATTATCTGAGATGGTTGTTTAAGTTATTTTTAGTTTAGTCTGACTCTGTGATTCCATTTGGGGTTTTCTTGGCAGAGGTACTGTAGTTATTTGCCATTTCCTTCTCCAGCTCATTTTATAGATGATGAAACTGAGGCAAACAGGATTAAGTAACATCTGTCACACAACTAGAAAATTTCTAAGGACCAATTTGAATTGAGGTCTCCTTACTGTTGCTCAACTGCCCAGAAGTCTTTGAGACTACAAATTATTTAACAGGTGCTTCTTGGCTTCCTTCAATTTGACTGAGATTAGAGCCTAGCCAGAAAGTGATGGAAGATGGTAGTAAGTGTTTGAGGTCAGATTTGAACTAAGGAAAATGAGTATTTCTTGATTCCAGGATGAGCACTCTTCCACTGTACCACTCAGCTGCTCCCAACTTTTCAGTGCCTCCAGACCATTCAAGATTACTTCAGGTGGTTGATTTTCATTGTTGAAAGGAAATTCCATATTGAGTCCCCTATGCTGACAAAATTACTGGACTCTTTCCAATAAAAAATAATATCTTGCTTAAATATAATGCTTTACAGTTACAAAGTACTTCCATATACATCAAACTCCTACTGTCTGATCATTGCTCATTTCTCGGAGCATCATTGAAAGATAGAGATAGATAGATACATGACAAATAGATGATAGATGACAGAAGATAGATAAATAGATAGATACATAGATAGATAGATAGATAGATAAATGATAGATATAGGTCTTTTACTCATATGTGAGGAATAGCAATAAAAGCAAGGGATACAAATATAAGCAAGGAAGATGGTACTTTCCCTTAAAGAGCTTACATTATTTTTTTATTTATTGAAGTTTTCAACCTTCATTTTCACAAAATTTTGAGTTCCAAATTTTCTCCCCGTCTCTCCCCGCCCTCCACCCCAAAACGACAAGCATTCTAATCACTCCTATTACCAATCTTCCCTCCTTTCTAACATCCCTCTCTTCCCTTATCCCCATCTTCTCTTTTGTCCTGTAGGGCAAGATAATTTTCTATACCCCATTACCTGTATTTCTTATTTCCTAGTTGTATGCAATAAAAATACTCAACAGTTGTTGCTAAAACTTTGAGTTCCAACTTTCCTTCCTCCCTCTCTCCCCACTCATCCCCTTGGGGAAGGCTAGGAATTCAATATAGGTCATATCTGTGTAGTTTTGCAACTGACTTTCATTATAGTCATGTTGTGTAAGACTAACTATATATCCCTCCATCCTATCCTGCTCCTCATTTCTTCTGCTCTCTCTTTTGACCTTGTCCCTCCCCAAGAGTGTTGAATTCTAATTGCTCCCTCCTCCCATTGCCCTCCCTTCCATCATCCCCCCCACCCTGCTTATCCCCTTCTCTCTCACTTTTCTGTATTGTAAAATAGGTTTGCATAGCAAAATGAGTGTGCATTTTATTTCTTCCTTTAGTCAAATGTGATGAGAGTAAGCTTCATGTTTTTTCCTTCCACTGAAGTCTTTTACTTGCCTCTTTTATGAGAGATAATTTGCCCCATTCCATTTCTCCCTTTCTCCTCCCAATATATTTCTCTCTCACCCCTTAATTTCATTTAAGATATGTACCTATCCTATTTGATTCATCCTGTGCTCTCTGTCTCTGTGTGTGTGTGTGTGTGTGTGTGTGTGTGTAATCCCACCAACTACCCAGATACTGAAAAAAGTTTCAAGAGTTACAAATATTGTCTTTCCATGTAGGAATGTAAACAGTTCAACTTTAGCAAGTC
>CM053771.1:89493762-89553447 GCA_028658325.1 Potorous gilbertii | reverse complement strand
CTTGACCTGGGAATTCTGGAATTTGGCCACAATGCTCCTAGGAGTTTCTCTTTTTGGATTTCTTTCAGGCGATGATCGGTGGATTCCTTGAATACTTATTTTGCCCTTTGGTTCTAGAATATCAGGGCCGTTTTCCTTGATAATTTCATGAAGGATGATGTCTAGGCTCTTTTTTTGATCCTGGCTTTCAGGTAGTCCCATAATTTTTAAATTATCTCTCCTGGATCTATTTTCCTGGTCAGTTGTTTTTCCAATGAAGTATTTCACATTATCTTCCATTTTTTTCATTCTTTTGGTTTTGTTTTGTGATTTTTCATAAAGTCATTAGCCTCCATCTGTTCCATTCTAATTCTTAAAGAACTATTTTCTTCAGTGAGCTTTTGAACCTCCTTTTCCATTTAGCTAATTCTGCTTTTTAAAACATCCTTCTCCTCATTGGCTTTTTGAACCTCTTTTGCCAATTGAGTTAGCCAGCTTACATTATTTTTAAAGTGAATTTTATTATTTATTTTTGTTTTATATCACCTAGACACCGCTCTGTATCCCTTCTCTTCCCCCGTGAAGGAGACACCTTTTCAAACAAAGAATTCCTTGGAAAAGAGGAAGAAAATAAAATAATTCAGAAGTATTCAGTACATCAGAATAATCTGGCATTATATACAATGTTCCCTCCCCATGAATGCCAATCTCCCCCATCTCTGCAAAGTAATAAGTATCTTTTCATATGCATTCTTTAGGAATATGCCTGTTCTGTAATTTCGTAAGATTCTTTTGTGACTTTTTTGTAGTTCTTTTGACTTACATTGCTGTATTTATTGTGTATATTGTTTTCCTGGTTCCATTTCATTTTCCTTGAGTTGTCATTTTTCTTTGTATTCATCACGGTCATCATTTATTACATCCCTAAAATATTCCATCACATTCATATTCCACAATTTATTTAGATATTCCCCAACTGACAGACATCCACTTGGTTTCCAATGTTTTGTTACATGAAGAGTGATTGTAAATATTTTGATGTATGTAGGAACTTTCTTTTTGTCTGTTGTATTAGTTTACATTCTGATTGGGGAAGAGAAAAGGTAATATAACAGGTCTGGGAAAATGAGAATGATGGGTAGATTATAAATAAATAGCAAGGAGAGGAGATATCCAAATCAGATCTAGGCAACAAGCATTTTAAAAGAACTCATGAAGAAAACAAAGAAAAGAAAAGAAAACAACACAAAACACATAGTCCCTGTCCACAAGGATACCACTTTGGACCTTATATGCAAAATAAATTATAGATTATCCCAAAAGGAAGGTATCATGAAGGAGAATCAGGAAAGACTTTTTGCTAAAGGCAGGACTTTAGATGGGACTTGAAGGAAGACAGGAAGTGCAGGACACAGAGATGAGGAAGGATAATAGTCTTGGGGAATCTGAAAATCACCAGGGTTGGAAAATGTATTTATAAGAACAAGTGTCACTGAGTGATGGTGTATGTGGAAATAAAGTGTAAAAAAAAAAGGTCAGAAGGGGCCAAATTGTTAAGGGCTTTAAAATAAACAAAAACAAAAAAAAGAAGACTTTACATTTGATACTGGGAGCAATAAGGAGCAACTAAAAAATAATGAATATCATCTCCTTATTCAATCAATCCAGTGGCATTCTGTTACCTACAGGAACAAAATTAAGAACCAGTCTTTCAAAACTCTTCATAAACTAGACCTTTCCAATATTTCTATTATTTTGCCCCTTAATCCTTTTTGTGTACTGTATTCTTCCATCCTATAGCACTGGCCTCCTTGCATTCCCTACAAAAGACACTCTGTTTTGTTGAGCAATGTGATTTCAGAAAAAACCTGAAAAGATATATATGAACTGATGCAAAGTGAAATGATTAGAATCAAGAGAACATTGTACATAGTAACAGCAATACTGTGCAATGATCAGGTGAATGACTCAGTTATTCTCAGGAATCCAATGATCCAAGAAAATTCCAAAGGTCTACACATCCAGAGAAAGAAGTGATGGAGGCTGAATACAGATAGAAATATAATATCTTTCACTTTTTTTCTCTTTTGGTCTGTTTCTTCTTTCACAACTTTAATTTGGAAATATGTTTTTCATGGTTGTACATGTATGACATATCAAGTTGCTTACTATCTCAGAGAGGGAGAAAATCTGGAACTCAAAATTTTTTAAAATGAATATTAACAATTGTCTTTATATATAAAAGGGGGAAAGAAAATATTATTTTTAAAAAGAGCCTCCATTTTTTAAAATGAATGTTAACAATTGTCTTTATGTGTAAAAAGGAGGAAAGTAAAATATTATTTTTAAAGAGACCCTCTACTTCCCAAGTTAGGGTATTTTCATTAGTTGTTTGCCATCCTAGAACTTTCCTTCATCATTTCTACCTCCTACTTTCCTTTGGGCTTCAGTTAACATCCCAAGAATCTTTTTCCAGTCCTTAATCTTAGCCCCTCCCTTCTGAGCCTATCTCCAACATATCTTTTATATATCTTGTTTATGCACAGGCGTTTATATGTTCTTTCCCCTATTTGACTATAAGTTCCTTAGGAGAAACATTTCTGACCTTCTTTTGTGTTCTCAGCATTTAACACAGTATCTATTAGAACCTTAATAAATGATAGTTGGCTGATTATCAGACTTCTACATTAGGAAGTTAGTTCCTTTTGACAACTGCATGGATGATGGACCAGAGAGTAGAGAGAGACTTGAGTCTCTTAAAAATAGGGTTATGACATAAGAGGAAAAGGGAAATATAAAGGGACTTATGAACTACTCATAAGAAATAGTTATTATACTTACCATTGAATGCTTATCTATGTATACAGGATCTATAAACAATATTAATCCCAATAATAACTTCCAAATTAGTGAACACAGGAATTTGTGTGATGCATATCTTTTGGCCTTTCCTGCGCTCTCAAAAATAATTGGCCAAAATCATGCCAATGAGCCTGCTCCCCTTCTGTGACTTTTTATCTTTAGACATGTTGAAACTGTGTTTTGCCAATTTCCCAGATTTCTCTGCAGGCCTATGTTCACAGCAGGGTGTGTGCTTCTTTCCTCAGCTCTATTTTTCACTGAGTGCGGGCTGTCTTTGTAACACTCAGCACATTCTGAAGCACTTCACAGGTATTGACCTCACTCCCCTGGGGTAGATATTCTGGGCCTGCTGTTACAGACAAGTCCAGCAACACACATCCAAAAGTCCATTTTAATGCTGTTTCTCTCTGGAACACTTCACAGCCCCTGGCTGCCTCCCCCCTGCTGAGGTTGACTTGAGAACAGCATGATGGAGTTGAACACTACATCCTTGTCAAAGCTCTGCTCTGAGCCTGTAAACTAAGGGTCCTTATTTCTTGTGATGGAGAATCCTTTCAATTTCATTAAAGAAATGTGTAGGGTCCTTAGGGTAGGAGGAATTTTGTATGCATAACTGTCCCTATTTTTTATTCGTTCTTATAAGACCAAAATGTTACCCATTTTTCATATAGGAAAGCTAAGATGCAGAAAGGTGATAATGTCTATCTCCAGATTCTATAGGAGTCAGCTTACTAATACCCTAGTCTGTAAGAGCTTCCCCCGTCCCCAGTTTTCAGATAGTACTCTGTTAGGGTGTTTTTACTAATATAATACAATAAGCATTTATTAAGCACCAACCATGTGCCAGACACTATGCTAAGCCCTGGGGATACCAGCAAGACAATCACTGCCATGAAGGAGTTGCCCCCTAATAGGGGAAGACAACAAAAGTTTTAGACTTTTTGTGTACACTTATGCAATATTTCAATTACAAATCTCTGGTGTGTGTGTGTGTGTGTGTGTGTGTGTGTGTGTGCTTCATTCTTCTACTTGACTATGATCTCAACAAATACAGGAAATGTTTATCTAAGTTTTATGTCTCCCCAATGCCTGAAAAAGTACCATACACGTAGTAGATACTTAATAAATAATCATTGTATCAGTTGTCCCTTAATAGTTATGCATATTGGTAAAGTCCCTGCTCTTTTCTGACTCTGAATATCCTCAGCTAGAAAATGGCATGGGGCTTGAGGAGGAGAGAATGCTGATCGAGCTGTCTCGGAGAATTGTTGTAAAGGAAAAATCAGCGTGGTAGAGTGGACTTTGAATCAGAAAGATTAAGGCTCAAACCCTGCCTCAGACAGACTAGACTCTTCCTAGCAGTAGGAATTCGAGGTTACTTAACCTTTCTCTACCTCAGTTTCCTCATTTGTAAAATGGGAATGATGAATGAAAGTCATTTGATGACAAGTAAATTAAAACAATCATCATTTTCTATGTGCCAGAAACTGTGCTAAATTCTAGGGGTACAAATTAAAAAAAAAAAAGGCAGTCCTTTCTCTTAAGGAGCTTGCATTTTAGTAAGGGAAGAAAACATATACTGGCAACGTGGTAGCAAAGGAAAGATTAAGTCAGGGTAGTCAGAGAGATGGTGAGTTGATTCATATGGAAAGCAAATACATTTTTTTCTAGAGGCAATGGTACTATTGATTTGATTGTTGTGCCAAAAGCAAGAGATTAAAAAGTATGTATTTTGTGACAGAGTGAGGAATAACTATGGGTCATCAGGGCAAATGACAAGATGGTCCAAGTAAACAGTAGGATGAGTAGATGGGATTTAAATCTAACTAGATGTAAGGGGCATGGTAAGCTACATTCGCTAAGCATTCATTCAAAATGTCTCATGCCCAGGGATGCTGCACTGCAAAGCTGATTGCATTAATTTCCACAAAAATTGGGGCATGGATACTATGGTTCCAGTGCAGATAGTGCTGGTGATGGTGGGGAAGAAAATAGTGTGTCGTAAGTAAACTGTGAATTTTTGAAAAACATTGAAGTTAAAAATAAAATAGCAGTTATTGTTATGGAATTACTTTGCAAATGATAAAATGCTAAAGAAATTGAAATAATTATTATGCATTACCAAAGACACTAGCATACAGCAGAACAATTCAGATGTTTACATCATGGAAGTAAATGATATATAAGGAGGAAATAGATGCATTTTGGTAGCAAGAAAGCATAAAATAGCTGTAAGAGTCTGATCCCAAATAACTTGCTGATTTGTGGGATAGTCACATCTCTAAATCTTTAACCTGAACCTATCTACACATAGACGTTTCTGCCCAACTGTCAGCACCACACCATCCATATGTAGAACCATCAGTTACAGTAAGTGGAGAAATATTGAATACTATGGATAAGATCACTTAAAATAAAACCACCTGGCAAGCTACGAGACACTAAGGTTCTTTCTCAAGCTAAACTGCCAATCATTCAAACTCTACTGCAGAGAACAGAACTCTGATGGGCTGGTTATATTGTTTGAATGCCAAATACACATATGGCTAAAAACTATTTTACAGAGAACTCTCACAAGGCCAGGGCTCCCACGAAGGTCAGAAGTGATACAAAGACACTCTCAAGGTGTCTCTGAAGAACTTTGAAATCAGTTGTGAGACACAGGAGAAACTGGCACAGCACTGCCCAGTATGGCATGCCTACATTAAAGAAAATGCTATGCTCTATGAGAGAAACAGAATTGCAGTAGCTCAAAAGAAACATGAGATACACACATTTAGAAACATCTCCACCCCAAATGTTCACGTGGATTATTAGCGACTGACCTGTGGTACAGCCTTTATAGCTCATATTAGTCTGATCAACCACAGTTAGAAACCCTGTACCTTGACGTCAACATAGTGATGTCATTCTGTATCTCTTTGAGAACAAAGGATAACAACTATGGATACACACACAAACATACATACAACTAACAGATAAACCATTATAAATATATAAAAGTTAATCAAAGTGATTGGTAGGATGGGGCTGTGTTCAGGAAAGACCTAATCTGGGAGATGCCACTTGAACTGAGCATTGAACTTTCTAATCTCAAGTAAAATAATTGTTTGGGCTGAGGACCTAAAGTTAGCACCAGGAATTCTGGTAGGTAACAACTACAGGATTCTACTAGGTTTCAATTTTTACTTGGTCAAGTCGATCCACACTATTCACACAGAGCTTTCCCTTTCAAGGATGAAGTTGACACATTGCATGCTTCAAATTGAGGTGGTTTCTTGGGAACCACATGTTGCCATGAAAGTATTTTATATTATAGACCAAAATGTTGCTTTAATGGTTCTGTAAACAAAGTGTCTGGCATTTATACAGCAAAATCACACCAGATTTCTTGAAAAATGAAACCTGACAACTTTTTCTCAAGGACTTCTTGATTACTCATGTTAAGAAAGGAATTAAACTAGAACAAGCTGGGCAAAAGTATTTGCCCATGATATTGAAGAGCTTCCCCACAGAATTCAAATAGAAGAGGGATCATTTTACATGAAGAGGTGATCCAATTTTTCTGTTTGAGTCTAACATTGTGTTATTTGAATCAATAACTTGAACATTCAGAGCTTATTCAGTATGGTTTGTGATCATTTGGAAGAGTGATGTAATTATCCGTAAAAAAAGTAGATGAAAGATGCCTTTTATCCAAACTATGAGATAGGGATCAAAGGACAATGCATAATTAGTCTATTAGTATATGAATCTTAGAAAAACAAAGATAATGAAATTGGACCAGAATTGAACTGAAAGAGATCTGATTGGATTGCCTTTTGAAAGTTGTACAATTGTTTGTTTTGTAAATGTCTCTATGCTTCTCCGTAAGATGAAGGTTCATCCTCTCAATTTGAATATTCACTCAATGATTCTGTATACCTAGGAGTTATAGATTACTGTATGCTCCAGTTAATTACAGTAAGACAAAAGGCATCAAGAAAGCTCATGGTAGGTTCATAGTTGCTTGTAATACATTAAAAATAACGACTGAAGAGAAGAGGTGTAACCAGAGAAACAATAGTGATGCATGACTGAAGCAAGGTCCCTAGAACTTTATGTGGATGTCCTTTTCAGGATTTATTGGAGAATATGAAGGAGTTACAAGGGGGAGGAGTGAATGGATGTGTCAGAATCTGAATCACTGAAAGGCGGAACACATGTTGATGAGATAATGGTTGTAATATTGGAGCACTGTAGTGAAGTGAAGCTCACTAGCCTAGTGTTTACTGACTCTATCCTCTCTCTTTATTTGAAAACTGGCAGATAAAACCTCTGGATTTTTATCACTGTCCATTATTGCAAAGATCAATGATATCCAAGCAATTATTTTTGCCAGTTCCTTCAGGGGCTTAGAATATAATTAGTTGGAGACTGGTGATTTACACTCATTTAGAACAAGTACATAATTTCTTTCTATATCTTCATTTAAGTTGTTTCTTTTCCTTATTGATTGTTTTGTTCTAGTGTTTCCACTTCAAAAAGATCATTCTCCAGGGAATAGAAAACAATCACAGAATCTCAAATTTGGAAGGGATCAATGACTATCTAGTCCACCCTACACTAAAAACAATGCACCACCTCCCATATGTGACAAGTATAAATAAAAGGAACATAGATTAGCCTTCTTGTCATTGTGTATTATCATTTGTGTGTCATAATGAAGAAATGAAATAAGCATTTTATAGACATCTGATTCAATAATAGATAGAGATAGAGATAGAGACATATAAGATGTTGGATCCTGCCTTGCTAAGCTAGCTACTAATGAGTTTATATTGGAAATGACATAATAGCACAATTAGAATCCAGTTACTTATAGAACCTTGAACTCATCTAACTGCACAATCACAGATTAAATATTTCTGTTTTTCACTCAGAAGGATATATAAACATAAGACCATTTCTGTAACTATTTAATGAGATCCCTTTCTGAACTTCAATTTCCTAATATGTTAAAATTTTAAGCATTAGACTATGTGCAACTTGTTTCCTTCCAGATTAAAAAAAATTTGGGATTCAATAATACTCAAATTATTATGAACATATGTAAGTTCCTTTGCCTCTCTAAGTCCCAGTTATCTGATCTATAAAATCAAGTTAGACTTTACTCAATTCAATTATAGTAAAAATGTTTATTAAGCATCTCCTGCAAGTAAGTCATTGTACATGATAACTATAAAAGATACAAAATTTAGATTTAAATATTAGTAGGCAATTCTAGATACTTTTTTCCTGATTCTATTCAATAAAAACAGAAACTAGAAATTGAACTCTCAAAGAGTTTTGCCTTATACCCAACATCAGAAGATGCTCAAGGTTAATATCAAACTATGGTTCTGCTAGATTTGGTTATCTCTATACCCTGACTGCCCTTTTTAAATGGTAGTACAAGTTTCCTTAGGTTATGGGGTATAGACTGTGTGTATTTATGCATTTATTCTCTAGATTCAGCCCCAACCCACTAGGGATTTTTTCCTACTTGTGACTCTGCAGCTTTCAGGAATCCCAAATTCTACTTCTGAACTAGTCCCCAATGTTGCTCGGCCATCATATGGGCTACATTCATCTTTGATTATATCTCATACATTGCTGATTTATAACATAATAGAGGAGTGAAGTCAAAGGTAGGTCCCAGCTCCAAGAAAGACTCATTTCACAGAAGCCTTTTCTCCCCTTTATCTGTTAATATAGACTCTTTTCACTTCAAATATGATAGCTCACTTTTTTCCAGTCCTGCTCACACCACAGACTTTGCCACTTGAATGCACAGTTTGATCTCATACCCAGTTGAAGCCTTGATAGGAGGAGATAATAGCAAACCAAACCAAATCAGTTAGTATTTATTAAAGCTCTATTATGTGTCAGGCTCTGTGTTAAGTGCTGGGGATCAAGGAAAGGCAAAGAAACATTATTTGACCTCAATGAGCTCACAATCCATTGACAGAGTGAGGGAAAGTTACACTAAAACATGGTCTTTGCCTTGTTGCAACTTGTAATCTAACAAGATATGACACATACATAAATACAATACTTTAAAAGTGCTGAGAGGATTAATTAATAGAAGCTCAAATAAAGATTTATGTACAGTCTAAGGGAATGAAAGGTCATTTTATACATAAGGGAAGGGGTGATCAGGATAGGCAACTTGTTAGATATGGCATATGAAATGCTCTTAAATATGGACTGGAATTCAGATGAGAGAAAGGGGAGAGGGCAGCAGACTCAGAAAACATGGGACATGTGCAAGAGAGGTTAAGTAATATATCTGAGATAGGACTCGAACCCAAGTCTTCCTTAAGTGTGACTCTATCTACTCTGATACACTGGATATAGACAGACAGACAGATAGATGATAGATAGATAGATAGATTGATTGATTGAAAAATTTGATAGATTTCAATCTAGCTATATCTCTATCTATATCTGTATCTGCATAGCTATGTCTACATACACATATACATGGAGTCTTTCTCTCCCTTCTATATTTTGCCTTTCATTGAAGTTTAAAATTTTAGTGGACCATCTAGTTCATTGCTAAATGAATTTTATGTTTGGAAATAATTTTCCTAACATGTCATTCTGATTACCTTAGTCATACATTAGTATTCTGACAAGCACTGTTCTAGACTTGAGTTGATGAAATTAACTAAAGATGAGAGCCACCAATGAAGAATTTAATCAAGATTAATTCCTTCATTTAAGAAGGTTGATTAGATGGGTGAACACATTAATGTTTTCATTCATTAAATCTCTAGGTGCTATGGATTGATGTTCTTGGCCTCCCTGGGTAAATAGCTTTTATTTTATTTATTTTTTTTTTTTGGCAGAAGGAGACTGTGTCTCATTTGGACTCTATCAGTAATTTTTCTCCACTGACAAAGAACAACTTGTACCTAGTCTTTTGGTGTATTTATTTGTTACATGAAAAAACATTTCCAAGTCACTTTTTAAATTCAACATGATTGTTTTTATTTATTGTTGTCATGTCTGACTCTTCACAACCCCATATGGAGTTTTGTGGGCAAAGATATTGGAATGGTTTGAGATTCCCTTCTGTCGATTAAGGCAAAGAAAGTTTAAGTGACTTGCCCAGGGTCATATAACTAGAGCGTGTATGAGGCTGGATTTGATGTTCAGTATTCTATCCACTGAGCTACCTAGGTGCCTCCCAGAATGGTAACTAGAGTAGACTGGTAGTGATTATCATTTAAAGACATAGAACCAAAGGATGTTAGAGCTAGATCCTTAGAGGTCATCAATCCACCCCACTTATCATAGAGAGGAAAAAACTGAAGCTCAAGGGAGAAAAATGATTTACTCATGGTCAGAGATTTCATTAGTAACTATCTAATCCCAGAATCTAGTCCTTCTCATTCCCAGTCTAAGACTCTTTCCATTGTACCCCAGTAACATTTTGAGAAAACACCATGTCTGTTATAAGTGGTCCTTACATAAAAATCAGGTTAAACACCATGCATAATATATTTTTATCACAACAATTTAAGAAGTGATGTTCAAATTCATATAATTAAAATTTGCATCAATAAGGGTCACTTTACACAGTATATGTCTTGTACATAGGTAGATGTTTGCTTGAGCCTACCAATTATGGTCAGAGTGCTATGCCTGGAGACAAGAAAATTTCAATTTAAATTCAATTCAATCGCTAGTTATGTGACTGGGCAAATCACTGAACTTGAAACAAACATGTATATGTTTGGCATTATTTTAAGTACTTTCCACATATTATCTCATTTGATTCTCACAATAATCCATGTGGTAGGAACTGCTATTGTCCTCATTTTGGGGCTGAGGAAACTGAAGCAAATGAATATTAAATTACCTTGCCCAGGATCACTCAACTAGTGTCTGAGGCTAGATTTGAACTGAGGTCTTCCTGACTCTAGGGCTGGCACTCTATCCCTTGCATCCCTAGTGCCTCAGTTTCTTCCCCTGTAAAATATGAATAGTAAGAGCACCTACTTCTTAGGGTTGTTGTGATTATGAAATGAGATAATATTGATAAAGTCTTTAGCCTAGTGCCTGGCAAACAGTAGGCACTTCATAAATGTTTCTTGATTCTCCCACTGGAATGTAAAATCCTTGTGAGCAGGGACCGTTATTTTTGCCTTTATTTGTATCCCAGTGCTTAGCACAGAGACCAGCACATATTAAGCTTTAAATAAAATGCCTGTTGACTTGATCTGATGTGATTCAACTTGAGTTATAGAGATATAGAATAGGATCATCTAAACAGAATCTCAAAGATGGAAGAGATCTCTGAATTTATCTAGTCCAATGAGACTCTTTTCTACAACATCCTCAGCAAGTTATCTTTCAGCTTTTCCTTGAAGATGTTCTATGTGGGGAACCCACTTCCTCCCACGGCATCACATTTCACTTCTGCCTTAGAATAGGGAAAACTAAACTATACCTGTGTCCTTGGTTTTGGGAGTTCCTGAGTGAGGAAACCCCTTCTCACAGTGAAGATTGGCACCCTCTCTGTCCCTTATAAGTTTTAAAGAGTGGCTTAAAGCATTGAGAGGTGACTTGCCTAAATTCACATTAACCAGCAAAAAGTAAAGTGTTTCTTCAAACACACACACACACACACACACACACACACACACACACACATAAATAAACCTCTCTGTCACTCCTATCTATTGCTCATAGTTCTTCAATCTGGGGCTAAGCAGGACAATTCACTTTGTCTCTCAAATACTCCCCTCCTACAGAGAAAACATTCCCAGTTCCAATAACCGATCCTCATATGGCATGGGCTAGACCTTTTATACTATCATTTTTCACTTCTGGATAGTATACAGCCTGCTGATATAGTTCCCAACATGTAGCATCCAAAATTGAAAATAACAATTGAGAGGTAGAGCCTAAATAAGTCCAAGAAAGTTTCCTAAGAAGATCCTTTTCAATTATGTTCTGAAGTGCATAATAGTAAGGCTTTATATTTATTTTGTGCTTTTTAATTTTTCAAAAGTCATTGGCATTGAATCCTATTTTATATTCTTAATCATCATGTGCAGGAGTTAGTGTAATCTTTAATAGAGGAGGAGAAATGAAGATGAAGAAAGGTCGAGTGATTTACAAAGGGAGCTAGGAAGAGATGACAACTAGAACTTAGGATTTCTGAAATCTAAATCAATATTAGGAGGGTGGCAAGTTCAAAAGAGGCCTCCCAAGGGGACTGTCAGTCTTGTGGAATGGCTGGGGAGCAGAGCCGAAGGTGTGTGAGTCAATGACAACAAAATCAGCTGGCATTGGGGAGAAAAGTATATACACAGAAATAATGTAATTGAAGAACGAGAGAGGAAGAGCAAAAGTAATTGTTTATTAGGCTAATTTTCCTCAAGATTTAGTAATGGCACATGGAAAGAAAGGCTAAGGAAAAACTAGTTATATAATAAAGATCATAGAAATGGATGGATTTTGATCCTTATATGGGTTAAGGCTGGTAAGGACCTTGGAGATCTAGTCCAACCCACACTCCACTGAACCCCAATTTTCTGAGGGCACTTTAATTCTGAGAGGTAAATTATATTGCCCCAAGAAATATTAAGTAGCAGAGCTAAAATCTGAACTTCTAGGTCTTTTGATTTGAAATCTAGTGACCATTTCACTCCATGAAGACTTACCAATAACCAATGACTAAAGGATTTGCAAATCATTCCTTAAAGCAATAATCTATTCTGCTGGGAAATTCAGAGGCAAATTTCCTTATGAATCTAAGAGGTAAGAAATTCATTCATTCATTCATTTAAATAACTAAGTTACTGCCACATACAAGGCTGCGCTTGAGCAATACAGAAAAGTGTAAAATATGGTTCCTGCCCACAGGGTTAGGTGGTCTTCCAGCAAATGGTCTAGCTTTTGCTTGAAGACTTTTAATAAGGGAGAACTCACTTCCTCTGGAGATATCCTACTCCTCTTCTGCATAATAACAGGGAAAATAAAACTGGATGTAGGATGCCCTTGGAGTTGGGAAATTCTGAGTAAGAAAATTCCCTATAAAAATGCAGGTCATTACCTTCTCTGCAACTTGTAGTCTTAATGAGTTGCTTAAAGGTTTGAGAGGTTAATTGATTTGCAATCTAGTTAACCATGTAGTTAAGGAGACAATTAAATATACATGAAAAATTGAATAAAGATACTCAAGAGAACATAAGAAGATATAGATCCTGTGAGGCAGAAAAGTCCTAGAATATATTCAGCTTTTAAAGAAAGTGTTGAGATTAATGTGATTAATGAGAGGAATGAAGATTTTCCTATATAGGAATATGAGGCATATTGTGCTGCTCATGTAAGCTGTTTGTCCACATGTTGCCTACATGAAGGTCCAAGCCACTGGTAGATATCTCAGGAATTTTGGCCCCCACTCCCCAAGGGAGATTTTGATTCCTGTCTGAAGAAGGCAAGAGAAGGGGACATGTCCCTGGTCCTTCTGCTCTCCTCTTAAAGAGAAAGGAATAACTCCTTATAATTTTATCTCTCAGCCCTCCTTCCCCCAACCACACTGTTGCTGATCTAAAGGCATCTTTCTCTCCTATTTTCTTCCTTTCCTTCTTTCTTTCTTTCTCCTTTATCTTTCTTCTTTTCTTTCTTCCTTTCTTTTTGGAGGTTGAAAATAAAACTATTATAACACTGTAGTCACACCAAAAAAGAGATCTGGAGCCAATGAGAGTAGAGCAAAGGGAACATTGATCAAGCCAATGACAGTAATGTCTCAAAATCACTCTCCTGACTCTCTTCTCAATGGTTCCGAAAATACATTTTTTTTTTAAATTTTACCTCTGGGTTTGTTAGTTTATTTTTTCTTCCTAAGACTCATCTCATGACTGTCTTAGTAATTTCTCTAATGTTTTCTTTCATTCTTCCTCCCACATGAATATAGAGGAATATTACTGAGCTATAAAAAGTTATGATTGTGATTAATGTAGAGAAGCATGAAAAGACTTTTGTGAACTAATGCCAAATGAATCAGGCAGTTCCAAAAAAAACCAAAAAACACTGTATATGATGTAAATAGAAAGGTCAACAACCAAAAAACAATTGAACCTGGAAGCTGCACAATTATAAATAACAAATTTGACTCCAAAGAAAAGAGAAAAGATACCTTTCTTTGTTATCTTGTGGTGGTTGGGATCTATGGATGTGGTTACTTGCCTACAATATCAGATGGGAGGGGCTGTAATTCATTAATTAGCTTTACTGACATTTTCCCCATTTCTCCCTTCCCTCTTAAAAATTTGATATAGTGATCACTCTATGGTCTGGAGAAAAATATAAGAAAAATCTAGATTATGCAAAAATAAAAGATTTTAATAAAAATACATTTTAAAAAACAATTATTGTTAACTTTTATTTTATCCCTCAACTAATAAACATTGTCCAAAATCTAACCTTTTTAGTAGGATTTTTGTTCATCTTTTGTGAATCCCTTTTCATCAAAGTTCTCTTCATGTTTATTTCAAATGCATGAACATTTTTTTGTCTGAATATTGTGCTTAGCTGCCTGCCAAAGTTTTTCAAGGTATGGTCAATGTGCATGTTTCCCTGAATCAAAAGGATTTTACCCAATTCAAGAAAAACCATAAAGTCTGAAGTTTTGTATTATGATCTTTTTTTTCTTTAAAATCTACAAATATCCCTTTTAATCAATGCTAAATAACATATTGGACACATTAGCATGATTGAGTTACTTTTTTCTCTGCAGTATTTTTGAACAGTGGCTCCGAAGACATCGTCCACTGCAAGAAGTTTATCCAGCAGCTAATGCACCTATTGGACACAATCGTGAATCCTATATGGTCCCTTTCATTCCTGTCTACACAAATGGAGAGTTTTTTATTCCATCAAGAGACCTGGGATATGATTATGCCTACCTAGCTGAGCCAGGTAATGTTTCATTCTCCTCATATATTGATTGTAGTGAGGTCAATATAATTTAAGGGGAAAATTACAAAATCATCATCTTCAACAATATTTTTGGTATAATCTTTAGTGACTGTATATTCCTCAGATGACAGATGATTAATTAGAAGTTCAATCAAATTCCAGTTTTCTTGAAGTTAAAGCTATCTCTCTATTGCAATAAACTAAATAATTGCAAAAAATAAACAAAGTTGTATGCCAGACTATACTAAAGTAGCTATACTAAAGTTAGTATAGTTTATGTTTTGATCTAAGCCCTTTTTCTTGGGGATGAGGGTTAGAGTTACCATAGAATCAGAAGATTTAGAGCTAGAAGGAATCTTAAAGTGGTAAAGTGAAAGAAGCACTGGCCCTAGATTTAAATCTCATCTCTGACATGCATTACCTGTTTGACCTTAGGCAAGTTATTTAGTCCTCCTGATCAAATGACTAGACCTTGGGCAAGTTCTTATCTTACCATTTCCTCAATTATAAAATTTGAAGAGATGGCTACTGAGGTCCCTTCTATCTCTAGATCTTGAGTTTTTATTCTTCCAATAAGTCAACTTAGCCCTACACAAAAGTGAAGAAACTTGCTTAGATTCTCATAGATAGGAAGTAGTAAGGTTGAAATTTGTTTTGCTTGACAATATGTTTTTGTAATGAAGGTTTTAATTTTTGTTTTCTCAATGTTATGGGAGAAAGGAGGGAAGAAAATTCAGATCTGAGAATAAAATTTAATCAGAGAAAAGAAGAAAAAAAGAAATTAGGTTGAGAATCAAACTCAAATTCTTTTACTCCAAATTCAATGCTCTTTCATACTGTACTGAGCTGCCTATCAGGTTATATTGCCTTGCTTCTTTCTATGAAAACCATGAATAGCTACATGAGAGACTCCACAGATGTATCACCGCCACTATGGCTACTATTATAGACAGTGTCACGAAATCATAGGATTGGAAGTAAGTTAGAAATCAAATTGTCCTTTCTCTAACTTATATAGGACTGTCTCCTAATTATATCAAGAGAATTTACTATAGATAAGCAGAGGGGCAAATGTGTCCTATCTCCATGCTCCGTTGGTGAGAAGTACTAAATATTTGCTTCATGAATGGAAGAATTAATGAGTTCATCTTACTGTTATATTACATTACATACACACATTGCATACTGATACATATAATGATATGTATCTCAAGACAACAAGGACTCCCTAAGATGTTAGTGTCCTTTAGAATTTTACTCCCCAACATATCAACTTCTTTCTCTCAGTTGGTCATGAAGTCAAGCACCCTCAATTTATGTGCAGCTTTATAACTAGGACCAAATCACTTCACCTTTCTATACCTTGTTTTATTCTTCTCTAAAAAGCAGGGATGACATAATATACATACTAATGATATTACAAGATAATTATGAAGAAAATTTTGTAAACTTAAAAGAGCTGTGAAAATGTGAATTATTTTTACAGAATGTGAGAATTAAAAGGAATGTTAGAAATAAATTAATGTAGTCTCATCATTTTATGAAGAAAGAAATTGAGGTTCAAATTGAAACCCATCCAAACCCAGTCCAGGACAGTCCAATGAGGGTTTATTAGTATACTATGTGTGAGCCACAAGACAAAATGAAAACTACTCCTTGCCTTCAAAATGTTTATATTGCATAAGGGATAGAGCCATTGAATAGGATCCCTGGAATCAGGAAAACCTGAGTTCAAATCTAGCTTCAGACCTTACTATCTGTGTGACCCTGGGCAAGTCACTTACCCTTTATTTGCCCCAGTTTCCTCATTTGTAAAAGGAAGATAAAAGCATGTAACTCCCAGGGTTGTTGTGAGCATCGTAAGAGATAAAAATCGTGAAGTACTTAGCAGCGCCTCGCATATAGTAATTTCTGCATAAATGTTAACTGTCCTTAACGTAATAATTTGATAAGTAAATGAGTAGTAATAAACAGGTCACAAGAAAGGCTTCCTATATAGATCTAGAACCATGAGTCATGTTCTCATGATTCCCAGGTTAGTGTCATTTACACTATATCGAGGGGGAGAGGTGGGAGAAAAAGGTGGGAGGGTTTTCAAATGATCAAGTTTATAAGTACAAGTTATGAAAGACATAGCTACACAGCAAATTGTCTGAAGAAACTTGAGACTTTTATTGACCTTCAAACTCAGTATGAGTCAACAGTCTGGCGTGGTAGCTATGAAAATGAAAACAACATTAGGTTGCATGGAGAGGGAGAGTGTGAAGGATTTAAGAGGTAATAACGCTACTGTAACCTGTCTCGCCTGCTCAGGCAACATCTGGAGTATTGATTTCAGTTCTGGACATCACATTTTATGGAAGTCATTCATAACCGTTTATACCTATATTTCAGTTGGGTACCAAAAAGAAAAATAAAATCTAACTTCACAAGCATAAGATGGGACTGAAAACCAATTGTTCTAGAAAAGATCTGAAAGGCTTATGGGCCTTCAAGGTCAATGAATTAGCAAGAACAAACTTTCTTTCATAAAGCAAAAAGTAAACAAATAAAACCAAGTAATGTCATTAAGAGATGCATTCTAAACATTTGAATGTGATAGGCCCACTGAACTATGCCCTCCTCAGACCTCTTCTGAAGTGTTCATTTAGTTCTGGATATTTTGGTTTACAGAGAACATTGATGAACTGGAGAGTATCCATAAGAATCGAATAGCATGATGAAAGACCTTGATTCTATGTCATATGAGAATAGAAATATTCTCTTCAAGTATTTGTAAGGTTGTCATGGGGAGGAAGGACTAGGTTTCTTCCTTTGGAGTCCAAAGGGCAGAACCAGGAGCAATGGATTGGAGGTCTAAAGATAAATTAGACTCTGTGTCAAGAAAAAAAAAACATAAATATACATTAAAAAAAAAAACAACCGCTTACCAGCTAAAGCTGTCCAAAACTAGATGAGCTGTCTTGAAAAGTGGTTGGTCCCTGAAGCAGCTGAAGCAGGTACTAGGGGAGCTTAGACCTCGATGAGACATCCAGACATCAAAGACATTAAATTCATCCCTTGCATTCAGGCCATAGCAAGTCTTTTTGATTTGTATCTTACCACTGGACTTTATTAACTCTGGAAGAGAGAGTGAGGCTGAAAACTGTGCAACTCTGCTTCACTTCAATTCAACTGACTCATGAATCAAGATATCACCTTGTGATGTCATTGATCTTTGAAAACAAAGGATAATGACAACGAGTTTTGGAAAAGTATAAATAATACTACTCCTCAATTTACAAAATTAGTACCTACTCACAATAAAGGAAGACTAGGACTTTGATTAGTCAGTAAGAAAACTGACAAATCAAAGAAATTTTATCTTATTATAGGAAAGAATTTTTTTATAAAAACAACAGCCATCCTAATTATGAGAAGCAGAGTGATACAGCTGGGACACTGTTGATCAGGCTGAGATTCTAATCAAAGTATTGACAATTACTCGTTGAGTGACCAAGAATAAGTCACTAAACTCTTTGAAAAATCAATTTCACCATTTGTCAAATAAGTAATACTAATTACAACATCTCAGGAAGAAGCATTATATATATAGAAACATGGAGAACTGGCTTTGGTGACAAGGAGCTTCATATCCCCACTTGAATATGTTTGAAGGAGTGCATGAATGAATGATACATTTAAATATTTACTACAGTCCAGGCACTATGGTATGATATAAATACTATGCCATTCCTTTCTCTCAAAGAGGTTAAACTCTAATAGTGGAATACAGCACATATAAGGGAATGATGATCAGAGAGAGACATTTAGACCAGGAAGTTGCAATGTCAATCCAATGCAATCCAATAAACAATTATTAAGTACATTCTATGTGCCAGGCAATGTGCTAAGTGCCGGGGATACAAGTAATAAAAAGACAGTCCCTGTCCTCAAGGAGTATGAAATCTAATGATGGAGACAACACATAAAATAAGGTAGGAAATGGGGGAAAGGGGACCAGGAGCAATCTTTTTTGGTAATTTGGTAGAGTTGAAACCATGCAGAGCAGCAAATGTAGAGGGAACTCAGTCTAGTTTCTCTCCTCCATAAAAGCAGGCATTGGGAAGAGTTTGACACTCTACCCTCTAACCCTCCAGACAAAGTGTGGAGAATTGATGGAGATGATGTCAGTTAAGATTTGAGTTATTATGGTGATGAGATTGGAGGTAATGAGCTTATCCTGGGAAGAGTATCTTGTTGTCTGGAGGTGACTAGCATGCCTAATTTGGAATGGTCGAAACAGACCAACATTTGGTGGGGGTGGAGAGAAAGATAGATGTTCAGAGTATAGCATGGTAAGTATGGCTCAGTAAGATATAACGAGCTCTAATCAAACAAATGAGAACTGCTAAGGACTGAACCTGGAAGACCTGGTAGGAGGGAGCACATCAGTATGGCAGAAAGGTTACCAAAGATGGTGGGAAAGTAGAGAGTGTTATATACAGGTTGACTATGTGACCCTGGCCAAGTCATTTAACCACTTACTGTACCCAATAACACTCTAAGTCTTATCAAACAACTGATGATTTACATTTGTAGAGGAAATTTCCTCAGGAGGGGTTCTCTCCACATATGGAAAAATGAATTTATTTTTAAAAGAAAAAAGTGATTCTCTGATTAAAGAATGAGAGCTAAATTGAATTGGTGAATTATTCATTCCTGGGTTGTAAATTAAGTGTAAAAAAAATTATCTTTTGACAAATGCCTGCTGCAGTTACTTTCTGGGTGATTTTATTGAACTGAATCCTTGGCATCATCTTAAAAGAAATATTAATAAAGTAGAGCATAGTAGGAGGGGGTGATGCTATCAATACTCTATTTTTTTCTATCAATTTCTCCCTACAATATCCTCACTTTTCCAATAGAAATGCCCATTAACTACAAAAAATGGGGTCCACTGTCAATAAGTTTCCAAAGCTGGGGACCCTTACATTCTTACACAATGTCAAAACAGTTGATTAAAAAGGAACAATTTAACTTATTTGGAGTCATCTCAAAAAGACAGTATTAACTTTTACCCCCACACCTATGTATATAGATATAAGTATATAATTCCATGTATACACACAGGCATGCATACATCACATACAAGCATAGGATCTGTGATTTTGTCAGCATGGGAGAATCCATCTACCAAAATGGAAATTTATATGAAACTTAGCAAAATTATAGATTGAGAGCAGAACTGGACTTTAGAGGTTATTGCACTACAGTTAGAACACTCCAGTGCCCTAATTTTACAAATGAGGAAACTGAGGAGTAGAGAAGTTAGGTGACTTTTCCCAAATCAAGGAGGTGGTAAGTAGAACTGAGTCTGAACCCCAGTTCTACTGATTCCAAATAAAGGTTTTATTATTTCTTTTCTCCTGTAAATGCATCAAACAAGCACTAGTTTTTATAATTAATCATGCAAGTGTTTTCTAAGAAAGAAACTCAATATCTGACATTTTGGCGAATGTTGTCTAATCGGTGAAGCTTTTAAAAAATAAGAAATTGTTGGTGATTTTTAACCTATACATGACCAATTTGATTTTGGTAAGAGGGCTCTGGAATCAGAAAATATCTCTTGTGGGAATCTTAAGCCTGCTTCCATGGGCAACATTTCTCATGGGCAGTTATCAGTTTAAATCACTTTCCTGCTTGCCAAGGAAGCTATTAACTGAAAGAGCCAGAGAGGGGTTGGAGTGAGACAATGGTCACTATAATTGTAATGTTTAGCAAAATAGGCTTTGAAGAGGCTCCATTCATTCATTTAAAACATATTTCTTGAATACCTGTGAAGGTTGAAATATCATGGTAGTAGCAAAAAAAAGTGCTGGATGTAGAGTCAGACAAACCAATTTCAAATCCCATCATTTCCCCTTTTTATTTGGACAACCTTGAACAAGTCACTTCTCTTTGACTCTAAAGTTACTAAAGAGACTGATTTTTCAAGTGACTCTTTCTGTGTTTTGCCTTCTCAGTATTCTCATCACTAGGACTACTATCCTGGACTATAGTAAGTACATAATAAATCAGAGGTGGGGAACCTGCAGCTTTGAGGCCATGTGTGGTCTTCTAGGTCCTTCTAGGCTTTTTGACTGAGTCTAAGTTTTATAGAACACGGATTTGTCTATGAAGTTTGGATTCAATCAAAGGGCTACACTTGAGAATCTAGAGGGCTAGAAGGTTCCCCCCACACTCCTGTAAATACTTGTTGACTAATTGATTAACTGACTGGATGACCTCAAAGATCCCTGCCAACACGAAATCTGTGATCTCATGACATTTAGGATAAAGATGAATGACATAGAATCGATGTCCCTAAAGTGTCTACAATATGACAATGGACAGAATATAATTCACAAATAACTTTAAAACAATATACAATATGCTATGGCATGGGAGGGAAACAGATTCAGTGCAACAAACGTTTATTAAGCCCTTTTCTCTGTGCTGGGTACTTTGCTAAACAGTAGGGGTACAAATTTCGGCTTTTAAATGACACATTGCCTGCTGGGACTGAAGAATACCTGACTTTAAATTCAGCCTCAGGCACTTAACTAGCTACAAGACCACTGGCAAGTCAATTAACTTCTGTTTATTTCAGTTACCTCATCTGTAAAATGGGGATAGTCATAATTTTTTTTCACTCTCAGGGTTTTTTGTAAGGATCACATGAGATAATATGTAGAAAGTGCTTAGCAAAGGGGCTGGCACATGGTAGATGTTAGCTATTACTATTGTTAGTAACAACAACAGGGGAGACATACAATGCTACGGACGTTCAGAGGAAGAAGAAATCACTTCTAGATAAGGGAATATATGCGAAGATGGAAATTTACTCATCTGACAGCAGAGAGAAATTAGGTTATAGTTATTTTTTTTTTATCAATCCTACTGTCTAAGATATTGTCTTTCACCTGGTAAAAGACTATTTTTTTTAATTTTAATGAATGAATGGATGAGTAAGGTTCTAGTTAAAATCCCCCTCACTTTTTTATAGTATTCTCTGCTCACCCTTATTGCTAACACCTTAGATGATCTCCAATTTGTCCTGTATATATCTTGTTTGTACATAATTATTTGAATGTTATCTCTCCCATTAGACAATTGCTTTTGCCTTTCTTTGTATCCTGAATACGTTGTACATGCTGGCATACAGTAGGAGCTTAATAAATGATTATTAGTCAACAAGATGGATGATATACATCAATATGAGAGGCACTCTCTAAATTATAAAGCCACTTTCCACTGTAATTATTACTCTGGTACTCTAGGAGACAGCATACTTTACTTGGAAGCAGAAATGGTTAACGTGTTGTTATTCAGTCATGTCTGACTCTTCATGATCCTGTGGACATCAGTATTGTTCATTGGGTTTTCTTGGCAAAGAGACTAGAGCAGTTTGCCATTTCCTTCGCTGGTGGATTAAGGCCAAGAGAGATTAAATGACTTGCCAGGGTCACATAGTTGGTCAGACGCTTGTCTGAGGTTAGATTTGAACTCAGGTCTTCCTGACTCCAGGCCTAGAACTTTAGTCACTGAGCCACTAGTTGTCTCTTGATTCCTGAAATTATGGCTACATGGGTTTGAATCTTTCTTTTGAAACTTGTATAACTTTGGGCATGGGTTCAACCTAGTGAATGTTCTTTTTTCATCTTAAAATGAGGGGAATCATGGCCTACCTCACATGACTGTTGTGGTGACAAAGTAGGATCATGGATGCAATGCACGCTACATTTTAAAAGGCTATCTAATGTGAGCTATTGTAATCAGAATCACAGAACTGAGAACTGGAAGGAAGCTCAGAAACCAACTAAGCCAACCCCCACACCAAAGGAATCCCCACTAAAACAAATCCAGCAAGGTGTTGCCCAAGCTTTTTTTGAAAATCTTCAAGGAGGGAGAAGTCTCCAAAGACACTGGGTGGCCAGAAGAACCATGCATCTCTAACTGCGGCAAAGATGACAGAAGGGCTCAGGGTCATTGTTTACATAGAGTCAGAGGAAACTGTTGAGTAGAAAATCATTTTAATTGGAATAAATATGAAATGCATAGGGGGAGTCAGAGGAGAGTAACTAGATATGAATAATAAGACTAGAATCTTCCCTGCTTTGTCCAGTATAGGCTGAAATCAAGATGAAGGCAAAGCAGAAGAGTATATAATAATATTGTCTTTATCCCAAAGCCAGACACTGTAAAGAATGAAAGAAGAAAATATATTAGTGTGTAACTTAAAGAAGCTCACCATACTATGGGAGAGACATATCTGCAGAAAATACCTGAGTGCCTACACAGTGACCTAGGAAAATCAAAAGAAAATGACAGCTAGGACCACAGGAAGGCCTATAATTCTAAAGGGTGGGGAAGGGAGAGATGGGGGAAAGGCAGTGTTCTCTCTATTTTTAAAAATTGTATATAGGTGACAATTCTGCATGTGAACTCAATCTACATGCATAGAGTTTACTGATATATGAACATAGACCCATAGATTCCTCAATGGACTCTTCATTGCTCAAGACTCAGATACTGCTGCCAGAGTAGAGGCAAATCATACAAAGATAATAAATCAGTGAATACATCTTCCTTTTCTCATCCTCTAAGGCTGCAGCAGCAGCTTTACTACTTAAAAGCTCCTTAAAAAAACTCTCTAAACTATCTCAGCCTTCAAAGCCTTCACCACTGGGAAAATATGTGGCCTCTTTCATTGACTGAGGATGACTTGAAATATCTCAAATAAAAGGCTGACCAGGGGCTAAGTGAAGTAAAGTAAGTTGAAATTAGATAATGGGTTAATAAAATGCAATTAACATCTCTAGGGCCCTTTAAGCTTTTCCTGTGGGATGAATCCCTAAAGTTCATTAGGGGTGAGGGTGAGGGGCACTGAAGATGGAAAATAAATTACAGACCAATTTTCAGTCATGAAATTTTTTTTTCTTCAGGTAGTGAAAAGGTAAATTGAAATAGAAGGCAAGCAAGAAACTGATGCAGAAAGTAGAAAAGAAACATTTTGAGTAAAGGAATAGTATCTAAAATTTTTTCCATATGTTCTTTATACAAATTTAATGAATTATTATTTCAAATAGCAAAATTTGTATTTTTAATGTATTGTAACTTTGAATGGGATTTACCATATTACTTTCCATTATTTCTGCCTGTTAGTCTTTTGTGAGAGGTATCAGCCATTTCTAATAATTGTCTTGCCCTAACTGCACCATAAACAGATGATCTTGCTCCAGGCAGTCATTAAGACTGAGAACACCCAAACAGAGTTAAGTCAGAGGTGGTAAGGTATAGCAGGAAGAATATTAGTACTTAGAATCCTCTATGAACATGAACACATTGCCCATAAGTGTAAAGAGTTAACACTTGAACTCCATTTGAACCTCAGTTTCTTCATATGGTTTTAGGAATAATATTTAACTAGGAGAATGGTTAAGCTGATAGCCCAGATAATAAAAAAAAAAAATAAACCTTCTAATCAGGTGGGAACAATTCAAATCAAGCTAGGGTCACAGATTAAATGAATATCCCACAGTTGGGTCTTAGGAAATAGACCTGTATCTAAAGTCAGTCAATGAGCTATGAGACAATCTTTATTAAACGAAGAAAAAGGACAAGAGCTGGTCCTAGAAAATCAGCAGAGGGTTACTTGGGGGATAAAAGGAGAAGAAGGAAGGTGCTGGACAGAAGATGCTGTTCTGAGACCCTTCTGAAGACACCCAAATTCATTTCCATTTAGGACACTAAGAAGACCTCTTTGCTCCTCTCCTCAACACAGCCTGAAATCTACCAAAAGGAATATTTATGAGTAAGACTCCTCTTTAGAAAGCAACTTTCTCTAAAAGGCTTAAGATTGTGTCTCATTTATTCCAGAGTCAATATGATGTAGAACAGAGGTGGCAAACTCTGGTCAGCTCACAGCATTTTGATTTCCATTTCAGTGAAACTGGAACTATGACAGAGGAAGATGTAACAGAGATATTTAACAAAAGAAATAAAAATATAGTCATATCTCATTTTATCATGCTTTGTTTTATTGTCCTTCATGAATATTGCATTTTTTACAATTTAAAGAGGCAGCAACCCTCCTTGAGCAAGTCTGTCAGCGCCATTTTTCCATTGTGCCAACATCATATCACTGCATCACCTTTTTGGAAATTCTTTCAATATTTCAAACTTTTTTATTATTATATTTGTTATTAATAATCAGTGATTAGTGATCTTTCAAGTCATTTTATGTTACTATTATAGTTGTTTTTGGGTACCACCAATCACACCCATATAAGATGGCAAACTTCACTGATATATGTGGTATGTGTTTTGATTACTCCACCAGCTGTCCATTCCCCATCGATCTCCCTCTCCTCAGGCCTCCCTACCCCCCACTATACAACAAAATTGAAATTAAACCAATTAATAACCCTAAAAAGGTGTACAATGTTCAAGTGAAAGAATCAATTGATAAAGCAAACTTTATCATTGTTTTATTTTAAGAAATTGCCACAGTCACCCCAAGTTTCAGCAGCTACCACCCTGAACAATCAGTAGCCATCAGCATGGAGGCAAAACACTCCACCAGGGAAAGGATTATGACTCACTGAGCTCAGGTGATGTTAGCATTTTCTTATCATTAAAGTATTTTTAATTAAGGTAGGTACATTGTATTTTTAGATTTTATATTATTTCACATTTAATAGACTACATATGATATAAACAAAACTTTTATATGTACTGTGAAACCAAAAAATTAATATGACTTTATTGTGATATTCTCTTTATTATGGCAGTCTGGAATCAAATCCTCAATACCTCCAAAGTGTGCCTGTACAATGAAACATAGATAATGTCAATATGTAGTTTTCTAAGTCAAAATGGGGCCTGCTTATTTACGAGATTCTGATTTATGAATAAGTATCCCCCATCACTTTTTGAGTTTGATCCCAATAATGAAGTGAATAAAGAAACTGTCCACTCCAGAAAAATTTTGGTTCAAGCCCCACCCTGATGCATCCTGATTGAGTGACACAGATAATTCATTTGACCTATTAGTACTCTAGATTAATAACCCATTTCTTGCTTCTGTAGTGTTAGTTGGCATTACATGGCCTGAGGGCATGCACTGTGCAGTGTTCAGGCTTTGTGTTCAGAATCAAGGCTTCAGTGATGTTTGTAGATGCAACAGGGGCAAGTGCTGCCAGGAACACCTGAGATTCATTGCACATTTGGTTTTGAATTAATTTTTTGGTGCTTGCATGTTCAGATACCTTTTTACAGCTGCCAAATTTTTCACAACATATGGGTAGGTGACCCACAGTTTAAGAAGTACTGCTCTAGATAACTCTCCAAAACTGCAAATTGTAGAAACATTGCCAACTTGCATCAGTGGAGGGAGTCCCTCACCCAGGGGCATTGAAAATACAAAATCAGTTTTATCTCTATCAATCAATAACATTTTAATGTTATTTTCTGATGGCTCATTAAGACTTAATTTGAAAAGAAATAAGTTTTTATTGCAAAGATGGAGAAGAAGCAAAGAAAGATAAATTTTGGATCATGGCTATTCTTGGAGAAGGTTAAGATTGACTAGGCCACCAAAGTGGTAGACTTTGGATAGCCAAAGGGCAACACTGGGCCACAAGTGCCAGGTGAGAAGAAATGAGAGAGGGCTATAGAAAAGAAAATGAGAAGCTTTGAACATAGTGATTTTGTCCTCTCTTCCCCTCCACCACCAGCATTCTAATTTCACAGACCAAAGGGAGAACAATTCCGAATTTTTGAACATGGGGCCCCAAAGCAATAGAAGTCATTGACCCACCAGAAGTGGGGAACCTGCAGTTTCAAGGCCACATGTGACCCTCTAGGACCTTTGACTGAATTGCCACACTTGAGGACCTAGAGGACCACATGGGGCCTTGGAGCCAAAGGTACCCCACCCTTGGGCCCTACCCCATCAATCCTGCCCTAGAGATCTTGTGTGAACAAGGCAATGAGTATATGTGGGGGGTTGGGAGGAGTGACTTTGTGTGTATGTATGTGTGTGTGTGTGTGTTGGGTTTTTGGGGGGTAGAGTAGGGTGGAGAAAGCTGTTAGAGGACAGGATGTTTTCCTCATTTTCTATAGTTTTGAGACAATAAGTTATTGAGATTCTGTTATTGTTGTTCTTAACATGTTCACCAATCTGAGAGCGGATTCCTTCCTTTCCATCCTCAAGATGATTTTCTGAAACCTTTTAGAAATCTTGCCTTCCTCTTTTACAGAATATCCTCCCCCCCCTTTCTATTTTTCAAATCTTGCTCTGTGAAACAATGGATAGCAGCCTAGGTAATATCTTTGGCTGTGTATGTCTGAGCAGTGGTGTAGTTGAAAGGAAAGAGGCCAAGAGGAGACTCACTGGAAAATGAATGGAGAATGAGTCAAAAAGCTTGGGTTCCAGTCCCAATTTTGCCATTGGACAGCTGTGTGTCCTTGGGCAAGTAAATTAATCTTTTGACCTTCATTTTCCTCATCAAGAAATAATACAGTTCTTTTCAAATTAGGCAGTAGGAGGGGCAGAGCCAAGATGGCAGAGTAAAAGCATGGACATGCTTGAGCTGCCCCCCAAATCCCTCCAAATACCATTAAAAAATAACTCTAAACACATTCTGGAGATGCAAAACCCACGGAGTGAAGCAAATCTCCAGTCAAAGACAGCTGGAAGGTCAACAGGAAGAGTATATTATGCCAGGCTAGGAGGTGAGCACAATCCAGCATGGGCTACACCAGCACAGATGGGAGCTAAGCGGGCCTCAGGGGACTGAATCATTGGCAGTTGTGGTTTCCAAATTTCTTGACCCTAAAATGCTGAGGACAACTTGGATGGTCAGTGGAAAAAGCCTGTCAGAGCTATGTGAGAGAATAGCATGGTCCAGTCCCAGCCCTGGGGCAGCAGAGAGGGAGACAGAACACACTGCAGCTGTGGAAGGGGTGTTTTGTTCTGCAGCTCTAGGCCCACAGATTGTGGGGGATCAAGCTGTTGATCAGAGGGTGATAGCACAGATCTCTGCCAGGGCTGAGTTGGGATTCTTGCTTTTTCCTGCTTAGATCTGGGTCCCCATCCTAGGCGGCAGTCCTAGAATGAGGAGGAGTGTTGGTGTGATGGGGCTTGGAGCAGCCGTGGAGAGGGAATCCTCATAGTTCAAAAGAAGAAAAGAGTGCTTGAGGTCACTCACAGACCAGGAGAGAAGTAAGCATCTCTCCTTTGATCACACAACCTTGGAAGAGCTGAAAATTTGCAGGTCTCTAGAAGTATTTCTGAAAATACCTGCACAAAACCCCTGAAGCTTGGGACAGTATATCCTTCCCACTTCCCAAGCAGAGAACCACCTTGACAAAGAGCCCAAATGTCAAGTAATTGACTGGGAAAATGAGCAAACACCAGAAAAAAAAATCAGACTACCGAACCTTACTTTGGTGACAAGGAAAATCAAAAAATACAACCAGAAGAAGACAAAAACATCAAACCTCTTACATTCAAAGCCACCAAGGAAAAATATAAATTTGTCTCAGATCATAGAATAATTCAAAAAGGATTGTGAAAATCAAGTAAGAGAAGTAGAGGAAAAATTGGAAAGAGAAATGGGAGCAATGCAAGATAATCATGAAAAACAGGTCAACTACTTGGTAAAGGGGACCCAAAAAATACTAGAAAGAAATAACACCTTAAAAATAGACTAACCCAAATAGCAAAAGAGGTACAAAAAGCCAATGAGGAGAAAAAAAGCAGAATTAGTCAAATGGAAAAGGAGATCCAAAAGCCCAATGAAGAAAATAATTCCTTAAAAATTAGAATGGGGCAAATGGAAGCTAATTACTTTATAAGAAATCAAGAAATTACAAAACAAAACCAAAAGAATAAAAAAAATAGAAGATAGTGAAAAATATCTCACTGGAAAAACAACTGACCTGGAAAATAGATCCAGGAGAGAAAATTCAAAAATTATTGGACTATCTGAAAGCCATGATTTAAAAAAGAACCTAGACATCATCTTTCAAGAAATTATCAAAGAAAACTCCATGATATTCTAGATTCAGAGGGTAAAGTAGATATTGAAAGAATCCACCAATAACCTCCTGAGATTCCAAAAGGAAAACTTCTAGGAATAGAACTTCCAGAGCTCCCAGGTCATGGAGAAAATATTACAAATAGCCAGAAAAAGACAATTTGAGTATTGTGGAAACACAATCGAAATAACACAATATCTAGAAGTTTCTATATTAAGGGATCAAATGTCTTAGAATATGATATTCTGGAAGTCAAAGGAGCTAGGATTTATACTTCAGGGGAAAAAAATGGATATTCAAGGAAATAAAGGCCTTTCAAGCATTCTTGATGAAAAAACCAGAGCTGAATAGAAAATTTGACTTTCAAACAGAAGAATCAAGAGAAGCATGAAAAGGTAAACAGGAAAGAAAAATCATAAATGACTTACTAAGGTTGAACTGTTTAGATTCCTACATGGAAAAATAATATTGTAACCCTTGAGAGTGTTCTCAGTATTAGGACAGTTGGAGGATACATACACACACAAATAGATAGACAGACAGACAGACAAACAGATAGATAAAGACAGAGGGCACAGAGTGAGTTGAATATGAAGTAATGATGTCTAAAAAATAAAATTAAGGGGGGAGAGAGGAATATATTGGGAGGACAAAGGGAGAAATAGAATGTGGTAAATTATCTCATGTGAAAGAAGAAAAAACATTTACAATATAGGGGAAGAGGGGGGAGGTGAGAGGGAATGAGTGAACCTTACTCTCATCAAATTTGGCTTAAGGAGGCAATAACATGCACACAACTGGGCATGAAAATCTAACTCTACAGGAAAGTAAGGGGAAAGGGGATAAGAGGGGGAGAGATAGAAGGCAGGGCAAATGGGAGGAGGGGGTAATCAGAAGTAAACACTTCTGAGGAGGGACAAGCTCAAAAGAGAGAACAGAATAAATGGAAGGCAGGATAGGATGGAGAGAAATATAGTTAGTCTTTCACAATATGACTGTTAAGGTAGTGTTTTCCATGACTACACATGTATATCAAATTGCTTGCCTTCTTAAAGTAGGTGGGTGGGGAGAGAGGAAAAGAGAGAATTTGGAACTCACAATTTTAAAAATGAATGCTAAAATTTGTTTTTACATGCAATGGGGAAATAAGACATACAGGGGTATAGAAATCTATCTTGCCCTATAAGAAAATTGAGGGGAAGGAGATAAGAAAAGGGGGGTGTGATAGAAGGGAGGCAGATGGGGTGAGGAGAGGGGAGAGATAAGGAGAAAATTTGGAACTCAAAATCTTATGGAACTGAATGTTGAAATTAAATAATTTTTTTTTGAAAAAAAGAAATAATACATACATCCTTTTCAGTAAGCTCTGTTCTGGGTTGTTTAGTAACTAATATTTATGACACAACTACTATGTGCAAAGCATTGTGATAAGCTCTGAGGATACAAAGAAAGCAAAAGATGGTCCCTTTTCTGGAGGAGCTCACAGTTTAAAGAGGAAAACACCAAAGACGCTACTATGTACAAAGAAATTACATACAAAAAAAATTGTAGCGATCAATAGAATGAAGGCACTAGAGATAAGGAGAATGAGAATGTCTTCCTGCAAAAGGTAGAAATTTTTTTCAATCTTCATAAAAGGCTTATCAAAGGCTTAAAATACACATCAATATTTTTGTTTTGTGCTTTTTTAAAGCCATTTCCACACTGTATTTTTCATTGGTTTAATTCTATTCTTTTTCCCTACTTAATAGTACTGCATATTTTTCTAATTACTTGTAAAGATAATTTTTTTAACATTCACTTTTATAAGATTTTTACTTCCAAATTTTGCTCCCTCCCCAAGACAGCAAGAAATCTAATATAGGCTACACATATATAATCACATTACATGTATTTCCACATTAGTCATATTGTGAAAGAAGAATCAGAACAAGAGGGAAAAATACGAGAAAGAAAAATAACAAAAATTAAAAATAATACGGTTCAATCTGCATTCAAATTCCTAGTTCTTTCACTGGATGTGGATAGCATTTTCTATCATGAGTCTTTTGGAATTGTCTTGGATCATTGTATTGCTGAGAAGAGCTAAATCTATCACAGTTGATCATCTCATAGTGTTGCTGTTACCATATACAATGTTGTCCTGGTTCTGCTTACTTCACTCAGTATCAGTTCATGTAAGTGCTTCCAGGTTTTTCTGAAATTCACCCGCTCATCATTTCTTACAGCACAATATATTCCATTATATTGAAATAGCACAACTTGTTCAGTCATTCCCCAATTGATAGGCTTCCCCTTAATTTCCAATTCTTTACCACCACAAAAAAGAACAGTTATAAATATTACATGTGGGTCATTTTCCCGTTTTTGTGACCTCTTTGAGATACAGACCCTAACAGTGGTATTGTAGGATCAAAGGGTATGCACAGTTTTATAGCCCAAAGGCAAGTTTTTACCTGAGTCTTGAAGGGAGCCAGGGAAGCCAAGAGGTAGAAATGAGGAGGAAGAGCCTTCTAGAAATGTGGACAGTCAGTGAAAACACCCAGAGTTGAGAAGTGCAGTTTCTTGATGAAGGAACAACAAGGATGGATTAATGCACATAAAGCATTTTCAAACCCTAAAATCAAGCTTTGAAAAAACAAAATAAAAGTTATCATGTGACAAATTATACTAGAAGAGATGGTATTTCTATCAAGGTTAGTTTTTCTCTTTACCCAACTAGTTCTTAACTACAAATTATGTCCCATTGTAAGCTGCAGTGAAAACCTTTCAAGTCTTTGGAATGGTATTTACTCCTAGAATTCAAACTGCACAAAATATTTCTATTTGTTCATCTTTGGATAATGTCAATGTCCTATATTCCTTCTAATCTGAGTTCACAAATTGTTTGTTTAAAAAGAAAAAAAAATCTTAAATAATTCATGACTTGGTAAATGTGTCATTTTGTTGGTGTGGGTAATCCCTCCACCAACCTCAGGTCATTGTAGCACCAATGCAATATTCACAGTGCCAACAGCAGCCATAAATATTGCGACACAATTCTGAATCACAAAATACAACAGACTCTCCACATGGAAGACAGAACCAAAACATTTATTCAGACACCAGAAAACCAAATCCATCATAATCTATACACAATAACAGTGAAGAGGAAAATACCATCCCCAAGTCTTCTCCCTGCTAGGCTTCCCACAAACCAGCTCCCTTAAACAAATCACAAGCAGGCTTCCCTTAAATAAAATGCCCTTCTCACACTCACAGCCAGCTGCCAGCTTGCCTGCATCCTTTCATTCTGACTGCTCTCTCACTAATTTCCTCCTTGCTCTGCTCTAGCTCTACCTCTTCCTGTTCCACGCAATCAGCAAACTCTTCCCACCACAGGCTCCATGTGATTCAGGTTTCCATATGACCCACACAGTCCATGTGGGCCTATTAATGAATGAGAATAATCTTTTCATTTTAAATTACCATTACATGCAGCCCCAAGATCTTTTGTATTCATTGCATAGATTGGTGGGGAAACTGGTATGAACAGAATTATAATAGGCTTTACAGAAAACAAGCATATTAAACAATAGCTTGGGCAACTGGTGTCAACAGAACTTTACAACAATATAACAGATCACACAAAATAAGCACATAAAAAGATATCTTAGGGTGGGACTTGAGCACAAGCACCCCATCACTCCCTCCTCGAACAAATTGAGCCCAAAATCTTGGGTAAGGGGCTAAGCTCTCTTCTTCCATAGCTACTTCCGGGTGAGATTGGATGTAGAGCAGTCCCTGCCCCAAGAGGTCCCATTTGAGGGGTCAGTTTTTGAGCTAGCAGCTGGAGCTTGGTCAATGCCAGGTACAGAGGCGATACAGCACATCAGACAGGGAGTGAAATCCGGCTTAAATGATCAGGCATCTGCAGGTAGAGGGTCCTAAACTTTCAGAAAACAAATCTGACAAGGTGAACAGGCAAAAAGTCAAAAAGAAACAAGAAGACGATAAACAGAAGGGTAGAGAGACATGGGGTCAGCCATGCTTCTGGGGTACATGAACCTCATTCACTATTGTTTACTGTTTTCCAATTTGCCATTCCGAGGTCATCATTCTGGCTAGGGGTACACCCTCTTTAGCCTGAGCTGGGGCCTGGCCAACCTCTCATTCTTCTGGCAGGTGTAATGAATTTGGATACAATGTTTCAGAAGGACCTGCAGGGGCATCTCTCATCTCCCTATTCAGTCTAAAATCAAGCCTCTTTCCTTTTATATAGTTTATTAGTTGGAATGCCATCTCTTCTTCCAAAATCTTCTTCCAAAATCTCAATAGAGCTGTAAACAATTATTTTTCTGTCAATCTATTCTGACTTTGAATCCACTGGCTATTTACTCTTTTGTCTCAGGGAGATGTTTCTTTTTCACTGATTCTTACCATCCAAGACACCAACAATTCACCCATCTTTGGGGTGAACTGATTCAAAATATCTGTGACCTCCTGCTGAAGTCCCCCCCAAACACTGTGTGGGACCCTTGATTTTCCTGTTGTGCTTCTGCCTGAGAAGCTGCCTATGCTTCCTTTCTCTTGTTAATTTTTTGCTTCTTTGTATGAGTTAAACTACTAACAGTTTTTCCAACCACCTGAGACCCTCCAGCTTGCTCTTCTAAAGGAAAAAGTTAGAATGCTACAGCATAAAAGCCTCTCATGCAAATCAGTCAACTTCCTTTCCAAATGAACCTTCTCCTCCAGCAGTTTGTCTCTGCTTTAGCTCATTAGCAAGGCCCAGCCTCTCCTAGCCACCACTGACATTTCTTTCCCTGGTTCTATTGGTATTCCCTACAAACATCTTTCTAAGTCTCTGGGTTCTCTCTTCTGTAGCCTTGGTTCCCTGTTTTCACAAAACCCTGTACCTTTAGCCCATTCTCTGGCTCAGGAGAAATAAGGCAAATTCTCTCACCCTGGGATATCCATTTCTTCCTCTGTCTCCTCTGCTCTTCTGCCTCCAAATAGAGGTCTTTTATTTCATGATTCCTTCCTTGTCGCCATTCACAGTGCCAATGCAATATTCACAGTGCCCACAGCGACCATGAATATCACAGCACAATTCTGAATTGCGAAATGTAACAGACCTACCACATGGAAGACAGATCCAAAACATTTATTCAGATACCAGAAAGCCAAATCCATCACAATCTATACACGATGACAATGCAGAGAACGATACCATCCCCAAGCCTTCCCCCTGCTAGGCTTCCCACAAACCAGCTCCATTAAACAAATCACAAGCAGGCTTCCCTTAAACAAATGCCCTCCTCACACTCACAGCCACCTTCAGGATTGCCTACATCCTTTCATTCTGACTGCTCTCTCACTAATTTCCTCTCAGCTCTCCTCTAGCTTCACCTCTTCTTATTCTACCCTTCCTGTTCTGCCTATTCATCAAACTTCTCCCACCCCAGGTTCCACGTGACTGAGACTCATATGACTCAGGCTTCCACATGACCCAGGCAGGTGACATGGGCCTATTAATGAATAAGAAAGATCTTCCCATTTTAAATTACCATTACAGTCCCATTACAGTCATGCAGTTTCTCCCTTAGTATCTATTCTTTGAGAGTTTCTCTCTGAAAATTCATTACCCTGTGAACAACTTTGTAATGAGTCTATCCAATCTTAGCCAGACTGTTGCTCAAACATAGACACAGTGTCACTGGCCATGTGCTGAAAGCCTTTACAGCTCGGCAGAAGCCCAAATTTACCATGTTGGTCTTTTTATAGATTGTGGACCTGTTTGGTAGTCTGGTGAAGTCTATGAACCCTTTCTCAAAAGAAAGTTTAAAATGCATAAAATACATAGGGTGTCAAAAGGAAACCAATTATATAGAAAAAGAGTTAACAAAATTTTAAAATAAGGTAAAATAAACTCCAGATTAAGAATCTTTAACATTCTGGCATAGCTTTTGAGACCCCAGGAATACCTGTATATAACAGTGAGATATCAAGTGAGAATATCAGCAAAGAAAAGGATTTTCCTTTACTACTACAACTACTACTATTACTGCTACTGCTGCTACTGCTATTGTTACAACTACTGCCACCATGGTTGCTGGTATTGCTACTACTAGAGCTGCTGATATTCCTTCTACTAGAGCTACTAGTATCACTAAAAAATAAAAATAACAAAAATATTAACAAACTTTTGCTCTTCAATTGCTACAAATTAATATTTGTATTCAATATTTTAATGTAGTTCTATCTCATTTGAACTTCACAGATCAGTTCAAGTCCCTATTTAGTACATGAGCTCTTGGGAAGTTGTAATTGTCTAGAGTATTCCTCTAATGTGCTAGAAAAAATGAAATAGCAGGCAAAAGTTGCTGTGACATACTATAGATTAGGGAGAACTTGCCTCATTTAATTTCGTTTCACTGCAAATTATAGAAGGAGAAATTATACTATGGAGAGGGTCCTGGAATTGGAGTCAGTGGACGGAGGGTGCTGTTGTTCAGTAGTTTTAGTTGCGTTTGACTCTCTGTGATCCCATTTGGAGTTTTCTTGGCAAAGATGCTAAAGTGGTTTTCCTTTTCCTTCTCCAGCTCATTTTCCAGAAGAGGAAACTGAGACAAACAGGGTTATTTGCCCAGGGTCATGCTGCTAGTAAGTGTCTGAGGTCAGATTCTTCCCGACTCCAGGCCTAGTATTCTGTCCACTACATCACCTAACTGCCCCCAAGGGCCGAGTACCTGGGCTCAAATTTTAACTTTGCTATTTATTACCTGTGTGACTTTGTATAAGTTGCTTATGTCATTCCTTGGTCCTCAGTCTCCTCATCTTTGAAATGGAAGCATTAGACTAGATGATATCTGGGGTCACTTGTAGGTCTAGATATATCAATCAATTAGTAAAGAGTTAGTAAGTGTGTACTTTGTGCCAGGCACTAGGGATACTATAATGATGATCTTTGGAAAGCATTGTAATACAGAAGAAAGGACACTGGCTCTGGCACAAAATAGTCCCAGAATCAAAACTTATCTTTCATGTTTACCTCTGTAATCTTGGGCAAGTCACTTGATTTGGTTGGGCCTTAGTTTTGTCACTTGTCAAATGAGGGGTTAGTACTAAATGACCTCAGGTGAGCCTTCTGATTCTATATCTATGCTCCTATGATCATATTCTTTTAGTATTTTAGTCTCAATCTGTTATTTTATCAGGATAGGAAGCTTGTGATAATGCAGTGGTTGGATACATGTGATTGGGCCCCAATTCTAAAATCACATTTCTCTTTAAAAATCACATTTCTCCCTAGCCTCAAAATATTATTCCAGGCAGTTTCTCCCCAGTCCAAGGACACAGCCTGCCCCAACAACAACAATTATCTCCCTTCCTGATATAGCAGTCAGATGTACCTATAGATCTTATTAGTCTGAAACAATTGTGTACTGACTGAACTGGCTGTGCACTGGGTCATAATGACATTTGTTATTCACTAACCAATCTTATGCATCCTAGACTTAGATATACATATACTCCCTTACATTTAACTTGTCTAACAAGAGTAACCTGTTTTTCTGAACTAGCCCTGACTGTTAGTAGACTTAGTGTCATTTCAGGTCTAAAACCACACCTCCAGGTAACCCCTCTTTGGGCTATTTCCCAATGAACTTTAGGTAAAATACCTGCACAGTAGATACCAAAAGTGCATGTTCCTTTAGGAACTAACCACTCCCTAATCCCACCCCAAAACACCTAGTTAGCATGTTTGGCATAAGTGATACTATAGAAAATCCTATATAACCTTTACCTGTACCCCTCTAAAGGTACAGTTTCCCTGAGAACACTTGCCCATTGAAAAGTATAATAAATCTTTACCTTGATCTCAACAATGCTTGAGTTTTCAAATTCATTCCAGGAGACCTGGTACTCTGGTCTTTGTTGGCATCTCACACTGCCCCCCCCCCCAGTCCTCATCAATGATAAAGAACGCCTTGAACCATGGAAGATGAACACTAAAAGATCTAGTGACTCATCTACTTTTAGAGAAATCATCTGTCTGAGGTCATATTGATAGATCTTCCTGATCCCAGGCCCAGATCTCTATCCATTGCCCCATCACTCGCTTCAGAAAAGAGGTGTGTCCATCTACCCCACCCCCCAAGACTTTACTACTCGTCACCATATTCCAGACCAAAATACTCTTTTCTGTCTCCCACTCCTCCCTTATGTATTAGAATGTAAGCTCCTTGGAGAAGGAACGGTTTTGCTTGCTTGCATATTTCTATCTCTGGTGCTTAGAAGATTGTTTCCTCTATAGTAAGTGATTAAGGAAACATTTTAATGTGCTTATTAATTCAATAGCTCTTTAAAATTCACAAAGTATATAATTTAATTTGAGTCTTACAATAGCTCTATAAAATATCTACAATACTGTTATTACCACCATTTTATACATCATTGTCCTGAGGCACGGGCAGGGTAAATGACAACACCCATCATCACACAATGTCTGAGGCAGGATTCAAACCTAGTTCTCTGGGTCTCTCTCTTGATTCCAAAATAAAAAGAAAAGACTGTCATTTCTTATATTGGTCATTTTCAGAACTTTCCTTTCAAGTAGCAGGAGGTTGCAGTTCCCAGTTTAATTGATCACTTGACAATAAAGAGATAGCTCTCACCTGGAGAGACTGGTTGACCTTACTTTTCTAATATAACATTGATTTTATTTAAGAGTCAATCAGAAATTAGAATTCAGCTTAGAACCATCAGCTTTATCTTATTTCGGGATATGTATTATGTCTTTGACCACAAGGTAAGGTTTTGGGGGATGGGAAAAGACTTTGTTTTTCTCCTCCTATATTACTGTGTTATGGAAATACTTGTTTTATTTCTTAAGTTCAGAATAAAATTTTAAAAAACAGATTGATTATATGAAAATATTGTACTCTACACATGTGTTTCTTTTCAGGAGACAAGAACATTATTTACAATCCTTAAGATCAGTTTAACTTTATAGTGAGAGAGAGAGCAGGTTTCTTCTAGCAATTGTATTTTATGAGAATATTGTCAATGGATGTCAGGAATAGAGAGTCAGGCTTAGAGGCAAGAAGACTTGGACTCAGGCCCTAACTCAAACACAGGTGAATTCTCTAAAACCAGGGGAGTCATTTGATCTCTTAGTGCTGATCTGCACTGGTTCAGGAGGTGACTTATCATGATCTTCCTTTCCTGATAAAAATCACAGATTGATTCTAAAAGCCTAAAAGAATGTGATCATAGGAGCATAGACCTAGAGCTGAGGCCAGCTGGACAAGTCACTTAATCTATTTCCCTTTGTTTCCTAAATTGTAAAACAGGATAACAACGCCTACCTTACAGGACTGTTGTGGGGATAAAATGAGACAATTTTGTAAAAAGCACCTAGCACAGGTACTGGCACATAATGGTCCTATATAACTGTTTATTCACTTATTCGTCTCTTTCCAATACCAGTGGAAATATTAATTTGATTATGATTCCAAAACTGGAGAATGGGGCAGGGAGAAGGGGAGAAGAGAGAAGCCATGCACATTGCAGCAAGGCAACTGCTAAGAACAAACATGACTGTGTCCACTAAGATGCAGACATAGAAACACCTGTTACTGTTGTTGGTGTGGCTGGTTTTGTTGCTCATGATGAGTTCCTTTTTACCTGCCCTTTCACTTCCTCCCCAACGTGGTACCTTGATATGGACTCCAGCAGTCAGTAAAGTGATATCATCAATGTCTGGCTTCCTGATTGACCTTCATGAATTGTGAATTCTTGGAATATCAAACATAGTCTTCTTTACATAGAAAGATTTCCACAATCTGATCTCAACCTACCTTTATGGTCTTATTTCCTATAATAATATTCCTCTTCATGAAGTCTACGCTCCAGTCAAACTGGACTTACTGCTGTTTGGACAATTTTGTTGTTGGTGGGTCATTTCAGTCATGTTGGACTCTCCATTTGGGTTTTTCTTGGCAAAAAAAACCTGGAGTGGTTTGCCATTTCTTTCTCTAGCTCATTTCACAGGTGAGGAAATGAGTCAAACAGAGTTAAGTGACTTGTCACAGGTCATACAGCTAGTAAGTGTCTGAGGCTGGATTTGAACTCAAGCTCTCCTGACTCCAGGGTCAGTGTTCTGTCCACTTTGCCACTTAGATGCCCTGTTTGAAAAATTAAGTATTCATTTTTTTTCTTTGAAGGACCTTGAGCATCACAACAGCTCTGGGTCTGATTTTCTCAGAAATCAATTGAAACAGTTAAATTAAATCACCTGTAAGGATCCTTCTATTTTTTTAAACTCTCTGAAGTCCTCTGACATCTAGATCCCTCATTTTTTTCCTATAACTTTGATACTGCTGTTCTCTGTGCCTAGAACGTTTTTTTCTCCATCATTTAAGGCTCACTTAAAGGATATCCTTAGACAGCTACATAGGGCAGTGGATAGATCTCAGGATTAAGAGTCAGAAAGAATTCTCTGAATCCTGCTTCAGACCCTTAGTTGCGCAATCTGGTGCAAATTAACTTCTGTCAGCATCATTTTTTACAATTTAAAATTGGGAAAATAATAATTTTGTCCTAAATAAGGTAGTTGTCAACAAGAAAATATATATGAAACACTGTAAATTTTTAAAGTACTATATGCATTAATCAACAAATATTTATTAATCACCTATCATGTGCCAGGTGTGTTCTAGGCACTAGGGAAAAAAGTACAAAGAATGAAACAATACATATATACAAGGGGCTTACACATTAATTATCATTGTTATCAAGAATAATTTTAACAATAACCACAAAAATAATAAAGCCTTGTCTGAGCTATCAAGTCAAAGGCGATTTTTCCTTCCTTTGCCATTTCTTAGCCCTTTATACCTACACAGAGCACCTTTACTATTCTATTTTGGTATAATGTTTATTTGTGTAAATATTTGATCTCTTCTGCTAGACTGTAAGTTCATTGACATTTATTTTCAGGGCCCCATCGTGCTTACCACAGTGTTTGGTACAAAGTCATCAATCAATTTTTTTAAATGAATGAATGAATGCATGCATAGGACTTGGGGATAATCTGTCAGTTGAAGATAAAACCTCATATTTTTCAGCTTTATAAAATACTTTCATCATATCAGCTGGGGGTGGAGATTTATTATGTTTTTAAATTTATTATGATTTATTATTTTTATATATTTTTCCAAAATGTTTTCATCACAATAAACCTATGAAGGTGCTATTATAAATTATATATGTGTGTGATATACATTTATACATATTTATTTAAATTTGGATATGTTTATTTCTGTATACATTTTTACATATAAGAAACTAGAGGAGCAAAGGCCCAGTGCAAGTTACTCAGCATTATGTAGCTAATAAATGTGAGAACTGGGATTTTACCTCAGATCTCCTGATTCCAATTCAAGTGCTTTTCCTCTACTATATCTTGCCTTTATCCTCTTCTATCAATAGATACAAAGATATTGTAAAATGTCCAGCTTTTACAACTTGCAATACAGTAACTCATTCTAAGTACAGCCTCTCCTGATCCTCAGGGTGCCATTACCAGCCCTCTCCACCATATTATTGTATTTATTTTGCATATATATTTGTTTATCCCATATGGATTTTAAACTTCCTTCCTTTCATTGCAGTCTGACAGACTAGCATGGTGTTTGGTAAATGGTAGACTCAATACATTTTTATTGATAAATTTATTTATTATAAATGTCTTCTCTTTTCAGCACCTGACTTCTTTCAAGAATATGTTAAGCCTTATTTGGAGCAAGCACGTCAGATTTGGCAGTGGCTGGTTGCGGCTGCTGCCATTGGTGGGGTGATTACTGCAATCATCATAGGGCTGGCTAGCCGGTTGTGTCCAAAGAAGAGAAAAAGGTTCTCAGAAGAAGAACAACCCCTGCTCCTTGACAAAGAGGACTACCTTAGTGGGGCTTACCAGAGTAACTTATAGGATCCTCCGTGGAGGAAATAGTGAGTGGCATAAAGACCTCTCACTAAGTCACTAAGGCAAGGACAAAGTGTTACATGGTTAGAGAATGTTGTGACCCTGACAAACCATCTTGGTTGTTTAGGGACATGCTCAGCATGAGATTGTAGGAAGCCATATGGACCACATCTGTGTTAAAACATTAAAGCCTGCAAATATATTTTCATGATTCTCCTGGGAAGATTCCTGAGAGTCAAATATTCTTAAGGAAAACTTGCTAGTATGAACTGTGTAACTACTTGGTATAGCCATATTAAAGACTCCCATGAAGCCACTATAATTTTGTTTTCATTTTTTCCACCTAATCTGCTACTTTAATGGCAGATTTGGTTCCCAATAAGAGCTCCCACTTGCATAGTGCTATAAATAGGACAAAGTACCTTTCTCGAATACCCTTGTGAAATATGTCCAGGGACAAGGATACTAAGGCTAGAAGTCTTACATATAGGAAATGAAAACATTTTGATAAACTCACTGATGATAGATATCACTTTTTGCATCATGGGCTCTAAGTTTAAATCTTGTCTCTGTCACTTTCTAGGTATATGATCTTGGACAACTCACTGAATCTCCGAGCACCTGTATTTCTCATCCCTAATAGGAAGGGGTTGTCATAGATGACACTTAAGGTCTCTTCTAGTTCTCCCTGTGTATGATTCTGGGATCCAGTTTGCATACCAAAGGTCATGTGGCTTGTAAGGAGAAGAGCTAGGAGTTAGATCTCAATCTTCTGATTGAAAGACCAGTATCTCTTTCCATTATACCATGAGGACAATTGCTACCTTTTTTCCCCTTAAGATTTATAATTTTAATACAATAGTAACAAATCAGGTATCATTGAAGGGAATTTTTTTTAAGTAGAAAATATCATATAGCTGAATCTCTGGATTTTACAGTTAGAAAGGACCTCAATGGCCATCTGGTCCAACCCATACCTGAAAAAGAATCTGGACTACAATATAAATGACAAATGGTCTTGAAGATTCCACCTCCACCAGGGACAGGGAACCCACTACCTTTGAAGACAGTCTATTCCACTTTGGGATGACTAAATGCTATGAAAATCTTCCTCACAGCAAGCTTAAATTGTCTCCATAACTTCTTTCCCTGGTTCTTAGTTCTACAGCCTGGGACTAAATGATGGTCCCTAAAAAATGGTAACATCTCCACCCTGAATCTTTTCTTCCCTGTGTGAAGTATTCTCTGTTTGTTCAAACAGTTATTAGGTATTTCATGGAACTGGTGATTTGCCTTAATTGATTTACTCAACCAGCCACACTCTTACATCTAGGATCCTGTAGCTACAAGAATTCCTCATCGTCATCCAGTTTATCCGAGTACAAATCCATCTCTCATGTCCTTTGGAATATTAGAACATTTGATAAACATTTTAGATTTTTTAGTCTCAAGGAGTATCAAAAGTCACTTAGCCCAGCACTTTCCTTTAACAGATAAAGAACCAGAGGCCCAGAAATGTTAAACAACTTAAGACTATACAGCTGGTGGGAGAACTGAGATCTGAACCTGGAGTTATCACTAAATTTGTAACAAAGATAAGCAATCATTAGCATTTGAAGAATGCAACATCCCTATTATAAGCCTATATTAATGAGCAAACTCCTCTTCTTTCTCAAAATGGTTTATTAGCTCAAGTTTGGACTTATGAATGTATCATTTGCATCTACAGTTTAAATCATTTTTAGACAGTGTGTGAGACATAAAATCAGTATTCTTGACTCAGGGATTATGATTTACTGAGATAATTTTCAATCTGATCAATCCACAACATAGAGTATTTGTTTTTCTAGGGCCAGAGGCTACCTCCTTGTGTAATGGCAACATCTACAATGAAATTACCACCATACTGCTTTCCTGACTCCTACAGAAAAACCCAGAAATCAGGTTGTTGCCAGTATAAGATATCTGGCAATCTCATGAAACTCCAATCAGCATTGCATTCTGTGACTTTCCCATGTAAGGGTTTTTTTGTAAATGGCTTCATTTCCGATCCTACTATTTCCATACTGCTATCCTTACCAAGCAAAGTTCATCATACAGGGGAAATTAACAGCTGTCACTCTTTTTGTCTGTCTTTCCGGCCTTTGTCTAAAGAGTATTTTTAGTGCTCACCCTCTTCAACCAATCAAATATATAATTCACCATCTGTGAGAACAAATGAGTGACGAGAATAAGACATTTCACCCAATGCCTTCAGCAGGCTGACAACTGGCATTGATGGTAACAGAGGCATTTTTTTTTCATCATTGCCTTTTTGTTTTGTTTTGTTTTGTTTTACTTGATGTTGATCGGTAGAAATGGCTTCCTTTATATTCCCAGAAAGGGGTCTCATTTTGGTCACCCATTTTTTTTCTGGGTCTTTCAGTAGAATCAAGTTACTTTTATTTTAATTGGTCTACATCTGCAGTTGGCTTAGAAAAACAAACAAAGGAGGCAGACAAAGACCATGGAAAGTTAATTTGACATGGAATTAAATATATTGGCATTTACCAGCATTTATAGCCTTGGGATGCTAACTTCCATTCTCTAGACCTTAGTTCCTTCGTCTGAAAATGAAAGGATTGGACTAGATGACCTTTAAAGTTCTCTTCCTGTTCTAAATTTATAATTCCTTCTATAGGTAAAGATTTATGTGTGTATACAGAGATATGTATATGTGCATATATACACATATGTATATGTGCATATATACATATTATATTGCATGTATGCACATATGTATATGTGCATATACACATATATATATGCATGTATTCCAAAACATAGAGCAAAGCGGAGGGACAATGAGAGTACATATGGAAGTTCATGAGTCTAGGAACATCCAGGAATCTCTCTGATCTTCTATATCAAACTGGTCTTCCAAGGGGAATGAAATTCCTAACTTTCATCTAGAGCTTAGAATTTTCACACTGGAAAGCAAATAAATGGCTATCTCTAAATCTTCTAATAGCATTTTAGAACTTTCCTTTTCAATTTTTTCATACACGTCTACCAGCCTTATTCTCCCTGTTGGACCTTGGCACAGAGCTTTGCAAATACAGCAAAACTCCAAAGGACCTATGGTCTCATCAGTGTAGATATTTTCTCCAGTGTTGTTTATGGCCACCCAATCATGCCTGTCCATATATGTGAATTTTATCCATATCTAACCAATGTGCTAGGTGGGATGTGGGGGAAGAGGGATATTCCTTGAATTCCCTTGACACTGCAAAGCTTCCAGTGAAACCTCATCCATTTCCAGAACTTGATTCTTGATACCCATCATTTTTTTAAAAAATCATATATATTTATGGCACCCATTACTTAATTATTCTATATAAATCTTTATTTGAAATATGTTGCAGCCTTATTACTCCCACTTCTCCATTTCCCTTTTGGTGATATTCAACTTTAATTTTTCTTCAGGATACATCGATAGTTAATGGTTGAGAAAAGATGCCAGGTCAACTCTGGGAATCATATTATTTCAATGTGCCTTGACATTTTTCACTTCACTTTTTAAATTTCCATGCCATTTTTATTCTACTTTTTAGTTTTCTGCTTATTTGGCTGTTACTGGATCAAGCCTCCAGATTATGCTTTGCAGCAAGGATATTTTGACTCCATTCTATTGCTGCCAAGGAGAGCTAAAAGATGTCATTTGAATGGTGTGCAAAGGTGTTATTTTAATAAATGTAGCAAGAGGTAGAGAGGGGCAGAGCCAAAATGGCAGAATAGAAGTACTTACCTCTAGAAGTTCTGCCCCCAAAGCCCATAAAATACTGTAAAAATGACTCCAAACAAAAATTAATATAATGGAATCAGAGGGTAAAATAAATATTGAAATAATTCACCAATTACCTCCTGAAAGAGATCCAAGAAAAAAAAACTCCAAGGAATATTGTAGCCAAATTTCAGAGTTCCCTGGTCAAGGAGAAAATATTGTAAGCAGCTAGAAAGAAACAATTTGAGTATTGTGAAAATACAATCAGGATAACACAGGATCTGGCAGTTTCTACATTAAGGGATCAAAAGGCTTGGAATATAATATTCCAGAAGTCAAAGGAACTACAATTAAAACCAAGAATCACCTACCCAGCAAAACTGAGTGTAATACTTCAAGGGAAAAAGTAGTCATTCAATGAAATAGAAGACCTTCAAGCATTCTTGATGAAAAGACCAGTGCTGAGTAGAAAATCTGATTTTCAAAGACAAGAATCAAGAAGCATGGAAAGGTAAACGGGAAAGAGAAATTTTAAGAGACATACTGTTTACATTCCTACATAGAAAGATAGTATTTGTAACTCTTGAAACTTTTCTCAGTATTTGGATACTTGGAGGAACTACATACATACACACACTCACATAGAGGGCACAGAGTGAGTTGAGTAGGAAGGGATAACATCTAAAAAATAAAATTAAGAGGTGAGAGAGGAAGGGAGAAACGAAATGGGGCAAATTACCGCTCATAAAAAAAGCCAGAAAATGGATGGGGAAAAGGGGGAGGTAAGAGTAAAAAAGTGAAGCTTACTCTCATCACATTTGGCTTAGGGAGGGAATAACATACATACTCAATTTGGTATGAAAATCTATCTTACACTACAGGAAAGTAGGGGAGAGGGGGATAAGTGAAATGTAAGGGGGGATGATAGAAGGGAGGGTAAATGAGAGGACGGAGCTAATTAGAAGTAAACACTTTTGGGGAGGGATGAGGTCAAAAGAGAGAATAGAATAAATAAGGGGCAGGATAGGATAGAGGAAAATATAGTTAGTCTTTCACAACATGACTATTATGGAAGTCTTTGGCAAAACTGCACATATATAGCCTATATTGAATTGCTTGCCTTCTCAGTGGGGATGGGTAGGGAGAAAGAAAGGGAGAGAAGTTGGAACTCACAGTTTTAGAAATGAATGTTGAGAATTGTTTTTGTATGTAACTGGGAAATAAGAGATATAGATAATGAGGTAGAGAAATCTATCTTGCCCTACAAGGAAAGAGAGAAGATGGGTATAGGGGAAGGGAGGTATGTGATAGAAGGGAAGGTAGATTGGGGGAAGGGGTAATCAGAATGCATGGTGTTTTGGAGGGGAAGGGAGAAATGGGGAAAAAATTTGAAACTCAAAATCTTGTGGAAATGAATGTTGAAAACTAAAAATAAATAAATAAATTGGAAAAAATGTAGCAAGAACATAGGAAACCATATTTTTTAAGAAAATGACTACCTCCTTTTGTCCCCTCAATGTTTATAAGGAGATCCTGGGATATGGGCAAGTAATTACACTATATATTGCTAATCCAATGGAATGAACTATAGGAACAATACATCTCCCCAAATTCATTAAGAAGAGAGACCCCTTGAAATTAATGTTTTTCTCTCTCTTATCTTTTAATCTCCTCCCACTCAACCCTTCCAAAAAGTTAAAGGCTATAAATGCATTAGGCCCTGATAACTACAGACTTTATAATTTAATCCTGGGCCCAAAAAGATAATATTACATGAGCTCTTATTTGTAACATACCTCATACTACTCCAACTGGTTGGGAAAAGTATTTGTGACTTCATCTCTTACCAATTTTTGGTGGCTTTTGGTATCATTTCAAATCTTATCAAGTCCTTTATTCTTTTCCAAGTATCTTTGTAACCAAGTATCAAAAGATATTTTTGTGATTTCTCTAATTCCCTTATGATGGGTCCTTTCAATCCTGACTTTGACTAGAAGCACAGACAATGAATTCCTTGTCAAAACATGTTTCAAGACTTGACCATTCCTGACTTTATCTCCTAACCTCAAGTAGAGCACTGACTTCCTCAATACATTTCAAACCCCAGATCCCTAAGTCAAGTAGGCATCTCTGGACTAGACTTCCTAACTAATATTCACTAGAATTTCCCAGAAGAGCTCATCCTGTTGTTGACTCTCTTCAGTTGGGAAATCATCATTCCTCATGACTATTGGTGTTGTTTATGTTTCTTCATCTTCCTGGGATCATTTCTACTTCCTCCCCAACCAGTCATTCCTTAGATCCCTACAAACTAGCTTCAATTTCATCTTTTCAGTCTTTTTTGCTCCCTTCAAATATTACTTGTATGTATATACATATATATATATATATATATATATATATATACAATTCCTAAATATATTCTTCTAGACATTTGCACTCCTCCAAGTCACACAAAAAACCATAAATTTCAAATGCTTCTTTACTTGCACAGTATTTAGCATTGTGCCTGGAACATAGAAGTTGCTTAATAAATGTTTATTGATAATTGATTTATACCTATATTTCAGAATTCCTAACATCTAACTGAAAATCTGGCTCTCAGAAATACCATTGCATTTGGCTTTTCCATCTGGAACCTAGTAGAACAAGACTAATCTTGCACCTGCAAACTTTTCAAATATTTGAAGTAAACATTAGCATGCCCCACTGTATCTTCTGTTGGCATCATCTCATGTTTTCAAAGTTATTGGAAAATAGTGGTATATTAGGAAACGCTTTTTTTGCATTGGTTAATTTTGCTGTTATTTTTCTTTTTTTATTTTTAGTGTTCTATGATCACTACCATAAAACTTAGATTTTTTCCCCACTACCCCCTCCCTCCCCAAGATGGCATACAATACTATATAGGATCTACACATACATTCCTATTGGATACATTTTCACTATAGTCATGCTGTGTAGAAGAACTAAAATAAATGAGAGATATCATATAACTAACCAAAACATAGTAATCACACACACACACACACACACACACACACACACACACTGATTGGCTACATTCTGCAATTGAATTCCATAGTTCTTCCTTTGAATGTAGAAGGCATTTTGCCTCAGAAGACCATTAGGAATTTTTTTTTTATGTCCTTGTATTGCTATGAAGGTCCAAGTCTACCAGAAAAAACTTGTACACACTGTGGTCATTGCTGTGCACAAAGTTCTCCTGGTTCTGCTCCTTTCACTCAGCATCAGATCATATAAGTCTTTCTAGGCCTCTCTGAAGTCTTCCTCTTCATCATTTCTTATAGCGCAATACTATTCCATTATATTCATACACCATAATTTATTCAGCCATTCCCCTATTGATGGGCATCCCCTTGATTTCCAGTTTTTGGCAAATACAAAGAGTGCTGCTATAAATATTTTTGTACATGTGGGACCCTTTACCATTTTTATGATCTCTTCGGGATACCATACTAGAAGTGATATTGCTGCGTCAAAGGGTATGCACATTTTTGTAGCCCTTTGAGCATAGTTCCAAACCGCTCTCCAGAATAGCTGGATGAGCTCATAGCTCCATTAACAATGAATTAGTGTTCCAACTCTCCCACATCTTCTCCAACATTTATCATTTTCCTGTTCTGTCATGTTTGCCAATCTTATAGGGGTGATGTGATAACCTCAGAGTTGTTTTGATTTGCACCTCTCTAATCAAAAGTGATTAAGAGCATTTTTTCATATGATTATAGATATCTTTAATTTCTTCCTCTGAAAATTGCCTGTTCATGTCCTTTAACCATTTATCAACTGGGGAATCACCTGTATTGTTGCACACTTGACTCAGTTCTCTATATATCCTAGAAATGAGATCTTTATCCCCAAGATTACCTGTACAAATTCTTTCCCAATTTACTACATCCCTCCAAATTTTGGCTGCATTGGGTTTGGTTGTGCAAAAACTTTTCAGTTTAATGTAATCAAAATTATCCATCTTGCACTTCATAATGCTTTCTATCTCTTCTTTAGTCAACTTCTTTTCTCCATAAATCTGATAATGCTCCTCCAGTTTGTCCATGGTATCAATCTTTATACCTAGATTGTGTACCCATTTGGATTTTATTCTTGTGTATGGTGTCAGGTATGGGTCTATGCCTAGTTTAGGACACATTTTCTTAAAATGCCTTATTAAGGATCTAAAATTTGTCCAGAATGAACAATTAGAAAGAAAAACAAAAAGAATAAAGTTCCCTTTCTGGCTATCAGCTTGACTTTCTGGATTTTAAAATCCTGCATTTTCTATTGCTGATATCTTAAATTTTTTTCTAAATTCTTGGAACAACAGAATGAAAATATATCATGTTCATGAGTACTGGGCAGTGGGACAAAAAAAAAAGGAACTGAGAAATAATTGGAGGAATATTTTGTTGGTCCACTGTTTCAGTAATGTCCAAATCTTCATGACTACATTTGGGGTTTCCTTGCCAAAGATACTGGAGTCATTGTTCATTTCCTTCTCAAACCCATTTTACAAATTAAGAAACCGAGGCAAAAAGAGTGAAATGACCTCCCATGAGTCACACAGCTAGCAAGCGTCTGAGACCAGATTTGAACTTATGAAGATAATTTTTCTTCATTCCAGGGCTGGCACTCTCTCCACTGTACTTCCTAGTTTTCCCAAGAGGAAAATACATAATTAATAATCATAACCATGAAAATAAATGAAACAAACTCATCTTTGGAAATGTGAGGGAATAGCAGAATACATTAGAAAGCAGAATCCAATATGGTTTTTTACATAAAAAAGGAAAACTTGAAACATACAGATTCACAAAATGATCATAACTGTGAATGTGAATGGGATGAACTCTACCATCAAACAGAAGTAAATATCAGAGTGGACTGAAAACCAAAATCCTATAATATGTTTTTACAAGAAACACATTAGAAACAGAGAGACACATATAGAGTAAAGGTAAAGGCCTAGAGGAGAATCTATTATGTTTCAGCTGAAGCAAAATAAAAAAAAAAAGCAAAGACAGGAATCATGATCTCAGACTAAGCAAAAGCAAAAATAGATCTAATTAAAAGGGATAAGCTGTGAAGTTACCTTTTGCTAAAAAGTACCATACATAAAGAAGTAATAGAAGTACTAAATACATATGTACCAAATGGTATAGCATCCAAATTCATAAACAAAATGTTAAATGAGCTACAGGAGGAAATAGTAAAATCATGCTAATACAGGATTTCAACTTATCCCTTTCAGACTTAGACAAATCTAACCACAAACAAGAAAGAAGTTAAGGAAATACACATAATTTTAGAAAAGTTAGATATGATAGACCTCTGGAGAAAATTTAATGGGAATAGAAAGGAGTGTACTTTTTGCTCAGCAATATGTGGCACCAATACAAAAATTGGCCATGTATTAGAACATAAGCCAAATGCAGAAAAGCAGAAATGTAAAATGCCTCCCTTTCAAATCATTATGGAATAAAAATTATATTTAACAGAGAACCATGGAAACATAGATTAAAAATTAATTGAAAACTAAATAACCTAATACCAAAGAATGAATAGATCAAAGAACAAATCATAGAAACAATAATTTCACTAAAACGAAGGCAATAATGAAACAACGTACCCAAATTAATGGTATATAGCCAAAACAGGACTTAAAGGAAATAATTAGGTCTCTGAATAGTGACATCAATAAAATAGAGAAAGAATAGATAAATTAATTGGGAATACAGCTAAAAAACTAGAAAAAGAATAAACTAAAAGTCTTCAGTTAAACAAGAAATTGGAAATCTGGAAAACCAAAGAAGAGATTAATAAAATTGAAAGTAGGAAAACTATTAAACTAATAAATAAAAGTAGGAGCTTGTCTTACATTTTCAAAATAAAGTATGAAAACATTGGTTGATTTGATTTTAAAAGAAAGAAGAAAATCAAATTACCATTATCAAAAATTAAAAGGGCAAATTCACCACCAAAGATGAAGTTAAATTATATATTAACTTTTTTTGCCAGCCATATGCCATTAAATCTAAAAATCTTAGTGAAATTGATGAATATTTACAAAAATATAAACTTTCAAGATTAACAGAAGAAATAGAACACCTGAATAACCCCATCTTATAAAACAAAATTTAATAAGTCATCAAAGAGCTCCCTAAGAAAATGTCCCTGATACCAAATTCTACCAAACATTTCAAGAACAATTAATTCCTACACTTTATTAACTGTTTGAAAAATAGACAAAGAAGGAGTCCTCCCAAATCTCTTTTACAATACAAATATTGTACTGTTACCTAAACCAGGAAGAGCAAAAACAGAGAAAGAAAATTGTAGACCAGTTTCCTTATTGAATGCTGATGAGAGGAAAAAATAAATAAAATACTATTAAGAAGATTACAGCAACATATCACAAACACACAAGCCCTAGGACCAGGTGGGGTTTATTCCAAGAATGTAAGGCTGGTTTAATATTAGGAAAAGCATAATTGATTATATCAATAATAAAACCAAGAGGAATCATATGATTATCTCTATAGATGCAGAAAAAGGTTTTGATACAAAAACACTGGCGATCATAGGAATAAATGGACCTTTCCTTAAAATAACAAGTAGTGTCTATCTAAAACCATCAGCAGGCATTATGTGTAATGGGGATTAGCTGAAAGCCTTCTCAGTAAGATCAAGGGTGAAGCAAGGATGCCCATTATCACCTCTATTATTCAATATTATACTAGAAATGCTAACTATAGCAATAAGAGAACAAAAAAGAAATTGAAGGAATTGGAAAAGTCAATAAGGAAACAGAACTACCATTCCTTGCAGATGGCATGATGGTATGCTTAGGGAATCCTACTCTACTAAAAGAATTAGTTGAAATGATTGTATTTTAAAGTAGTAATCAAAACAATCTAATACTAAGAAATAGAGGGGCAGAAAAGAGTTTAGTTGTCTTGCAGAAAAAAGCATGATTGGAACAGTATGATAAGATTCATCTTCTTGTCCTCTAATAGACTGATCATGCACCGTTGGGTCATTTCACAAAATGGCGTCAAAATAAAGAGAATTGGGGTCATTATTTGGTACACAAGAATCCCTGTAGCCCATATGACAGTTTTAAAATGTAAAATACACATTTTATTGTAGTTTTGTGTGTGTGTGATTTTCCAATTATACTCATACACTTGGAGTGTTGCAATAAGCTGAATATTTGACTACTCTGGTATCAAAGACTTCATGCTGGAGACTATTGCTTTAGAAGACTTTGTCTTGTTACTAATACTACCTCTATCCCTCAATTTACCAAACTGTTTCAAAGAGAATCATGGCTACTTGTCTATTCTTCTACCTTCTCCTCCACCTTCTCTCCCACTGCCACCTCCATTAGATTTTAATTTCCTTGATAGGATGGCCATGATTATATTTCTTTTCCCTTCCTCCTCCCCAGTCTAGTACATAATAGAACTTTAATAAATATTTGACAGTGTTAGAACAGCACAAATAACAATGAATTTGGACTTGGGGAACTCAGTAAAATCCTAACTCTAGCACCTTCTAGCTATGTGATCTTAAACTCCTTTAACCCTCATTTCCCTCATCTACAAAATGAGACCTAATAATTCCTAATACCCTTTTCTTCTCTAAATCCTGTGACTTATGATCCTCTTAATTGAATTTTGTCCATATGTTGCCCTCTGGTGTGGAATTTGTCACAACACTAGTTTGTGTACAAAATCCAAAACGGCTGCAACAGGATAACAAAGAGGGCGCACTGTTGTTCCCAAGTTAATGTGGGAAATCAAGCGTATAATGATTAAGTATTTGAATTGAATATGAGTTACATAATTTCAGAATTTAAGGGCTTCAATCACTAGCCTGTGCCTTTTCTCCAATTGTTTTATATGGAATATCCTGTTGCACTCTGACATGACTTATGAAAGATCAACTCAAAGACAGGCTTTTCCCCTTCACATAATGGAGATGTGCTTAATCCCTTTTATCCTTATACTCCAAGTGGTTGGTTGATTGGTTGTTGTCTTCATTCTCAGAGAAGAACAAAATGACATCACCATGATAAAGCGAAGTGTCAATGTGTCTGACTGTGGCTGATCAGACCAATATGAGCTTGGAATGTTCTGCCGCAGATTGGTCACAGATAATCCATGTGAATCTTGGGGGTGGTTACTCCAAATTTGTGCATCCTACATTTCCTTTATACTGTCTCAATTCTGCTTTGCCCATAGAGCAAAGCAACTTTTCTGATGTAGGCATGCCATTCTGAGTGGTCCTGTTCCAGTGTCTCCCATGTCATACAGTAAAATCCAAAGTTCTGGAGAGGGACCTTGAAAGTGTCCTTGTATCACTTCTTCTAACCATCATTTGATCTCCTGCCCCATGTGAGTTCTTCATAAAATAGTCTTTTTGGCAAGTGTACATTGCCAAGCGGAGGCGTTGGTGGTACAGTGATGAGTATAGCTACCTTCTAAGCAGTTGACCCAGGTTTATTTCCCAGCCAATGCAGTTGACTTCATAGCCCAAATGTAAGCTATGTGAAAGCAGGAAATTTTTACTTAGTCTTTGCATCTCTCTACCACCCCCACCTCCAAGCATAGTGCTAAATAAATACTTGGGAGAATGTGTTTTATTGAACGAGGGACATCTGTCAGTCAGTCAATAAATACGAAATTGAACTTATGTGTGTAGACATTTCCCCACCACTCCGTGTCTCTTATTTAAACCTAATTATTTGTATAACTTAACATATAGCTTAAGGTATTATGAAATGAGAGACTTGAGCTCTAGTTCTTACTGTCCCTCTGTGAACTTGAACTCCATGATCTGCCCTTCTTGCTGATTCTTGCACAAGACACTCCATCCTCAGACTACAGACATCTTCACTGACTTTTTCTCCTGTCTAGAATGCTCTCCCTCCTCATCTTTGCCTCCTAGTTTTCCTGGCTTCCTTCAAGTCCTAGCTAAAATCCTACTTTCTATATGAAGACATTTCTGATTCCCCTTCACACTAGTATGTTCCCTCCATTGATTACCTCCATTTTTTTCTATGTATATCTTTGCCCCTAGTTCTTTATACCTTATGTCTCCTGATTAGAAAACATTGTGACTGTATTTTTCATCTTTTTGTATCCCCAATGCTTTGCTATTTACTACCTATGTGACCTTCAGTTTCCTTATCTGTGAAAAAGAATCTGTAAGAAAGAAAAAGGAAAGGAAAGTACCCCTCCACACCTCTGATGTGAGGGCTTGTCAAGACCATTTCAAGGCTTTGGTGTCCATCTTTCACCCAACTCTTACCTGAGGCTCCAAGAAGCTGTAGCATATACAGCAACCATGTCTGGTAAACTATCTTGGCAAATAGACTAAGCCAGGTTGAGAGTAATCAACAGGCCTTAAACCTGTCAGTGAGTAATGGGAATGTCTACCCCAAGCATACAAAGACTTCCCCTGGCAGAATGGGAAAATTAGAACAATTTCTTCCAAGAGTCATGAAAGAGGCTGAAGCAGGTAGGGTGGAGAACTTAGTGCTTAGTGAGACATCAAAGACCCCAAGATCATCCATTGCATTTCAAAGCTATTGCCAGTCATCCTGACTTTTGTCCTGCCACTGGACTTCAGTGACTCTGGAAGAGTGAGACTGATGACTGTGCAATTCTTCCTCATTTCAATCCAATTCATCCACGAGTCAATATCACCCTATGATGTCCTTGTTCTTCTCTGAAAATGAAGGACAAATGACAATATCTCCAATGCTTAAGACAATGCCTGAAATATAGTAAGCATTTAATACTGACTGTTTGTTCTACTACCAACTAATAGGGCAACCTTACAAGTTACATCTATAAAAAGAAGGCATAACGTTTAAGCTATAGTGAACAGTCACTCTAAAGCTGGAAACTCTGCAAAGTGATCAAGTTTTCTTGTCTCAAACTCAAAGAGAAATGGGAACCGCTTAGCCATACATAAGGATCCCTGCAGGCAGTATATTGACTTAGAAAACTATATATTGACATTATCTTTATACTGCTGCATTTTTAAATTTTTGTCAAGTATTTCCCAATTACATTTTAATCTGGTTTATAGGCACTCTGAATTGGCCTACAAGTCCCATGTCAACCAACCCTCTTATCTTATAAATGACGAAACTGATAATATGTTAGGTGTACACAGCATTCAAAAGTTTGTGAAATGCTTTATATTCATTATTTTACTTGATTCTTGAAATAGACTTTTGAGGGATATAGCCTAAATTATGTCTGCTCTTTTTATAGAGGAGGAAATTGAACTTCAAAGAGCTTCAGTGATTTGCTTCCTGGTTAGTAAGTGTCAGAAACAGAATCAGAACCTAGGTTTTCTCCCTCCACAAACAGGCATCCATGAGAGATCTTTCCCTTGCTTCACAGCTGTGCCTCTTTCTATAATCTCTAAAGGTTCCTTTTGGCTGTTTTAAAAATATATAGTGGATTAATTTTTAGATAGGGAAAAATTCAAACAAAAAATGCTGATATTTCTATTCATAATGCTCATCAAAAGTGCTATGTTGGTTGGTTGGTTGTTGTCTTTTATCTTTGAAGAGGACCAAAATGTCATCACCACTATAAAGTGAAATTTCAGTGTATCTAACTGTGGCTGATCAGACCAATATGAGCTCAGAACGCTCTATCACAGGTTGTGCATAGATAGTCCATATGAATATTTGGGGTGGATATCCCAAATTTGTTCACCTTGCATTTACTTTATGCTGTCTCAATTCTGCTTTCCCCAAAGAGTACAGCACCCTTTCTGATGTGGGCATGCCATGCTGAGCAGTCCTGTGCCAGTGTCTCCCATGTTGCACAGTCAAATCCAAAGTTTTTGAGAGAGTCTTTGAGAGTGTCCTTGTATCACTTCTTCTGACCACCATGTGATCACCTGCCCCATGCGAGTTCTCCATAAAATAGTCTTTTGGGGAAGCATACATTTGGCATTCGAACAATGTAGCCAGCCCATCAGAGTTGTGCTCTCTGAAGCACAATTTGAATACTTGGCAGTTTAGCTCAATCAAGGACTTCAGTATCTGGTACCTTATCCTGCCAGGTGATCCTCAGAACTTCCTAAGACAATTCAAATGGAACGATTCAGTTTCCTGGCATGGCACTGGTAGACTGTTCTTGTTTCATAGGCATACAACAGCGAGGTCAGCACAACAGCCCTATAGACCTTCAAATTGGTAGTCAGTCTAATACCTCTTCTCTCTCAAACTTTTCTTCAGAGCCTCCCAACCACTGAGCTAGCTCTGGCAATGTGTGCATCAACCTCATTTTCAATGTGTACATCCCTGGAAAGTACACCGCCAAGGTAAGTGAACTTATTCACAGCATTCAAAACTTCTCTATTTTTTTGTAACTAATGGTTCCACGTATGGAGGGTGTGGTGGTGGCTGATGGAGCACCTGTGTTTGTTTTGTTGTTAATTATTACGTCAAAATTAGTACAGGCAGCAGAGAATTGATCCATACTTTGTTGCTTCTCAGCTTCAGAGACTGCATTGAGTGCACAATCATCTGCAAACAGAAAATCATGCACCAACACGTATGTATTAAACACTGGTGTGTATGGAAATGAGTGAGGAACTCTAAACCCTAACAGTCTGAATGTGAGCCACTGGCTCTGATGCTTCTGAAAAAACTTGCTTCTCTTCTAACCTCTCTCTCTCTGTCTCTCTGTCTCTCTGTCTCTCTCTCTCTCTCTCTCTCTCTCTCTCTCTCTCTCTCTCTCTCTCTCTCTCCCCCTCTCCCCCACCACCCTCCACCACATGTTTCTCTCTAAAATCTCTTTTACTTCCATGTCTTCAACTACTATCTCTCAGTCCTTGACTCTGCTCCCACAGGCACACATCTTCATCTGTCTAGAGGCCAATTTTATGTGCATGATCCCCTCACACCTAAAACTCAGGAAGTCACTTTCCTTCCCTGGGTCCCAGGTTCTTCCTCTGTAAAATGAGTGGGTGGGAGTAGGGTAGACTCAGGGTTCTCTAAGTTACTTTCTCATTCTACATTTTGTGAATTTGTGTCTGAAACAGAGCATGTATTCTTTAACTGGCTCCATCCCCCCAAAAAAGAACCAATATGATCTAAAATGTTTATAATAGCTCTATTTATGGTGGCAAAGAACTGGAAATTGCAGGGATACCCATCAACTGGGGAATGACTGAACAAGTTTTAGCATATGATTGTGATGGAACACTACTGTGCTATAAGAAATTATGAGTTCAATGATTTTAGAAAAAGATGGAAAGACTTGCATGAAATAATGAAAATCAAAATGACCAGAAATAAGAGAACATTGTATATAGTAAGAGAATATTGTTTTAAGAATGATTTTGAGTAAACAAGTTATTTTGACAATTATTAATACACAAATTAACAATAAAGGACATATGAAGAAAGACTATCTTCATCCAGAGAAAGAACTGAAGAACAGAAGCATGTATAGAATAATTTTATATGCATATTTTATACTTTACATATTTATTTATATACTTTACATATATATTTACATATTTGTGTGTATACATATATATGTATATACATATATGTGTGAATATATATACCTATTTATGTCTAATGCTAGCCATTTCTAGGGTGGAGGGAAAAAAGGAAAAAAAATAGCCATGATAATTTTGTTGTATATTTGAAAGGAAAAGCAAGTTGTGCATAGCAGCTTTGTAGTTTTCATGTGCAATCACTTTTTTAAAAATATACTATGTTATAGAAATATTGTTTTATTCCATGAATTAAAAAATGATAATTTTTTTAAAATTTTGTCACCACTAAAAGAACTGATACAAATATTTTTTGTAAATACAGTTCCTTGTCCTTGGATCTTTTGGGGATACAGTCCTAAGTAGTGGTATTGCTGGGTCAAATGGCATATGCAGTTTTATAGCTCCTTGACTCTGATTCCAAATTGTTTTCTAGAGTGGCCAGAGCAGTTCACAACTCCACCAATAGTACGTTGCTGTACCTAATTTCCCACATCTTTTTCAGTATTTGTCATTTATGAAAGACATGAGGTAGTACTTCAGAGTTGTTTTCATTTGAATTTCTCTAAATAGTGATTTAGAACATTTTTTCATATGAATAGAGATAATTTTGATTTCTTCACAAAATTGTGTGTTCATATCCTTTGACCATTTATCAACTGGGCAATGTCTCCATCATTATATTTGAAAAACTGCCTGAATGTCCCCTTCTGTTTGGACAGATTATAAATATACCTGGACTTAACACAGGATCTTGAACTTGTGCAATGAAAGCAGTTGCAAGGTTGATGATGATACTCTACTGATCTGGGAAGAGTATCACTCATAAGCAAACTACTATCCTCAAAACCAAGGATAAGACTGTTCTCATAAGATAAGAGTTTTGTTTCTCCTGGACTTGACTGAGATCTGGAAAACATATCAAGAGTCCAGGGACTCATTTATCTACCCAGATGTCTCAAAGGGGGTTACATGACAAAACCAAGGTATCATTATGCTTGTTTACAGCTTTAATTTATGATTTAATTCAAATGTCCAGATCCAATTTCTATACTTTAAGACATGATATATGTGTAGCACAATAACATTAACCAAGGGCTTTAGAAACATTAATACTTTATATAGTGGGGGGATGTCTTACATGAATGAGAGGGGTCAGCAGGTATTAATTATACATGAGTGAATGCATGTATATATTTTCTAGCAAGCAATATCAATTTGTTTATATTCCAAAAAAATGAAAGAAGATACCTGTAATTATTTAATATTCTAAATAGGAACTATCCATATGAAAAAGGTATTAGTATAGACAAATCAGCTATCATGATGGCATCATAAGAATGTTATTAGACTTGGAGGTTGATGACCTGAGTTCAAATCCTGCCTCAGATGCTTACAACTTATACAATGCTGGGCAAGTCAGTTAACCTCTCTACCTTAGTTTCAGAATCTGTGAAATGGACTCCATGGCTTCTAAAATTTCTTCTGCCTTGAAAGCTATGATTCTCTGATCCTATGAAATGAATTGTCACAGTTACAGTTTAAATGTCTGGGATGCACACAGTCAGACAACGTATTGAATATTCTGGCTAGTTCTGGGTACCTCAATTCAGGCAGGATATTGACAAATTAGAGGGCATGCAGAGGTGAACTATTAGAATAATGAAGGATGGGGAAGCCATGTCATATGAGAAATAGTTGAAAGAAAGCATGGTATGAAAAGGAAATAAGATGCACAGAATTATAATTGAAATATGACAGAATCATAGATTCTTAGGAAAGTACATTTGTTTTTGGCCCTTCCCTCTACCCCCCCCTCCCTTTGATCCCCATCCCCACTCTTCTTTGTAAATGCCTGTGTGTGCTACTTTCCCAGTGAAGCAGGAGTCTTCACATGGGTATCACCCAATCTTAGATCTAAGGGTTCACACTACATTTATTATCACCCATTCTCATGTTTTTTCAGTTTACATAAATGCAGGAATAATTCTCAGATCTCCCTTATTTTGCACAAGATTCATGTGTTGTGGTTTTATTTAAAGCCTTTAAAAAAGTAAAATAGGATTAAGCACAATATTTAATAAGCTTGAAATATTAGAAAATAAAGCCCTTAGTCAAGGTATTTTGTCAAAAAGCATGAGTTTGGAATTAGATTTAGCAAAGCTTCACCTCTCCCTGAGATACACAGATATCTGCTTAAAAAGAATCGTCATGACTTTTGATTCATCAATATCCAAAGTAAAAACAAAAATCTCATATACTATCAGTCAACCTAACTTGAACTGAAAAACAAAAATACCTCTGCAGTGTACAAATCCATCCACAACTTTATCATTCATCCATCAACAAGCTAGAAGGAGACCCTGTGCAACAAGATAAAATACTCTAAAAATATTTCTACAATACTTGAATTGTTTCTTTCTAGCTGCTTGCAATATTTTCTCCTTGACCTGGGAATTCTGGAATTTGGCCACAATGTTCCTAGGAGTTTCTCTTTTTGGATCTCTTTCAGGCAGTGATCAGTGGATTC
>CM053771.1:89375961-89493262 GCA_028658325.1 Potorous gilbertii | reverse complement strand
GAGTTTTTCCTCCACCTCTCTCACTTGATTTTCAAAATCCTTTTTGAGCTCTTCCATGGCCTGAGTCCATTGAATATTTATTTTGGATGTTTAGGATACAGAAGTCATAACTTCTATGTCTTTCCCTGATGGTAAGCATTGTTTTTCCTCATCTGAAAGGAAGGGAGGAGATATCTGTTCACCAAGAAAGTAACCTTCTATGGTCTTATTTTTTTTCCCCCTTTTCTGGGCATTTTCTCAGCCAGTTACTTGACTTCTGAGATTCCTTTCCACACCCACCTGGCCTCCAGATCCTTCCAGCTAGTGCTTGGGGTCTGAGATTCAAATGCTACTTACAAGCCTCAGGGCTTTCAGCAGGGGCAGGGCTGCTATTCAATGTAAGATTAAATTCAGGTGCTCAGGTGTGTGTAGGGCTGCTATTCAGTGGGAGATTAAGTTCAGCTGCTTGTGTGGGGGCAGGGCCACCCCACGGGGCTCAGTTCCCTCAGGGTGTTTATGCAGAGACCTTCAACAATGGATATGAGATCCTGCATGCTTTGGGATCCCCTGTCTGCTGTTGCCTCTCAAGGGGGCCTGAGTTATGGAGACATCCCACTATCCTCTTGGCCAGACAAACAGGCTCTCTCACTGACCTTTGCGCCTGTGGGTGGAGGGACCTGCTCAGAGACTGGAGATTCTGTCCCTGAAGCCTGCTCGAATCTGCCAAGGCAGGGCTGGGCTCTGCTCTGGGTTTCGGTGTGTGATGGACCTTTGGTGTCAGTTTTTCAGGTCTCTCTGGAACAGAAATCTCCTCTACTCCATTGTTGTGTGACTTTCACTGCTCCAGAACTTGTTGGTAGTTCTTCTTTACAGATATTTTATGGGTTGTGGGTTAGGAGCTAGCATATGTGAATCTTTCTACTCTGCCATCTTGACTCCTCCCCCTCTCAAAACATTTCTTATAAATTTCATTGTCTCATAAAACGTCTGATGAGAAACTTTTACTTGCATACATTTTCATATCTTTGTAATTTTGGCAAGAATCTGCCTGAAGACAGGGTCATCAGTGAGAATAAGGAAAGATACTTTTCCTGCTCAGTGGATCTGGGAACTAAGCCACAAGGAAAGCTTTTCTGGACTTGCAAGTCCACATAATCCTTGTTTATTCATATTTTGTTTTCCTCCATCCAGGGGCTGCATATGATGACTAGATTTTACAACAGTATTCTAGTGGTCCTCACTCTTAACACCATTTATAACAGGAAATAATAATGCCCCAGGAAGAATTTAAGAACCCAAGAATGCTGATAATCTTCCCTTTTAAAGGTATTTGAACCTAACTCGGACAAATCTCCATTTACACAATGACTTTTCATAAAGGACAACTGGTGAAATCTTAAAGCACCATGCTGTCCACCAGAAAAACTTCCTTTAGGAAGAAACTTGGTACCCATGGACAGAGCACAGGAGTTAAACCTAAAGCTTTTTTTATTACCCAGCAGTTGACTAACCATCAAATGAGCAAAGGGCTGCATAAACGTATGCTATTTTAATTTTTAATTTAGCCTTGAGAATCATCTGGGGAAACTTTTCCATAGTCATACCACAGGTGGTATGTGTCAGCCTTCCTGAACCCAAATGCCTTCTATTCACTAATGCAAGTTGCTAAGCTCTATCAGTGAAAGGCATTTCCATACCAGTGATTGCACAAATTGCAACACAGGTTTGGCACAGATATACACATATGTATGTATATGGAAGGATACACATACCTATATGTATGTACTTGTGACTGTGTGCTTATATATTTATTATTATTAACACAAACATGCATATTAACACATATATGTGAATACACTCACAAATATGTGTATATATGTGTATATACACACACACGTGAATAACACTGATTTTGGACCTTATTGGCAGTGCAGTCTGGTAGGAGTCAGAGAACCAAGGTTTTAATTCTTCCACGACTACCTACTGTGGCCTCTATGATTTCAGGAAAATTCTTTTACTGCTACACTTCAGTTTCCTGTTCTTTAAAATGGGAGGTTGAAGCAGGTCCCTTTTATTTCTTAAACTGTGATCCTCTAAATATCTTCAAAACTCAGTTTTTTGTAGTCAAAAGAAATAACACACATAAAGTGCTCTGTAAACCATATGACACAATACCAATGTAGGTATCTACTATTATTTTAATTGTGATTTGAGTTTCTTGAGAAATAAACTTCAGGACCATAAATTAACAGAACGCTTTTTGACAACAACTCTTACATATAGATAATCCAGTTCCTATGACCTCTCTCTCTTTTTTTAATTTTGGAAAACTCAAGTTCAGTGAGATTTTTTGTTTTTAAGTTCAAGGTTGTGACAAAATTTGCATGGATAGTCTAAATCAGACCTGGGACTCAAAAGCTAGTATTCAGATTCAGAATCAATTTGTCTTTCTTCTCCATCAAGTTGTCCTTCACCCCTCTATGAGATAGATAAAATGACATATATCATTGTACCATCAAAGTTTCATAAGTTATAACATCTTCTCAACCTTGGATATTGAGCTTGAACAGTCAGAAGAATTCATCAGACTCATCTGGGCTAAAATCAACTTCTAGTCTCTAGGCTCATGCCATCAGGGAAGCCTGTTTAGCTGACAGAAAGTGAGATAGTGGAGGACACAGGGCCACTGGAACTAGCAGACTTCCTTGGAGTCCTAAATACAAAAATCATGGGCAAGCTCTTCCTCGCCTCAGGTCCCTTCCAAAAGAAATTCTCTAAATTTGGAGGGGAGGGCCTCAGGCTTTGTTTCCTCTAAACTTAGAGTTAGAGTTTCTTAAACTCTAAAAATTCCAAGATTTTGGCCTAGTTAGTAAAATAAATAACCAGGAACTATCTGGGATAGATGAGAAGGCAGCCACGAATTGAGCTGGGAAGACACTAAAAATTGTATTTGTCTTGTCTCTGACTTTTGCCATAAGTTGGTCCTATTCGTGAAACTTTATTTTTAAAAAAAGGCTCTACCTATTTTAGAAATTATATTTCCTTTACTGTAGTCAGAAGTTCACAAGGTCAAATTTTTTTTTGTCTATGGCCAAATCATGTTTTCTTTTGTTTTGTTTTCTTAAATATTTGATATTTTTCTCTTTTTGCATCACCATCCTTTCTAAATATATTCCTTCCCACTCTCCTACCCAGTGAGCCATCTCTTTTAAGAAAAGCAATAAAAGAAAGGAAAAGAAAACAGTACAGCAAAAGTAGTTCACATTTAACCAAGTAAGACTGAGCTTCTATGGATTATATTTCATATTCCCTTTCGTAGCTATAAATAACAATATACATTCATTCAGGCCATTAGCATCATCAGTGGAGGTAATGAGTAGATCATTCTCCTTAAACAGGGAGACCACAGCACCAAAGCTTGGTTTTTCCTTTAAGGATCATCCATAGGAATTTGTGTTAAACCTCTCTTATGTACTTAGCATGTACTATTATGTGTTACACTCATTAATCTGCATGTAGCAAACTGCAAGCTCCATGTGGGTAGAGGCCACATCTTATTTAAACTTTGTATATCCCCTAGCAGTTACCATAACTATCTGTACAGTAGGCAATGAATGTATGTTGAAATGAAATGAATGAGTATTCAGTGAATAAAAGATTTCATGATGAAACTAAAGATTATTTTGTGGGATGTGAAGGGTTAATGGTGAGATGCCATGCTCTAGCCTGGGCTATAGTTAAGTCTCTGCTATTAGGCTAATACAGGCTTAAAATTTGTAGAGAAGGTCAGAAAGACTAAATATGAAGCTGGAAATGGGACTGAAATACAAAAATCAATATAGGAAATCTACAAAGTGAAAATCAAAAGGAAATGAAGCTGATGAGAGGGAGAAGGAAGAATGAGAGAGAGAGAGAGAGAGAGAGAGAGAGAGAGAATGTTTAAAGCCAAGGTATATGAGAATAATGAAGAAAGCTGGAATTCAGAAGACACGTAAAAAAGGTCATGATAGAAGCATCTGAAACTAGTTTTTTACTGAAGATAACTGATGAGTTGTACTAGTCTTTGGTATAGCACCAATGTGATATAAGGCAGAGGAGAGAGAGGAAAAAATGGATGTCCCAAGGGGAGGATTTGCCCTATTTCTCCCTAGCAAGAGAATGGGCTAAAGGCACAGGGCTTTGGGAAAACTGGGAACCAAGGCTACAGAAGGGAGAACCCAGAGACTTAGAAAGATGCCTGAAGGGAATACCAATAGAATCAGCGAAAGAAATGGCAGGGGTGGCTAGGAGAGGCTGGGCCTTGCTAATGAGCTATTCAAGTATAGGTAAAAGCAGAGACAAGTTGCTGGAGAAGAAGATTCAGATGAAAATGGAGTTGACTGGTTTACTTGAGAGGCTTTTATGCTGCAGCATTCTAACTCTCCTTTCGAAGAGCAAGCTGGAGGGTCTCAGGTGGTAGGAAAATCTGTTGGTACTTTCACAAAAAAGAAGCCAAAATGTAACCAGAGAAAGGAAGCTTTTCAGGTAGAAACACAACAGGAGAATCATGGGACATACATAGTGTTTGGGGAGGTTGCTCAGCAGGAGGTCACGGATATTTGAGTCAGTTCACCCAAAGGATGGGAGACTTGTTGGTGTCTTGGATGGTGAGAATCAATGAAAAAGATAAATTTCCTTGATAGAGAAGAATAGCCAGTGGATTCAAAGTCAGAACAGATTGACAAGAAAAGAATTGTTTACTACTCAATTGAGAGCAGGGGTAGATTTTGGAGGAACAGATGGCATTCCAACTAATGAACTACAAAAATGAATGGAGGAAAGAGGCTTGATATTAGACTGAGCAGGGAGATGAGATCTATCCTTGCAGATCCTCCTGAAACATTTTATCCAAATTTGTCACACCTGCAGGAAGAATGAGAGGTTGGCCAGGCCCCACCTCAGATTAAAGAAAGTATACTCTAACCAGAATGATCACCCCCAAACTGCAAATTAGAAAACAGTAAACAACAGTGACTCCAGAACTCCAACTCATGGCCTCCAGAAGCATGACTGACCTTTTACCTACCTTGCCTGTGGTTATTATCTCCTTGTTTCTTTTTGGCTTTTTGTCTGTTCGCTTTGTCAGATTTGTTTCCTGCAGTCTTAGGATCCTCCACATACAGACGTCTGATCACTTAAGCCGGATGTCACCCTTTGTGCACAACTGTGATGTGTCACTTCTGGACATGGCATCGATCAAGTTTTGGATGCCAGCTAAAGAACTGACCTCTTGAATGGGACCTCTTAGAGCAGGGACAGCTTTACCTCCTAGGAAGTAGTCATGAAAGGAAAGACCTTTGCCCCTTACCCCAAGATTTTGAGCCCCATTCATTTGAGGAGGGAATGATGGGGTGCTTGTGCCCAAGTCCCACCCTAAGGTATTGTTTTATATGCTTATTTTTTGTGACCCCTGCTTTATTGTTGCTAAGTTCTGTTAACACCAGTTGCCTAAGATATTGTTTTATATGTTTATTTTCTGTTATCCTGTTAAAGTTCACTTGAAACCTGTTGCCCCACTGACCTATGTCATGAATAAGAAAGATCTTAGGGCCACATGTAATGGTAATTTAAATGGAGAGATCTTTCCCATTCATTAATAGACCCATGTGACCCAACTGGATCACATGGAAATCTGAGTTACATGGAACCTATAGTGGGAGTAGTTTTATGAATGGGTGGAGCAAGAAGGGTGGGATAGGAAGAGACAGAGCTGGAGCTGGAGCAGAGTTGAGTGAAAATTTGGTCAGAGAGATCAGATCAGAACTGATGGAGACAGGCAAGCCCACAACTGGCTGTGATTGTGAGAAGGGCATTTTGTTTAAGGGAAGCCTGTTTGTGATTTGTTTAAAGAAACTCTGCTTGTGATTTGTTTAAGGGAATCCTGCTTGTGATATGTTTAAGGGAAGCCTAGCAGGGGGAAGACTTGGGGATGGTGTTGTTCTCTACATTGTTATCATGTATAGATATGTGTTACTATGATGGATTTGGCTTTCTGGTGTCTGAATAAATGTTTTGGTTCTGTCTTCCATGTGGAGTGTCTTTTGTGTTTCATGTTTAGAATTGCCCCGTGATATTCATGGCCAATGTGGGCTTTGTGAATATTGCATTGTTGCTACACTTGAACAGGCATGGCTGTGATGTTAAAAGGAGTGTTTTCAGAGAACCAGTATGTTGGGAAAGTAAGGTCCTGACACAATTTAGCAAACAACCATGTTTAACCTATATTTCAAGCTTTGGATTAAAACATCATAATTCCCTTTATTCTGGTGAAATTCAAATGTTCTCAACATAGGAACAGTGCTCTACAATGTTTGTGTTTCAATCACCATTTGAGGTGATGCCACAGAAATAATTTCTCTCACTTTATAGATGAGAAAATTTAATTCGAGAGAGATATGATACTTGGGCATTGTCACATGCATATTAAGTATCAGAGGTCAGACTTGAAACAAGTAGCCTTCTGTCTTTCAGTCTGGTAACCTTTCCAATGTCATTCCCTGTGTCTTAAACAAATGTTGATGCAGTGAATGTGGTAAAAAAAAAAAAAAAGTGCCAAAATGAACTGAACTCACAGTATCCTTCAGTATACATATCTTCTAAAATGAGAACAAGAGTAGATTCTGATGGTAAAATTAACAATATGAAAGTTCTTTTTGGAGGGACATGGGAAGTATTCTTCAGCTATACAATTAAGTACATCTTTTGCCTCTACCAAAAACTTTCACATACTTAATTTTACCTTTTATACTTCTCACTTAAAAGATATGCATATTGAGGCATAGATCTCAAATTGTGAGTTCATACATCTTGCAAACTAGTAACTGAATTAAGCCTAGAATTCTTTTCTGTTTAGTGTTCCTTCTATTCCATGACACCATCTGCCTCCCCCATGTATACATGTGTACATATACATATGTGCACATGTATGTATATATGTATACATGTGTGTTTATCTCCCTGGGCCTTCAAGAAATACATGTGTAGTTATACAAAGACATATTCCATTAATTTATTCCATAAAGCCAATCTAATAGTGAGCACTACAGTAATGTTACAAATGCCATTCCTGGCTGAAGAACACCAATAGAGTGTTATAAAAATATTAGATCCTATTAGATTAAGTTCCATAAATACAAGAACTATGGCTTACTTTTTTTTACGTGTTTTCTGCCTAGCAAAAGACTCTACATTAATTCATTGAAAATTTATTGAATACCTACTATATTATTATATTATTATTATATTTATTGTATACCTACTATATTAAAAGCACTTTGCACATAGTAAGAAAATATGTATGATGCTTTCTTCCTTAGTCTATTGCACTGAGCAGTTTACACTATTCTACCAGTTATACCAGCTACAATACAGTCTCTTCCCTGAGATGCTAGTTTTTTGCTGCTACTATCTGATGTCTTATTTCAATATAATTTCATCATCATAGTGGGGCAAGTCTTCCAGTTCTTTTGCTTTTTTTAATGCATACCTCAGTCTACTATACCCAGCCAGCTAGATGGAAAAGTTTTGAATTTTTTTTTCTTTAGAGGGACTTTTCTACTGCAGCCACTCAGAGCCTCTCAGTTTAAACTAAAGAATTTAATATAGGGTGGACATACATGTATATTCACACATGTATGTCCACATTTGTGTTTACAAAAACAAAAATATATACATGATATACATATACTATATGTGTATATACACACCTACATAAATATATACATAGCATGTCCCAAAAGTCTTAGTGCAACTTTAAGCTTTAATAGTCTATGTATACATATATAGAGAGAGACACCTAAGTATTTATAAAACTGTATTTCAGTGTAATTTGCTTCCTTTGTAATCATATATTCTATTTTATACGTTGAAAAACATTTTGAGTTGTGGTCCATAGGCTCCATCAGATTGCCAGCCCTTAGCATAGTGTCTGGCACATGGTAAAACAGTAAATACTTGTTGACTTTAAAGGGGTCCATGATACAAAAATCTAAGTAGCCTTGATTTAAACTTATCTATTATGATGTGGAATTCATTTTAACTCCTCTCATGTCACTGGGTTATAAGCCTTTGTATGTCATCCTCAAAGCATCCTGAAGACTCTACTTAGCAAAACTGAGAAAGAATTTGGATGAGGATAAATAATCCCTCTGGCCATGTAAATCAACTGAAAAGAGTGAGATAAGGGGAGCAACCATTGGCTCTATTTCCCACCAGCAATCAAATACTATTTTGTGCGTGCGTGTGTGTGTGTGTGTGTGTGTGTGTGAAAAAGGATGGAGCTGGAAGAGGACTTGGAGATCATGTAGTTTAAATCCCACATTTCACAGATGAGTTCCAAAAAGGTCGCATAATTTGCTTTAGGTGGCATGGGTAGGAAATAGTAGAGCTGAGAAACAAATATGGGCTAACATCAGATTCAGCACTCTTCCCACTATATTTAGGGCAACATTATACCAGCTATGTCCAAGAAATTATTTGTAATGCTTAGAAAGTGATGCAAACAGAATAAAATGGGATGTTCATAAGTGCTTAGTAAACATCACAGTGTTACATAAAAGCATTAGATATTCCCATCATAACTTTTAGACAATTCATGCTTCAGAAATTAGTGTTTTATTAGCTTTTATTTTGCAAAAAGGCACCTTTTTTACAATTTTCAAGAAATATGTAAATGCTTAAACATTTTAAATTTTACACCAACAAACCATTACATTTGAGAATTTTACAAAGACCAGCATTTTTGAAACTCTGTAGATGAGGATTCTATGATGCCTAATTACTGATTTGCAAAAATGTCAATTACAAAAGTGCTTGAGACGTTCAGTAATTAAACTACTTTCAATGGGAAATGTTCCTGAAATATCATTTAGTTTTCATCTCCAAGTTTCAGTTTAGTGCATTGGTATGCTAATTCACTAGGATAAAAGAGTGGAAGTGGGATTAGGGAAATAACCCTGGCTCTCAGAGACAAACACTGGATCAACTCTAGCATTCTTTGCAGAACTGACCTCTGCAGTTGAGTGACTATCATTACAAGGGGTTTTGTCTGTTGTGTTGGGTTTAGTCTTGGACTGTGAGGTTATAATTCAAAATTGTGATGGTATTCTTCCAGTATGTGCATAGCAAGATTATAAAATGGTATGGATATTTAGAAAATAAAGTCAGGCTGTTTTTTCAAATACTTTATGAAATTAAATGTCCCTTAGGGTTTTTCTCCAACATTCTATAATCCTACATTGCCAATTCAACCAGAGAACAGAACCTGCATGTCAAAATATTTTGACTATGAAACTAATCAGGCTGTTTCCCTCTGTGTTTCATCCCAAGTTGATGGTAGTTTTATCACTGATGTATGGAAGGGAAGAAGCAGTAACCACCATTTCCAGTAGTATTAGCTTTTTTAGGGGGAAATTCCACTCATAACTATGAATCTTTTAATAAAAAATAAGTTTACCAATTCTATATGAAAATACTGGGCTTTAGGAATATAAATCTCAAAGAGCTTTTAGCAGTATTCAAGGAGAAATAGTTACCTTTTTGTTCCTATCTATGAAGAAAATAAAAGTCTACTCTTTATATATATATATATATATATATATATATATATATTAAACTTTTATTTTATATATATAAAAATTTATATATACATAAATTTATATATATTTGTAATCATATAGTCTATTATATATATATATACTATATATATGTGTGTGTGTATATATATATATATATATATATATATATATATATATATATATATATAAAGCTTAACTGTCTCCAGTTTTTACATGGTAGACTTTCTCATAATGGATTATTTGTTCTCCAACAAAGCCCAAATAAGCTCTTTTTTGCACTGATCTCACTTGCCCTTGTCCATGGTTATTTGTGTATATGTACCCCCTTCCACCTTTTCTTATCCCCGATTTGATTATAAATTCCTAAAGAGCAAAAAATAGGTCTTATCATTCTTGTGCCACCCACAGTAGTAGTACAACTCCTTACACAAACTAGGCGATTAAAACACTTTACATAAATTAAATTGACATGAAATAACATGCCCTCCAGTAACCACAGTACCAGTCCAACTCAGTTACATTCTCAGGACTGTTGGAAGACACCCTGGGCTTAGCCTGGAGTGGTTAAAAGTTATTCTGAGGACATCCAAACTAAATGTTACAAGTGACTTTGTTTTTAGGTGTCAGAAACTGATGATGGCAAAGTGCTAAAGATTTGATATTTGGTAATTCTATATTTCTCCAGAAAATGGAATTGAAACACTTAAATTTCCTCATTTGCCAAGGATTGTGTAAAGGTGATGCTGCATGTTTTCACTGTGATAGTAGGTTACTATTTGGTTTTTATCAGAAAACTTACCAAATAAAGTTTCTCCACTGAAATAATACCAGTTTGTTGTCACATAGTATTTTTGTTGTTCGTTGCTTATTTTTTTTTCTTTTCTTATCCATCACCCTATTTGTCCTCCTCGCATCTTTGTGAGGGCGACAGAACTAGGTTTCATTAGTTTCATTTTACCAAAGAAGAAATTATGGACTAGAAAGGTAATTTGGCCAGAGTCTTTGAAAAACAAAAAAAAAACATAATAAATGCAATTATACTCTTTTCCCCAAGCACATGCATTTTTTTCCAAAAGAGATTTTTTTGGGGGGACTTTTTTCTAAAAGAAGAATAACTTGGAAAAAATGATCATCAACTTTGACTTGTGTTTACCTGTTTGTACTTACTTTAAACCTTACCTTGTATTTATTTATTTATATGCTATCCCTGCTCACCCCACTACATGCATCCAATCACAGCTGGAGACTGTAAGCTGCTTGATGGCTAAGACTATTTCATTTTTGTCTCTATATGCCCAAATCCTAGATAGTTCCTTGTACAAAGAAAGTTAGCATTTAAGTGTATAGTGTGTATATGTGTGTGTATGCATACATAGATAGATATATAAAATTAAATTTTAGTTTCATAATCCTGCTGAATGCACACTACTTAATATGCAGATGGTGTGCTCCAGTTCATTATGGTTTAGGACAGTAGCTAGGAGCCTAGAGAGAAAGCTACCTACATGTCTAATTCTCCTGTTTACAAAGAAAATGAAATAAGGTTCAGACTGAGAAGGAAAGTCTGGAAGATTTAACTGCCAATTCTTTAACTAGATCTTTGACTTTTCTCTATTCTTAGTGAGCACTGAGAAGTGTGTGAAGCCCTGCAGAGGGGCTATCTTGCCTCAAAAAGAAATTACACAGCATTCCTAAATTGATAAATCGGCTCAGAATAAATACACCAATGCAAATGAACAGTGATGTTTAGTTACGCTACTACAGGGAAAATTTGTCTCTTACAATGTTGGTTTGAAGAAAAATAAAGCTTTTGCTCTTAGGGTGAAAAAAGAGAAGATTAAGAATATGACCTTGCAATGACAGAATTTTAATGTGCTATGAAAGCCACAGAGGCAGTGCCAGGGTTACCTCTCTCTGACATGTTGCAGTATGTATTAGGCATTTATGGAATGCAGTTTTTCCTCATAAAATCTGGCCTAACCTAGGGGTCAAAGAGCAAATTCTAAAGCTCTCTTTCTCAAAACCGTCAGATCTCATTATAATCAAAGGGGAGGTTGTGCAAAAGCATTTAAGTCAGACAAAGCAAGAGTGCCTTCCAGGGAACAAACCAGTATCCAATCGCTGGACACTTAGATGAACCAGAGGAGCAGCTTCTCATGCTGCTTTTAGCTCCAGGACTTACCCGATTTATAAAGGGACCACCACCATGCTATCCTGCGCTGGTCAAATGCTCTTTGTTGTCACTGATTTATTTTACCCTATCTAGGATTTCTGTTCAAGGGTCATGCCGTTCTCTAGTAGTTGGGTACCCATAAAGCCATGGTTAGTCTGTCACTTTCTAAAATGGTGGCTTACCTGGTTTGACATTTCAAAGGGAGGTCACTGACTTCTTCTTCTGTCTGTGGGGATAATCTCCCTTGTTAATTATATAAAAACTGCAGTCTTAACTTCTGTCCTTCCCCAAATGTCTCCCCATTCTCCCCATTTTGTTCCTAAGCTGGTGTTGTTGCTGTTCGGTCATGACAGTTGTGTCCAACTTTTTATGACCTCATTGGGGATTTTCTTGGCAAAGATACTACAGTGCTTTGCATTTCCTTCTTCAACTCAAAGATGAGTATCTGAAACTTAAAGAAAAGTGTCTGAGACCAAATCAGAACTCATTACTTCCTAACTCCAAGGCTGGTGCTCTATCAGTTGCCTCATTTAGCTGTCCTCCTAACCTTAGTCTATAGTTTTCAGATTTCTGGATTCCTCTTCCTATTAGGAATTTTGCAATCCCTGGTTTAAAGATAGGGTTGTTTGAGCTTTCTGAAAGTAGAAAATAAAAAATGCATACTCTTCATTGAACACTTATGCATTCCATTTGTGGTGAAAATCAATCCTTTTATATATGATTACATTCATTTCATTTTTTACTAGTTTGGATAACAGTTCCTTTCTTTCCATTGCAGGCAGGTAACAATTTAGGGTTGGGTGAGCATAAAAATGATGCTGACTTCATTTCATTACCTTTCTACCTGTCTTGCAGGAATAAGAGCAAGAAATTTTAATATTTTAGTGCAAATTTAAATTTCTAACATCAGAGTAATTCAGTGAAATTGAAGTCATTCAATATAACAAGCATCCATCAAGCAGTTACTCTGTGCCAGGCATTTTATTAGATACTGAGGGTACAATGAAGTGAAGTTACACAGTCGTGTCATAAGAACTTACAATCTATTCATGTCTGGGAGAATAAACCCCCTATATATAATCAGCATCCTCATCACCATCATCATTATAACTAGCATTTATGTAGCTCTTTAAGGTTTGCAAAGCAGTTTACATATTATCTTATATGATCGTCACAGCAACCTTGTGAGATATGTGCTATCATGATTCTCATTTTACAAATGGAGAAAGTAAAGCTGTGAGAAATTCAGTGGCTTCCTTAGAATCACATAGCTAGTGTCTGAGGCAGAATTCAAACTCATGTTTTCCTGACTTCAATCCTGTGTTCTATCCCCTGCACTACCTGGTTGAATGTATATTATAGATATATAATCTATGTAGATAAATATCTATAGATATATATGCATATACACAAGTATGCTACAAAGCAGAATGGGATAGGAGAAAAAGAGGAACTCAAAGACAATTTGAAGAGTACTATTTTTCAACATAGTTTTTAAAGAACAAAGCTGTAGTCAAAATTACTTAATCTGGGGCAGAGCCAAGATGGTGGAATAGAAAGATGCACATACTCTAGTTCTTCCCTCACCACCCATAAAATATCTGTAAAAAATGACTCTCAACAAATTCTAGAGCAGCAGAAGCCACAGAATGACAGTGAAAGAGATGTCCAGTCAAAGGTAACCTGCAAGGCCAACAGGAAAGGACTATCCTACAGGACACTGAGCAGAGTGGAGCCCAGCCCTGGTCACACAGCACTGGGAGGAATAGGACCAGAACAGGCCTCTAGGCAGAATCCTCAGCAGGGAGGGTCTCATGTCCCTCAACCCACAAGCACCAAAGAAAGCTTCAAAGGTCAGTGAGAGGGCTTTCCCAACTGGGCGAGAAGGGACCAGGGACCCCCAATACTGGTCCCAGGCGGCAGTGGCGGCAGCAGTGGTGCCAGTAGCAAGGGAAAAAATGCTCATTCAATGATTTAGAGGATTTTCAAGGATTCTTGATGAAAAGACCAATACTGAAGAGAAAATTTGACTTTCAAATACAAGAATCAAGAGAAGAATGAAAAGGTAAACAAGAAAGAGAAATCATAAAGAACTTCCTAAAGCTTTTAAACATTTAAACATTTTTAAATGTTTACATTCCTACATGGAAAGATAATATTTGTAACTCTTGAGATTTTTCTCAGTATTTGGGTAGGTAGAGGGATTATACACACACACACACACACACACACACACACACACACATAGAGGCAGAAGGCAGAGGTTGAGTTGAATCAGAAGGGATGATACTATAAAAAATATAAAATTAAGGAGAGAGGAAGATATTGGGAGGAGAAATGGAGAAATGGAATGGGGCAAATTATCACTCATAAAAGAGATAAGAAAAATATTTTTCAATGGATGAGAAAAGGGAGCAGGTAAGAGTGGAAAAGTGAAGCTTATTCTCTTCACATATGACTTAAGGAGGGAATAACATCCCCAGTAAATTTGGTATGAAATTCTATCTTACACTACAGGAAAGTAGAGGAGAAGGGGACAAGTGGGGTGAGGGGGATGATAGAAGAGAGGGCAAATGGGAGAAGGGAATAACTAGAAGTAAACACTTTTGGGAAGGGACAAGGTCAAATGAGAGAATAGAATAAAGGAGAAACAGGATAGAATGGAGGGAAATATAGCTAGTCTTACAAAACCTGACTATTATGGAAGACTTTTGCAAAACAACACATATATAGCCTGTATTGAATTGCTTGCCTTCTCAATGGGTATGGGTGGGGAGGGAGAAAGGGAGAGAAGTTGGAATTCAAGGTATTAGAAATGAATATTGAGAATTGTTATTGCATATAACTGGGAAATAAGAAATACATGTAATGGGATATAGAAATCTATCTTGCCCTACAAGAAACGAGAGAAGATGTGGATAAGAGAAGGGTGGGATGTGATAGAAGGGAGGACACATTGAGGGAAGGGGTAATCAGAATGCAAGGTGTTATGGGGTGAGGGGAGGGGAGAGATGGGGAGAAAAATTGGAATTCAAAATTTTGTGAAAATTAATGTCATAATCTAAAAATAAATAAATAAAAGAAAAAACAAAATTACTTAATCCTTTATTTCAATGACACATTTTAAAAACTAATTTGTGAAAAAGAGAATCTATGTAAATAGGTATAAATAGATACTATATTGGGTCTCAAATCAATAAATTTTAGATTTGAAATCAGTTGGTCCAGTGGCTCTACTACTAAACGTTATTTGGTATGTTTGTTCTCCTCTCTGGGACTTAAATTCCTCATATATAAAATATAAGCACCTGGAGCAGTTGATTTCTAAGATCCCTACCAGCTTTAAATTCTAGCATTATATCAGAGAAGCCTAATGGGGCAGCTTAGGTGACCCAGTGGATAGAGTGTCAGCTGTGGAGTCAGGAAGACAGATATTCCTGAGTTCAAAACTGGTCTCAGACACTTATTAGATGTGACCCTGGGCACGTCACTTAACTCTGTTTGCTTCAGTTTTCTCACCTGTAAAATGAGCTAAAGAAGGAAATGGCAACCCTTTCCTATATCTTTGCCAAGAAAATCCCAAAAGGAGTTACAGAGAGACTGACATGACTAAACAATAAGGAACATTTTGCTAATAGGCAATTTCAAACTGGAAAGAATACTGTAAGTCAGGAGATTTGTGTTCTAGTAGTTCCCCACATAACCTTGGGTAAATCATTTCTCTGGGCTTCAGTTTATTCATCTGTGAGAGGATTGGAGTAAATGATCTTTAAGGTCCCTTCTAGTTGCAAGATTTTTTGATTCTCCAAGAAAAAGCTTTATATAAATTTATAATGTCCTAAGAAACGTTTTATTACAAATTTTATTGCTTCAAAAACTGATATGACACATTTTCCCCCTAAAATGGAGTCTCTGAAATGCTGAAGCCTTCTTGGATCCAACACTGTTAGCAGCAACAAACTATTTGTCTCTAGCAAGCTTCTTTAAACAACATCAAATAATTTAAATCCATGCCCATGGTGATGGTTCAAAGCAAATGCTTATTTGGGAGCTAGAGACTTTCTGGTTCAGTGGATCAACTCATCAGACTGCACCCTACTGGATAAATCACCAAGCTTTTCTGTGTTTATTTTTAAACTATTTTGCAATCAGAATCCTTCCAATGAGGGTTTTTCAAGTCACTGAAATGAAAAATAACCAATCATTCACTTCAATCCCTTATTTAAAAATAAACCAATTGAAAACTAAGTGAATTGTTATATGTTTCCAGATACATGGGACCTAATGATAAATCATCAAGCAAACAGCATGAAACAATTGTGGGATTTTATTTCAACTGTAAAGATTTCCATTCATAACAAAAATAATACTGGCTCTCTTCCACAGAAACCCTTCATCAAAATGGATATGATTCTCAAGAAAGGCAAAGCTCTGGTGGAAAGATTTCTTTGGAAGAGTCTTTATACTGTCAATGAATTAAGCAAAGAATATAGGTTTCCTTTTTTTATTTCATCAAATTAATTCCTTGGCATAATCCCAACAATTATTTGAACAATAACCTAGTTAGAATGTTATCTAGAATTTTCAAGCCAAAAGACCTGAGATTAACTATATAGTCTGACCCTTGGATTTTTACAGTTGTGGGAACTGAAGATCAAGGAGATGAAAGATACTGCTAATGATCACATAGCTGATAAGATAGTTCTTCAAAGATGCCTAACTAGCTTGTCATTTGATAGAAGAGGGGTATGTCCAAGGTCAAGGTCTAAATAGGGATGAAGTCAAGTTTAAAATTTAATTTCTGTGATTCTCAATCTACCAGTAGTATATCTAAAACCAACACTACATAAAGAAATTGACTCTGTTCAGAAATCTGGTGAAATTGTCACTAAAAACTATTTTCTTTCCTTTTCCAATAGAAAATAAGGAAATGGGGGCACATTCTTCCATTTAGTAATTATGGATAGGCTAAACAAAGATTAAGAGCTACCAGAAAAAGAAGCTCTTAGGGAAACAATTTCTTGGTCATTCACAATTTAAACCCTGATGACTCACCTAACAGTGAGCCTTATATACACTCCAGAAGTGTAAGACTTTGACTTTGGAAAAAGCGAGGATGGCCAACAAAACAAATGCTTTCCTGAATCTAACACACCATCAAGCTAGTCTATAGGGGTTGAACCTGTTATTTCTTTGGTATAAAGAACTCTCTGATGGGAAAGCTGCTGCTACAAATGCATTGCCCACTGCCTCAACTGAAATATATAGCTTTACTGAGTTGCATAGAACACTGATAGGTTGTGACTTAATTGTGAAGGGTCATACAATCAAAGGTAATGGTGAAACTAAGTTCTTCTTGATCCAGACAATTGCTTTTTCTCCACTACATGAGCAGTTCTTAATCTAGATTGCATGATTTTGTTTTTCAGAAAGACTTTGGTAACTGTATTCAATATGTTTGGTTTTCTTTGTAAACCTAGGTATTTTATTTTGTGCATTAAATACATCATTTTCAGGAGTGCATAGATTTCACTAGATTGCCAGAGGAGTCCCTGAAAAGGAACAAGGCTAAATGCAAACATTCCAATCTATGTCTCAATTCATAACAGCATGGAAAACAGACATGGCACATCATTGGAAAAATGATTTTACACTCATTTGCTATCTATTATAAGATGGCTTTTCTGACATGCCCTTCTCTACTCCCTCCCTGGATATTAGTACTCCAAGAGAAAAAAATGTATTTATTTTGTATACATACATATTTAATTTTTTGTACATGTTATACTCAGTAAAATGAATGCTCCTTGAGGGTAGTAATTTTTGTTTTTGTATCTTCGGGCCAATACAAATGCCCAACACACGGGAAGAACTTAATAAATGTTTGTTAAGTAATGCTGAATGTATAAGTAAAAAAAAAATAGCTACTCTATTCAAGTCATTTTTATATAACTCTTTATAAGCTTTTCCCCTTCAACCAATGAGTTAACTATGATTTGAGAGCAAGCCTTGACCAAATTATTATTGGTGAATCTGAATCTAGTTGAAATCAATTGCATATTATAGAATTTCCCCCATCTTTAACACCTTCCTTTCCCTTCCCCAGTCTTTTGGTTGAAAATAACTGCTCTTTCAAGATTCTCATGGCACTTTGGACTTTTCCTTCATTCCCAAGGAGGTCCTACTTGAATATGTAGCACATTCCCACCATTCACTCCACAGTAGATTATAAACACCTTGACAATGGCATTTCTGTTCCACGTGCCCCAACTCCACGCCCCACTTCTAGTACCTACTGATACATACACACAAACATATGTGCACACACACACATACACACAAATATATTACCACATAAACACACACACACACATATATATACACATAGTTTGACTCTGTGCGTATGTGTATAATAAAGGGAAGATATTGAAAATTTATATGTGTATGTGCATATGTGGCTATAAATAAACACATTATATGGATATATACATATATCCATACACAAGTCTTATATGTACAAAGTTGTTTTTTTATATATATACATATATCCATACATATGTATATATATATATATATACATATATCCATACATAAGTCTTATATGTACAGTTGTTTTTTTTTTTTTAATTTTATCTTCCCATTAGAATGTGAACTCATTGAGGGCAGGTGCTGTTTTATTTTTTAACTTTCTTTGTGTTCCCAGTGCCTAACAAAAAGTTGGCATGTAATAAATGCTGGTTAACTGACCGTGTAATTTTTCATCTTGTATCTTCAACACACTTGAAAAATGTTTGTGGAGTGATGTTGAGCTGTCATGTAGAAATAAACCTACATTCCATGCCTGCCTAATTAAACCACTGTACCAGATTTGTGAGCAACTGAGAGATGTGCACACATTCAAAATAGCACAGATTGATTTTGCAGTGAAGCAAACCTGTCCCTTTCCGAGCTAGGAATTCCATGGTTCGTTAACTGGAGTCTCAGTGATAGTAAAATAATAAAAAAATTTAAAAAACCACAGTAAGAGGCAGAAATTGAGTATAATGTCAAGAATATTTATTATATATCATTGCTGAGATTAGATGTTGCAAAGATAACATCTTTGATACTGGAGTTATTATCTGTGTTAACCTGTAATAACTGATTCTTAATGCCAGAGTTAAATTCCAAAAATTCTAGTGGTGTCTGCCTGATAAAATAGCCATGCCCTGCTTATGTAAAGTGACTGCACTTTCAGTGATCTTAGAGAGCTCCACAGTCAAGGAATGCCCACGAATCTTATTTCTGTGGAAGCTAAAAAAAGAAGTGAAGTCTTTTATTCTCCAAATGAATATTAAGTAGATCTTTAAAAAATAAGATCTCTCTACCATGAGAAGATATGAAGAACATCTTTGTTGAAAGGGAGGGTGTGACAGTCACCTAGAGATTGTACATACAACACTATATTTTTCCTCTTTTTTTTGTAAAGAAGAGTTATAAATTCATGGAATTTTAAAACAGATGCTTTGAAGCCATCAGGAACTTCCTCCCTCATTTTACAAATAAAGAAACTGGGGCTCAGGGAGGTCAAATCATTTTTCACAAGACTATAAAGATAATTGGGGGTAGAGGTCCTCTGATTCTCAGGCTGGTATCTGTTTGTTTGTTTTTTCCCAAAGACCAAAGAAGGTAAAGATGGGCCCTGTCTGGGAACAGTAGAATCCATAGAATGAATACAGGGCTAAAATTAAAACATAAAAACGTATATCCCATATCCATACTCACACAAACTTCCATCCTACAGTTTAGGAGCTGTAGGCATTAAATGGAGGTATCAGTATCAGTAGTGAGGTGGTTAGATATTGACAGAGTACCCGTATCAATAAACAGTCCTGGGTTGCTGTGTCTAAAGCATTAATATACATTTGCTGGGAGTTTTTCCAAATTAAAACTATTTTGTTGGTATGCAAAGTAAAGAAGGTAGACTGACTTTTTATATAAATTTTTAATTGTGATCAATCTGGAACCTGTTCAACCAAAAAGTAACTGAAGGATCACAGAGACAATCAGCTTCATATGGAGAAAGTTCAGCCACTCAATGGAGAGTTCTTCAATCAGCCATAAAATCAACAGTGTGCATCTAATGGCTTTCTTTTTTATGCAAGCATTGAACACCAAATCATGGTAATCCACATTTTGCTGATGCTCTTTGGTTCCCAGATTAAACCCACATAGATGGATTATCATCCTGCCATCTCCCCTACATTTCCATTTTAAATAATCATAAATAAGAAAACCTCACTATTGTTGGGCACTCGTCATCTGTTGGCTGTGGCTGACTACAGAAGTCTCAAAAATTGCACTAGATCCTTTTAAGAGTCCATCTTTGTCTTTGTCAGTCCCCAAATGCTTTCAGCTGAAAGACTCCTTATTGTATTCAAACTTTGTCCCATAAGCATTGTTCTTGTTACTCAGTTGATGAAGAGTCTTGGAAATTGAACTGGGCCCGCAGCAAAAAACACCAACTGTTTTCCTGGTAAGAATTAGCAAGGTGGGGGTAGGGAGTAGAAAGTCACAGAGATGATTAATTCAGTACATGAAGATAAATGCATTACATGAATTATGACTTGCAAATCAAAATGGTTACTGAAAGCTCTTCTGATTGTTGCGTGTTACAAAGCATATTATGTACCTCATTCTATCCAGACGAGATCTCTGGACTGAAATATCACTATGAGTACATATTCAATTCTAGTTAATAAAATGAAAAAGGGAATTTCCTAAGACTTTTCTATAATGGATAACTAGTACCAATCCAGGACAGCTGATTCTCAGTGTAGGGAATTTCCTCCATTCCTTTTCTTCTCATATTTCTGTCCCAATGATTCCTCATTAGAAATGAGCAATAAGGAAAATGAAGAAAGAACTTTTCCATTCCAAGAGGTCATTTTAAAACCATTAATTTCAATTCACATTCAAAACAAAAACATTTAATGGGTATGTGAAATTTACATCACATACATTTGATCTTCCTCAAAAATGTTCCTATTATTAATTATTACATAATTATTAATTATTAGTGAGCACAGTTGTTCTTAAAGCACTATTTAAACAAGCTAAACAAACCCTCTCCCTCCAGCCCTTCCTGAACACAAGTATTTAGTTCTAATGTAGCTAACAGGAGACATTGTATATTATAGTTATGTGTCTATCTTATCTCCATCCCATCTTTCAACAGGACTACAGAATTCACAAGGGCAGGGACCATGCTTTAGTTCAACTTTCTATCTACCCTAAGGCCCAGCTCACTGCTCTATACTCAAAAGGCACATGATAAATATTTGTTAAATGAATTAATAACAACAACAACTTGTATCCTTCCTGTAAGAGATGGGGAGAAGAGCCCTTGGTTTGGAGCTAGAGGGCTTGCATTCAGGTTCTAGCTCTGCCAATTTTTATTGTTTGGACATTTTAGACGTTGAACAAGGATGTTAGCCTTGCATTCTCACTCTGTGAAACGAGGAGGTTGGACTAGACTTGTAAACCTCTTCTAGTTTTAAATCTACAAAACTACAGAATTTATACAATATTTCAAGGTTTGCAAAATGTTTCCCATGTACTATGTTATTTGAGTCTGTAATGTTAATGAGATTGAAGGAATGGGCCTGCCCATTAAGGGGAGTTTTATTAGGGGAGATTCGTAGGAAGGCCTATATCTTTTATTAGTGAGGCATTGTTCTCTAGGTCTGTGGCTCTGAATAGAGTATAAAAGAGCATAAATACTCTGAGATGAACTTTTACTTTGAGGCTTAACTCATTGGAAGTGTTGGTTTGGTCAGAAGAGACTCTGGGCAGCCACTAAGGAGACTCTCCTGGTTTTGAAAATCCAGAGGTTGGTGCTTTTTTCTCTGGTAACAATGTATGCACGGTCAGTTATCTGTCAGGCAGTTGGAAGGTTGTCTGTTGATTTTGATTTCTCTGTATTTTCTATGAAGTTCAGGGTGCTGACTTTTTCCCCTGAACTAAGCAAATGATATATGTGCTTGATTAAAGTGATTGTTGACCCCTCAAGTCGCTTTCCTTTTACAAAAACAGATCAAAGAAACTGTGATAGCAGGCCATCCCTATGTGTCAGGGTGCTTGCTTTTACAGAACCTCGAAACAACTTGTGAGGCAGATGCAATTTTCTCATTTTACAGGTGAGGAAACTGAATTTTATGAGTGTCTTTACTTCAAGATAAATTTCACAAATCTTATCAGCTCAACTGATGTGCCATAATGCACACCATTGGGCTACTAACAATGGTACCCTCTTATATTAAAGGTGTGGCAAATAATCAGCACAGAGGATCTTAATTAGATATTTAAATTAGGGAATATAAAGGAAGAATCAGAACCAGGTTTAAGTCTGACATCAAACACTAGCAGTATGTCTATCAATACTTCACTAATTAAAGAATCATTCTCTTCATCTGTAAAATCAAAATACTAATATTCTTGCCACCTAATTTCCGGGATTGTTGTAGAAAACATGGCCTTTAGGTTATAATGTACAACATAAATCTATTTTGTTTTACTATTTTTGTGGATAGATCTAAGTGTGTCTGGCAGTTAGGAAGCCCACAAGTATAGTCCTAGATGAAGTGCAGGAAATCTGTTCACACCTCATTAACTGTACAGGGTGGCTTCATGCAATCTTCCAGCTAAAATGTTATGCCTTTACGTTATCTTTTTCTTAACTCTTCATCTCTTGGATCCCCTACTGCAGAAGAGGAAGGTAGACAACACAGAATAAGGAAAATGCCAAGGAAAGAAACAAGAGTCATGAGGACCAAAAAAAATTTTTATAGGAGGAAAAAGGCAGCTCTCTGAAGAATACATAAAATATAACATAAAATAAGATCTTTGAGAGAAGGAACTGCTTCTTCTTTATTTTATTAAATATCACAGGGTCTACCTCTTCATGCAATAGGTGCCTCAGAAACATTTGCTTACATACAGAAGGAATGGATACAATATCTCTCTTGTACAAAAGCTAGAAATGACAGGAAACAAAAATCTGCTCATTCTCTTTTTTTTATTTAAGTTTTAAGATTGCCAATATTTCTTAGTTTTCTCCTATTTGCTAATCTCCATTTTATAATATTAACATTACTGTTATTGTTTTAACACTCAAATTACATTACATTGTTGCATAAGGCAGTATGAGCAAATATTTGTTCACATAGCCTTCTAGTCTCCATTTTTCTTTCCATTTCTTTCCATTTACGTGCTATTTTTCATCTCAAAAAGTGGCTTTTGCATGAAAAAACTGCACTGCCATTTCCTCAAATATTTTATTTGAAAATATAGGATAAATGATACATTTTAATTGGTATAAAGGATAGATTGCTAGAATTAAAGACAAGAAGATATAAATTCAAATTCCAGCTCCAACACTTACTAGCTGTGTATCCTGGGAAAATCTTATCATTGTCAATATTCCCTTTAGTTAATCTCTCAACAAGTAGCAAGTAGTTCTTATTTTCTTTACACATTAGTTCCTTCATGTATAAAATGCAAGGGTTGGACTCCATGAACTCTAAAATCCCTTCCAGCTGTAAATCAATGATCATTTACAGAATGGTCCCACAACAGTGATGATGTAATACAAAATGTCAACAGCAGATGGTGCACATCAGCTCCTTTGAGACTTTTTTCTGTCTCTGTCTCTCTGTCTCTGTCTGTCTGTCTCTCTGTCTCTGTCTGTCTGTCTGTCCCTCTCTCTCTCTCAACAGCAACATGAGCCAATGAAAAAGCAAGAACAACTCAATGATTCCAAATGAATTAGCTGTAAAATATAAAATAAATATTCCACTGGTAACTTTGATTTCTTCATTAAGCAACTTCAAGAAAGGAGACATGGTTCTACCCTTGCTTGGAATATAACTTCATTAGAAATTGGTTCTAAAAGTAACATAGTGGTTGACACTGTAACTAACTGGAAGCATCCAGACAGACTAAGATGAAAGTCTTACCTCACCTTGTTTCTGTCCCCACACATGAAACTTGCGCAAACATGCTCACACTGGATGGGAAGACAGACATGGGGCACATTGTTGGAGGGAGTAAACACATCAAGAACTACCTGAGATTAGGGAATGTTTCACTTTTATCCTTGTATCTCCAATGCCTAGAAGAATGTCTAGTAGCACAAGGTAGATACTTACTACTTGTTGATAGATTAGTTAAAGGGAATATTGACAATTATAAGATCAGAGAGCTGGAGAATTCTTAGAGGATTACATAATAAGGAATTACATATTCTTTCAGGGACATGTAGAGCAGATTCAGACAATAGATAGTAAAGTCTGACTGGTTGCCATTAATTTTCCATCACTCCTGTTTTATATACTTTTGTGGTTATAATCATCCTTTCCTTCCCTTCCCCCACCCTTATAAAGCCATAATATCACAAATATTCCTATTTTAAAATGTATTTTCAAGTATTTGTATGTTAGCTTTTTTCTAACTTCCTTTGTATTTAGAGTCTAATATCTGAATTCTGAGTCTGAAATTTCTGACTACAGGAATAAAAGTTGTTTGGGTCAGATGGTCAGCTGCTACTCTCTCCTGCTGAAAATTCATAAACAAAACCATGTTTCTTCCCACTTAGTATATTTCAAATATCCTTATATTCTTCCCACTTAGTATATTTCAAATATCCTTATAAAGTCATCTGTAGAGAAGGTTCTCTAAAAATCCTATTCAGATGTTTCAGTGTGGCATAGAAGTGATCCTTGTTTCTTGAATGCTAAGGCAATGAAGCAAAGCCTCTGACAAGTCCATGTTGGAATGGCTTTGATTTTGGAACAGACTGTCTCCATTTTCTGAGGACTAACTTAGCTAATTATAAAGAGATTATATATATCACCAGGAGACTGGCCTTTAGTAATGAATTTTTTTTTCATGACAAATCATTAAACAAAAAAAATCCCAGTCCTGGGGGACAAACTTCCACCTCTGAAGTGATGGTGGCAGAGTGATGAGATAGCAGGCAAAGCATTCTATGAAACATAGAATACGTTTCAAACATAGTTCGAAACAAATGTAGTTTGTAGACGATCTACAAACTTCAAATGTCTACCAATGCTCAAACTTTGGGAAGCACATGGGCAAGGCTTGAATATGCTGGACAGGTATGTATCATTGTGATCTCTAGAGGTAATTTCTGAATTGATGAAGTCACAACTTCATTGGAATACTGAAATGAAAAAGCACTATTCAAGGATCAGCTCAAGTTTCCTATGGGAAATCATCCTTGAGTTCTTAGTAATCAGTGTTCTATTATAACTTATTCTATTTTATTATTTTATATTTGCATGCCATATGTCTCAGAATATGATATCTTCAAATGCTAGAAAATGTTCAATTTTTGTCTTTTCTTCCTCAGTGCCTTTGAGAGAACAGGAATGTAATATACATTATATTAAAGCAAATTGAAATTTCATCATTTAAAAATTAATTTTCCCATTTTTAAACCTAATGGTTTAAAAGCAAAAAAGCAAGTTTTATCACCAAAAGAACCAAAGTCCATATCATGCTCAAGCTGCAATAGCCAAGTGAGGATTTATAGTCTCTCTGCCAGAGATGGAAAGAAGACACTGGGCCCAGGATACAATTGTTGATAGATATGTACCAAATTGAAAGGGATCTACACCACCTCTAGTTCCTAGTTCTCCTTGACTCTAGGTTTAAAGTAAATATAGTACTCAGAGAAAGATGGTCATGTAATTACTTAGTAAATTTTAGTGAGACAAGTAGTGCAGAGATAAGAATTTAAAAAAAAAAAAGGATTTTTCTCTCCCTTCTGTTGTGTTGAGAATATCCACACATTTAGGGCAATAGCTCTACCAGTGAGAAAAGCCTCAGAAAAATTCACACTGAGATTCCTGCTGCTGAAAAAGCAGCCAAGAAACAAGGTGCAGAAAGTTTTAATGTGATTTCTAAGGTAGCTGTAAATTAAGCTGGAAGAACCCCAGTATTTATTAAGAGAACAAGTGAAGACAGGTATAGTTCAATAAAAGTTTACAACATGGATTAACTCATTCTAGATAGTATGAAACCTTCAGATCCTTGTTTCAAATGAAATATCTTGGTTGTCCATAAACTCCCATAGTGTTAGAACTTGAAGAACCTCAAAACATGTCTAGTTCAATCTGCTAATATTCAAAATGGGAAAATAGATCTAAAGATGTTAAGTGACTTTTCAAGTAACATGGATAGAGAACTAAGTCAGGGAGGTAGGACTAGAACGCAAATCTTCTGACTTTCAGGTTATCAATGTTTCTCTCTTATACTATAGTGCTACCAGATGTCATTTATATAGATATAATGTGTTGATGATTTTCTTATTAAAAAAAATTGAGGCACGATGACTTTGGAAACAGAGGTCCCGAATTCAAATAATATCTCTGGTACTACTTGCATAGCTTTGGTAAGTAATTTAACCTTTCTGGGCCTCTCAGCTATAAAATGTGGATATTTTATTATATGGCTTCTTGGATCCATTCCAGATAAAAATCCATGATTCGATGATCTTATACATTAGAAGAAAAGTCAGCTAGTCTATGGTAGGAAATTATCATGGTGTAGTCAAAACAGTACTAGGCTTAAGTGGATATTAATGAGTCCCTTAAATTCTAAGCTTTAGCTTCCTCATCTGTAAAATTAAGATAACAGCACGTACAAGTAAGAATTTGATGCTGATGGATGAACTACTATATGTAGAGAGCTTTACAAATATTAAAAGACTATATAAACATCAACTAAATTACATTATCATTGAGTTAGGTAGGTAACAGTTGATAAAGTGCTAAAGTCAAGAATACTTGAGTTCAAATCCAGACTCAGATACTTACTAGCTATGTGATTCTGGGCAATCACTTAACCTCTATCTGCCTCAGTTTCCTCAAGTGTAAAGTGGGAAAAGTAATAGCACCAACCCACTCCATGATGTTGGGAAGATAGAATGAAATAATATTTGTAAAGTTTGGCACAGTGCTTGGCACATAATAAGATGTTTAATAAATTATTGTTCCCTTCCTTTCCCCTACCAAGTAAGGAAGTATTTCCTCCATTGGTGACCCAAATGCAAATACATGTTGGTAAGATTAGGGATATTTAGGCACAGTGATCTGAGCCAGTCCACTGCATCTCACGCAGCCCAACAATATGTCAACAAATACTGACAATGATAAGATTCAGACAGTTTGTGAAATATTAGAGGAGCAACTAATAAAAATATTATATTTTCTTTTAGGGATATGTAGAGTGAGTGGGGTCAAAGTATAGATAGCCAAGTCTAGTTGTCTGGCATAAATTATCTGTCATTCTTATTTTTATAAGGATACTACATGCCATATATATGGTCCTGTTATAAACACCCTTTCCCCTCCCTCTTTACATTTTATGAAACCATAATATTGCAGACATTCCATTTTCAAAAAGTATTTTCAAGTATTTGTACAAGTTAGTTTTTACATATCTTAATTTGTACTTAGAGTTTAATGTCTGAATTCTAGATTAGAATTATTTTCTGGCTAGAGGAATAACAGTCATTTGGGAACAGATATGATCAGTTTCATTGAACTCAATGACATGACTGGAATTGAGTCCATCATATGAAAAGATAAACTCTACATTTTATAAACATGTTTATATTTATGTATATATTTTCATGTTTTCTTCATGAAAATGTTCCTTTATGAGAGAGAAGTGAAATGTGTATGTGTGTGTGTGTGTGTGTGTGTGTGTGTGTGTGTGTGAGAGAGAGAGAGAGAGAGAGAGAGAGAGAGAGAGAGAGAGAGAGAGAAATGTGAAGGAATGAGAGAAAGGAGAGAGAGGGAAAAAACTGTATTGGCTAAGCGACTAACCAAGAATGAATTGTTGGTTCAGCTGAGCAGTAGATGGGATGAAACAAAGAATTTTATCTGGGTAGAGAAATGAAGATAAGAAGTAGAAAAGAAAGTAAAAGGAATCATTGAATATATTTACAGAAAGTGCTAGAAGTGGTGTCTCAATTGGTCTTGAATGGGCAGCAGGGAGGTACAAGAATAACCAATTTACCTTTAAAAAGGAAGCCCTAATAATAGAACCTTAGCGAAGTTGGTGCTTGGTGACCAGGTGAGCTCAGAAAAGCTGAAACTTGAATGCATGTTGAAATCTAAGTAGAAGTAAGAAGTAGGAATGAAAAGGCAGACAGCTCTTGGAACCAACCAAGCAGAAGATGACTCTGTGTGTGTGCATGTATGTGCATGTGTGTGTGCATGTGTGTATACATGGTGTATGCATATATTTTCTATTTAGGAAGGATTCAGGAGATGAGGGAGAAGAAAATATTCCTCAAAAAGCCTCAAGAATGAGAGCAGTGAAATAAAAATAAGCACTTGAAGTCAATAGTAACTAGCTGGGTAACTCCTTTGATCTTGTACCTGAGTTCCCTCATCTGCTTTTTGAAAGGATTAGCCTAGATTCACTTCAGTTCAATTTAGCAAACATTCATTAACTGCCTACAAGACTCAAGGCATTGTGCTACATCCTAAAGATATGAAAATGAAAAATATCACTTTATCTGACATTGAAGTTCTTATAATCTACTTGAGGTAAGGTGAGGGGAGAGATATAACAAATAAGTATAATCCAGAGTGTGAAAGAAATAAAGGAGGGATACATGCAAAATATTCCAAGAAAAGTTGAAAAAAGAGAGAAAAGAGAGATTATTTCTAATTAAGGGAAGGGGTATGGGGAGTTATCAAGAAAGGCTTCCTGGGTGAGGTTGACCTGAGCTGAGCTTACATAAATATATGGTACTTAGATATAAGAAGAAAGAGTTAGTAGATCTGTTTGATTGAAAGCTTGAAGATAATATGGGCAATCACATTAAATAATGGTACAAAGGTAGATGGAAATCAGATGATAAAGTTTTAATACCATATATTTTATTCTATAAGCAATAAGGAGGCAGTAGATGGAAATCAGATTACAAAAAGTCTCAGTTTTAATACCATGTATTTTATTCTATAAGCAATGAGGAGGCAGAGATGCTTTTTCAGCAGGTGAGGAATGTGGTGGGAGTTGTACCTAAGGAAGATGATTTTGGTGGCTCTGTGATGGACAACAGGAAGAAGAAAAGACTGGAGGGAGAGAGACCAGCTAGGAGGCTGTTACAACAATCTGGGTTCTCTGCTGGTATGGATTTCAACAATCCAGGGTCACTCCTTGACGTTATGAGATATAAATGGACCCTATTATTTTAGCTTATTTGAGGATAATTGCAGTCTTTCTATGTGCAAGTTTTCATAGTCTTTAATACTAATAATATTTACAGAAAACTTTAAGATTTGCAAAGTACTTTGTACATGTTATCTGAAATCATCCTCACAACAACCCGGGGAAGTAGAGGCTATTTTTTGATCCGCATTTTATAAATGACTTGACTAGAGTAGACAGAATCACACAGCTGGATAGAGTCCGAGGCCAGAATTACAATCAAGACTTTCTGACTCCAGATCCAGTGCTCTATCCCCTGTATCATCTTGCTGCCATCTAATGTTTGTATAAAAAAGAAGTCCTCTGATAATCCATCCTAAAACATTTTAATATTGCATTTACATTAGCTATTATGATATCTTAGAAAATGAGCATCACAAGGGATGATTTTAATTTAATCATTAACCACATTTCAAAATCCTATAGGATCAGTACTTACCCTCTGTTACATTTGGCTATTTCATCAAAGAGAAGTTTCCATCGAGGTCTTCCAATAAAAAGTCTAGAATTCAGGGCTTGATACTTTTCACCAATTATTTTCTGCCAAAAATACAATGTTTCATTCTGCATGACTTACAGATTTTTCAAGAAAACCCATTACCATGACATTTCTACTAACACCATGGCTCTTTACCAAATCGGAATGAAGAACATTTAGGAATTAAGTGGCAAGGCATTAATAGTTACTTTTAGGCATTACTCCTTTCCTCTTTTTCCTTTAATTCCTACAATTGCCTTGAATGTCATTCTTACAAATTGCTGATTTTCTTGGACTTGTTTCCACTTTTCTTTTAACAACCATAGTATGTTAACAAAGAATGTGATCTAATTACTCATTCTCAGCAAAGACATTTTGTAGCTGCTATTACAACACAAAGACTAGTGTCATAGGTGACTCATTATACAAGTGAAATACTACAAACAAGACCCATAAATTTGGAAATATATTCGCAGTCATGACAAGCTTAATATAAAAAAATGGTCAGAAGGTTTCAGTGCAGTACCAATGTATACAATGATTAAGGCATGCTTATTGACTAAATCATGTTCATAACTGACAAAAAAAATGGAATTGAATAAGGGGGTTGAAGTAGAGAGGGATCAGCTGCTGCTAGCAGGCAGAGCACTAGACAGGGAGTCAAGGCATAAATCAGGACATTAACTGTGGTAGAATGGCACCTAGATACGCCTAATACATAGAATAATATAGAAATGAAAGACAAAAAATTCTAAAGTCAAATAGTAACGGGTGAATTAAATCCACGATAAAGCACTATAGGAATGTGAGCTGTGGTTATCTCTATTACTGTGGTTATTGATGCCTAGTTACACGTTTGATGCCTCGTTACTTACTCTTCAGTCCTAGATTTCCTGTATGAAAATTAGCCCCAATGTGCATTTATCTTCCTTCTCTAGTGGACTCTCCTACCTCCAACCCAGCACAGAAAACCTTCATGTAAAGCATACCTACTGGTACAGGCTGCATGTAGACCTCTGGAAGATATTGATAACTTCAAGAAGAATCAAAGAATTTTAGATTCTGAAGAGAAGGCCCTTGGGACAGAATGTCTTTTTTAAAAATACCTTAAAAAAACAGCTTTTTGCTTGATGGCTTCTTGTTTACATTTCCTGAGGGCTTCAGTTGCTGTGCCAGATCTCCCCATAACAGGCCTGATAAGGCTGCTGCAGTTTCAGACAGCCTACTCACATACCTGTATTCCATCTGTTTGACTGAGGTACAGCTGGATGTTCACATAATCAGGTCGGTTCTCCTGCCAAAGCTGGGAGGATATTAAGAAGAAGAAAAAATACCAGCACATTGTTTTAATTTTCCCTGTATACATTATTTCCTGCCAAATTCTGGATTTCTGTGATTCCAAATTCTGCCAGTATCTGGGACTTACCTATCACATATCCAATTCCGTACAAAATATTATACTAGGTACTGAGGATGATACAAGATTTAAAGAAGACATAGTCTCTGTCCTTATGCAGAAGCATAAGAGGAATCTGTGCACATTTTTGAAAAGTTACAAAGATGATATTTCTTAATTATAGAAAGTAATATTTTTTAGTTCTAATAACTACTTTGGTTCTATGTTTCTACCCATTGTATTGGGAATTACCAAGAAGAAATATAAGTTGCAATTCAGAAAATGGTGTTTCATTTACTCTGCAATTTTCTATTCCTACCCTTTACTTAAAATACAGTTTAAATGCCACCTCCTCCAAGAAGCTTTGCATGCTACCCCAGGTCAGTAACAACCTTCTCCCTTGGCCCTCACATGAACACTCCTGCTATGTTCCTCTATCACACTCAGCATGCATTATTTATTATGTATTGTAATGGCATCTGCTTGTACATTTTCTTTTCACTAAACTGTAAGCTCAGAGGCCAGTAACTTTGTCTTACCCAAGCTCTGAATCTTCCTCAGGACCAGGGATAGCATTCAGTCTATAGTAAGTTCAGAACACAGGAGGGGCTTAAAAAATGTTTATTCAATGAAACTGTTTGGCATCTACCTAGTCACAACAGATAAATATTGCACTTTAAATTCAATCCCTAAAGCTCTTCAGGACAGGTATATAGATTACCTGTAGAGCAGATACTCTCTGAAACCAGGCAGTAAGAACCAAAATAGATTCAAAATCCTCCTTAGAACTCAACAGGTTTGTTAGCACCTTCACAGGGTTGATGTACACAAAGAGCTTTGAAAGCCTTAATGTGCTATAAAAATGTGTGATTATGATTAGTAAAATAGCACAATACTTTGCAGACAGCAGAAATTTCATATATTTTTGCTGAATGAATGATGATAAAGAAGAATCTCAATTAGAAAAAGATGGAAAAGCTATTCCTTTCTCCCTTTTTCAAAGATGTTTCCTTGAGCATAATTGAGGGAGGGGGGATAACATCAATTTAGAACTGGAAGATGGCCTTAGAGGTCATTTAGTTTTCATTTGGCAAACAAGGAATTGAAGTGCAGAGAGCTCTCACTAGGAGTGAAGGCTGAGCTCCAGTGTGAGATCTCAAGTTCTCTGCCTCTCAATCCACTGATTCTTCCACCACCAGGCTGAGGTTATATATTCAACCACTGTGCTTCCCTAATAAAGCTAACAACCGAGCTCTCCCTTTTCTTTGGCCCTGTTTTTCTTCACAGAACTTCATGACACATTGGCCATTATTGACAACAATCCAGCTAATTCTTTTAAACAGCCCTCTAAAAGACATAAATGAAAGGCCAGTATCAAAAGGGGCTGGCATTTATGCCCTGGGGGAAACAAAGAACGCCCATCAATTATTACTGTACCAAATTACCTTGTTATGCAGCACACAGAGCAAATCTGCAAACCAGTGAAAGGACTTGATATCCCTGCACACCCAGATGAAATACAGTCTTCTGAGCTTGTATGGTCTCCAGTCATCCCTTGAAAATTAAAATGCCATGTTAGGGAATAAGGCAGTAAAAAAGCAATTAAAGGCACGCTTAGAAAATTTACTTGCTATTAGAAAACAATCAATAAGTAGAGCAGCCTATATACTTCTTGGTGTCTGAAGATGTATTAGTGGTTGAAGCTCCCACATTAAATTAAAACAAAACACTGGTACCAAATCTCCATGTAATGATGCATAAATCCCAGGAGTAAAACATTTATGCCTTAGGCTTGTCTACCATGTATCACCATATCACCTGTCTGAAAAATGACTGTAAAAAACTGACACATAAATCTGAATAATACCAGTCCTGAACTCTTAGGGGTCGGGGAGAAACAAACTGGATTTCCTGGATCTTGGGGCCGGAGAGATCTCACTCCAAAGGTCATTTGATCTTGCCCTGTCTTCCCAGAAATCCCGCCCAAGAGTCATTCCAGAAAATGGGTTGTTTACCCTACTTTTAAAAATCTTCAGGGGAGAATATTGCACAATGCCCCTATGTAATGGATTCCTGTGTCACACATTCCAAGAGTCTGTGTTCCTTTTTATTATGATGATGAACTAATTCCGAGGTTAAGAATTTGTTCTCCCAACAAAGGGGATGTCCAAGTAGTCTCTAAAGCGCTATTGAAAACAAATTACCCTGGCTTGAAAAATATGGTTATTTTTCTGAGTCTCTCTAATATCCCCAAATTTACACTAGGCATTGAATAGAAGGAAAGAAGAGAAAAACAGCAGATATAAATACATTTTTCTTGCTTATTCTCTATTTTAACATTCCTCAAAATGGGCTTTTAATGCAAAGATTTATGTCTACTTTAAAAAGAGACAAAAAGTTTTGGTTTTTTTGGTAATTTCTTGTAAACATTTTTCTTAAGGGATTTTATGCCAAATAAGCCCATTCAGTGAACTTCTGCTGATAGTCTCCAATTTAAAGCAGATGATGGCAGAACATTTTCTGGGTAAGGGACTTGACCTTTGGATCCTCTCCATTTTGGCCTGGCTGAATCAGTTGAGTGACCCTCATAGCAGGACTCAAGAACTCTCTGTTTTTATTTTTCTGGTTGTATTTTTTTAAGCAATGATGGTTTAGTGTAAAGAGGACTTCAGATATTAAATAATAAGAACTAACATTCCTTGTTATTTAAAGGTATTTTCTTGCCTTTCAAATATTTTACCATTTTAAATTGTCGTCCCTATTTTAGACAAAAGATAAATATTAAGATTCTAATCTGTCTCTTTTTCTCTCCCCTTCTCTCTCTCTCTCACACACACACACACAAACACACACACATTTAGAAAGTAGACTCATCAAAGTTTACCTCAAATAGCTATAATATATGTTAACTGACCTAGCCTTACACCATCTTTAATAAAATACTACAAAAGAGATTGCATAGTGGAGTGTAAAAAAAATGATGTTTCTGGTTCATACTAACTGCTATTTCTTCATTGTCTGACTATTCCATTTCACCAGAACTTCTCAAAGAAGTAACTAATAAATCTTGCTAAGTTGTTGATAGGGGCCAAACTACATATTACATTCATTTTGAGGTCAAAACCTCCATTAGAAGCACAATTATGGTCAATAAAATTTCCAAATGGGCATATCCTTTCTAATTTTTAACAGATTTCAATTAAGATTGCACACATAGAAATTACAGAGACATGGGATTATACTCTGTGCTATGTGTAATAGACAAAACCACTTATGAACATAAAGAAACTAACATTTCTGGTGGAGGAAGTCTGGTTTTTTTTCTTAGCTATTCATTTTTCTTTTTCAAAATATTTAAGATTCTTTTTTTAAAAAGTTCTGACTCCCAAATTATCTGTCTCCAGCCCCCTCCCCAACCACTGACAAGGAAAGCAATCTGATACCAATTATACCTATGAAGTCATGCAAAACATATTTTCAGATGATGTGGACACAAAGGTGCTCTAAGGGTTAATACTGAGTTGTTTTTTCAGTATTTGTGAGGTCCTTTCTGAGCTTGAAGGTGTTCTAAAGTCTCTTCCCCTTGTCCCGGAATACCATAAAACTTTCCCCTAATCCTGGACCACAAAATTCCTTGTCTCCATCCTGGGTCATAAATTTTTCCCTGTCTCCCTTGTCCTGTCTTTATAAAAAACAAGCCCTTTTCTTTCTGTAAATTCCTAGTCCTTCTTTCAGGGCTACCCTGCTACTTTTGTGTCAATAATCCCCCACCCCCCACCCCCATTCCTACCCCGCTGTCAGGAGAAAATCTTCTAAGTGAATTCTTTCACATCTGAACCTGTTCTCCAAACACTGATCTCAAAAATTATTAGTCATGTTATAAAAAAGAGAGCAACAAAAATAAAGTGGAAAAAGCATGCTTCAGTTTCCTTCAGAATTCATCAATTTCCTCCCTGGATAGCATGTTTTCATGTGAGTTCTTTGGTATTGTCTTAGATCTCTGTATTAATCAGGGAATCATCTACACTTTGACACTAAGACTGAGATATGTTCTTTCTAAGTGACCACACATTGACCATTCTATCTCCCTTGACAATGATCTATTTCTAATTTGGAAGATTAAAACTCTTAGATATCTGGAGGGGACCAATCCACTTTTCAAAAAAAAAATTTGCATGTTTCAGGTAATAAAATTTTATGTACCATAAACTTAGGATTCTTCTACAGGACAATAGAGGGACTTCTGTGTTTCTAACTTACATTTTGTTCTTATAAAAAGATTAATGGTGTCCCTTGAAACCAGGTCATTGAGTGCAACTTTCTCAATACTAACTATTAAGAAAAAAGAAATGTGGAAAATCATCAGAACCTCCATATTTGTGAAGCATAAACAAACATTTGAAAAGTAGTTCTCCATAAGTCACTGTGGCCTTGAGTCTTCACCACAACCTGTGAAACTTCACTCATCACAAAACACTTACATCCCCAGGATTATAGTTGATTTTGTTCTTAAAACTTTAAGTAGTCTTTCACTGTTTTGGGGGGATGGAGGCAATGTAGTGGGAAAAAGGATAAGGTACAAGCCTCAGAGAGAATTTCCTTTCTCAGGAGATATTATAACATAGAAATCACAGATCCAGTCTCAATCTCTATCTCCAAACCCTAACTATATGCTAAGGAAATCCAAGGAGGGGAGGGGGGAAAGGAGGGAGGAAAAAAAATTTCTGATCCTGCCTGAATTTCAAGAAAACATTAGATGGGCAAGGCTAGGCTATGTTAGGGTGAAGAGGGAAAGAATCTTTAAAAATGATTATAAATAACATATCTTCCAGGAAACTGGCTTACAGCTCTACATCTGCCAAAATTTCTTTAAAAATGGAAATGACTTAGTACTGTCAGCAGGTATCAAATGTCATCATGTACTTTGACCACCAGGAGGTAAGTAGCACAGTCAGGCTCAAAATGACTGCTATGGGGTTATGAAAGCAAAATGAGATTACAAGTGGGAGTCTATGTCCAAGCAATAGTCATTGTCAAAGTAATTATTTGGAAAAATGGGTAGCTACTCTGAAGGTAGAAAAAGGTAGGCATCTGTAGCTAGTAATCTTGCTCCTGAATAGAACTTCCTTCCTTCCTTCCTTTCTTCCTTCCTTTTCTCCCTTCTTTTGTTCTTCATTCCTTCTTCCCTGCCTCCCCCTTCATTCCCTCCCCTGCTTTGTTTTTTCTTTCTTCCTTTCCTTCATCCCTCCTTCCCTCACTCATTTTTTCATCCTTCCTTCCCTCTTTACCTTCTTCCTCCTTCCCTCCCTCCCTTCTTTCTTTCTTTTATCTTTCCCTTAATTCTTTCTTTTGGTTCTATTGAACCTTTGGTTCTATTAACCTTTTTATTTTTTTGGCCTATATTGGTATTGGGAAATATCAGTGTACAAACTCCCTGCATCAATAAAGATATTCATAGTCTCTGCAAGTTGCCTGGAGCATTAAGTGAGTTGTCCATGTTCACAAAGCTATTATGTTCAGAGGCAAGACCCAAGTCTTTCTGACAACAAAATCAGTGTTACACCATGCTGCCTCTCTTACTTCTTGTAACGGGAATGCTGGTAACCAGATAGAGTTTAGTCAACCAGCAAAGTATTTCAGAAAAAGTATGTAATAAATAAATGTCGCTTTATTATTTCTAGGATAAAAATCTGTCTAAATCTACTAAAACCCATGGAATGTTTAAAAATATTATATACTATCTTACATTCTTACTAGATAAGATTTAAATACTTTTTTAATAATGTTCATGAGGTGAGGGGATCATAGGACTTAGAGCTGAAATGGATCTTTGAAACTTAGTTCTCTGATATCATCCACCACCTTCACTCTTATATAGATGAGCAAGGTGAGATTCAAAGAAGTTATGCTACTTTCCCAAGAACATACAATTCATGAGTTGTAGTTCAGGGAAATCCAATGATGTCCTCTTCAAATCCAATAAATTCTTCCAACCTCCCTGTGATACCTTTCCCTTGGAGATTATATATTGACTGAAGTAGAATCTGGACATTACAGAGGACAATAAATTGGACTGATATCTAAGAACAGTGCTTTCCCTAGACTTCTTGTGAGTAACATATTTTACCATTCTGGGCCATGATTTATTTGTAAAACAAGAGAACAGCTGTTCTCTAATTTTCCATTCAGCTCAAAATCCTATGATTTCACTGGTTAGCCAGTTATACCGAGGTCCTGGGAGGAAAAAGTGTTGAATACTAGAGCCCTGAAATTGTTTCATGGATGGCTTAAGAGGAGGCTTATAGGACTTGGAGACGAAGAACACACCCATAGTTAGTAAGACTGTGAATAAGGATAGACCTTCTAACTTCCCCTGAAGTAAGAATAGGCCGTCTTCTCATATCCTCCCTTATTAAAGTGAATCTGATTGGGGTGGAGCCAAGATGGAGGAGTAGAATGATGGATCTGCTCTAGCTGTCTCCCCATAGGCCAAAAAATACTTGTAAAAAATGACTCTAAACAAATCCTAAAGCAGCAGAAGCCACAAAACAACAGAACAAAAGAGATTTTTCAGCCCAAGACAGCCTGGAAGGCTGACAGGAAAGGTCTACCACACCAGGTTCAGAGCAGAGCTCAGCCCAGCCTTGGCCATGTGGCACAGCAAGGACAGGACTGGAGAAGGTTTCAGGGCATGGAATCACAGGTAGCAGCTGTGGTTCCCAGATTTCCCAACCTATAAATGCCAAAGACAGCTTTCAAAGGTCAGTAAGAAATCTCTTTCACCTGAGTGACAGGGAGGGGTCTTGGTCACAGACCCAACCCTGGCCCAGTGCAGCAACAGCATCCACTTTTGGAGCCCTTGGCCTAAAGATTCTGGGGGAATTAAGCAACTGATCTGGATCTCAGTTCTGAGTAGCAGGCCTGAGATGAGGAGAAGTACTTTTGTGGTAAAGCTGATGGTGGCTGTGGAGAGGGAATCCTACTTGCAGATCCTGGTCAGAAAAAAGTGCTTGTGGTTGTTTGGAGACCAGAGAGCTGCATTTTCTTTAATATATTAATATCTGTAATTTTATGTATTTTGCCTTATTAAGCAAATGGCTATGTTAAGGGTCTTCAAGGGTCATTATTGTGAAAGTCAAGTATAATATGTATATATATATATATATATATATATGTATAAATATCACATAATCTGTGGATATGTTATCTTGTGAGTGGGGGGTTGTATAGTAAAAAATGATATGGATAGGGGCTTGAGTTAAGAATGGTAAGTTCACATGTATTTACCATTGTAATAGGTATTATCTCATGAGAGAATGGGAATATAACTGTGTGGTGGTAATCTATCTCCAATCACTTATATATTTATAGTGTGAGAGCAGGTTGGAGGGTGCTAGCCAATCCCAAAGACGTGACTTGTGGGGCATGTTTATACCTCTACTTTGTCTATAATACCACTTGCAGTATTACTCTTGGGTTAGATTAATCATGTAGTGCAAAAGCTTCCAGGGACAAGCCTTTGCCATTCTTAGAAAAACACTATCACGTTGGTAATCAGCGAACCAGACTACAGTTCCCTCCTTAGCTAGCAACTTTGGTTATTTATATTGCTGGAGGCTGAAGTCTTAAATGCACTACATACAATAAAGAGATAATCTCTTGAAATAGTAACAGCATTCTACTTAATTAAACATTGACCAGGAGGCTTATGTAATACATCAAAGTGACATACAGCAATGTGTTGAGTATTGATGCAAAAGGAGTCACTCCGATGCCTCCAGCCACGCACAAGCTGACCTCATAATTCAATGATTCCTCAAAGGGACTCCCAAAAGGTCCATCGATGTATAGCCTGCAGAAAAGAAAGAGATATGAAAGGTATAAACCAGGGAAATCAAATTTAATGCATATGGCACATTTAAAAGAAGCATTTCATTCCTGCTCCTCAAGACACCTACAACCTTAGCCTAATACTTAGAAAGTACATTAACTCATAGGGCAAGAGATATTATTTCCAAACTTGTCAATTTTGAAAGGAATCATTAATCAAGAATATGGGAAGAGGTAAGGTAAAGGAGATAGTGAGGTAGAGTTAAGGACAAGGTAAAGCTCTTTGAATCTCATGCTTCCATCTTTCATGATTATATAATATTTAATGGAAAGATATTCCCTGCTCTGTAGTCTTTTAATCCATTGTATATTATATCGAATGTTTATTGTACGTATACACTTTCAGTCCTTGAGAAGGGCATAACACAATGGAAGATTCAGGCAAGGGAAGTACAGAAACAAGGACAAATTTATAGCATAATCTCAGTCCCAGAGGTTTTGCTTTCTGAATCATCTAAAAGATTGGATTAAAAGGTTCCCTTCCTCTGTAAGGTGGTCTTGTATGGACATTAAAATAATAGCCAGTATTTATATAGAACTTTAAGATTTGCAAAGAACTTTATGAATATTATCTCATTTAGTCTTCACAATAACCTTGGGAGGTAGGTGCTATTTTTTTTCTTATTTTCCCGTTCTTTTACAAATAAGGAACTGAGGCAGAAAGCAGTTAAATGATTTGTCCTTGGTCATTTGGATAGTAGTTTTCTAAGGCAGGATTTATACTCAGGTCTTTCTGAAACCAAGTGCAGTGTTCTACTGAGAGAGAGAGAGAGAGAGAGAGAGAGAGAGAGAGAGAGAGAGAGAGAGAGAGAAAGATAATGAGAGCAATAACAGTTGGGGGTAATCAAAAAAAGGTCTCTGGTGAAAGGTAGCATTTGTGCTAAGCCTGGAAAAGAGTTAGGAATTCCAAAAGTCAGAGGTGGGAACTGAGGGTATTTCAGACATGGGCAACAGCCTGAGCAAAGTTCCAGAAGTGGAAAATTGACAGCCATGGATAGAAATCAGCAAGCATTCAAGTTCAACAGGAATTGATAATATACAAGTGAGAGTAATATGAAATAAATCTTTAAAAAAATCAGCAGGATATAGACTGTGAGAGACACTCAGTACAAAACAAAGGAGAAGGTATTTTAACTTACAGGCAGTCTTTTTACCATATTTTTGGAAAATCTGGAATTGCCAAGAAAAATTCTTGGTACAAAGAAATAAGTCTTTTAAGTAAGTTTCAGTTACCTGAAGGCGGCTATTCTTCATGAAGTGCTAAGGATGCATAAGTGGATAGAGGACCCGGCTGAGAGTCAGAAAGACTCCTCTTCATGAGTTCAAGTCTGGCCTCAGACACTTACTAGCTATGTGACTCTGAGCAAGTCATTTAATCCTGCTTGCCTCAGTTTCTTTATCTGTAAAATATGTGCTGGAGAAGAGTATAGCAAACTACTCCAGTATCCTCATAAGGAAGCCCCAAATGGGATCATGAAGCGGGAGAGTCAAACAGGACTAAAATGACTAACTAACAACAAAAGACTTAGAGATGTCATCCAAGGTATGATTGAGTTTAGCATTTATTTTGGTACAAGAGAAGTCTGTTATTCCTTTTATAATGATTCTTTTCCCCAGAGAACTTCCTTTGCGGGCTCTATGTTGGTTGCTAAAACTTTGACACTCAGGGATTGCTTTTGTCTTTGTGTTTTATTTTCTACATCAATCTGCAGTTGGTTAGTCTACCCTCCCCTTGCCAATGTACAAGGAATGCATTTTCACTCCCTGAAGCTTACTGGTGGTAGCAAGATAGAAGAAGAAGAAGCACGGGCAGTAAATTCCCTATAAAATATCCTACGTGCTCCTTAAAAAACAATCAATACAGCTGATATTTAATTGGAAAAATAAAACTCAGCTGATATTTAATAGGAAAAATAAAACTATATTTTCAATATCTCCTGGGAGATTGAAGTGACAGGTAAACAAGTAAACCTGTCAACATAGATGAAATCAGCCCCCTTTTTTGAAGGGGAGTACTCAACACAAGGGAACTTAAAATAATTTTCCCGCAAAGTAAAGGGAAAAAAAACTAGAATCTTTCATTGCTACGAAACAGGACATCCCCTACACCAGAGGTTCCCAGACTTATTTGATCTACTGTCCCCTTTTTAAAATAAAATGACTCAGCAGCCCCTGGAAATCTACTTACTTTAAGAAATTTGCATAAAGTATATATACATGTTTGTGTATATATGTGTATGTATGAGAGAAACAGACACAAAGAGATGTAGAGACAAAGAGACAGAGAGAGACAGAGAGACACATAGAGTATTTGTAAAATCATAAAGTGAGAAAATCATGCTTGAGAGTGTATCATTGGTGTCCCCTTAAAGATACTTTACATAACTTTGTCGTGCTATCTGGCTTCTTGGGACCTCATTTTTATAAAAAAGCTAACACATGCTAAATTCATTCTGACATGAGAATCTAGTTCTGAAATCTCACCTCATGTATAAGGTACTCAGGCTATCAACGTGGCTGGTTGTATGAAACAGTGAGTGGACTAACTATTCAAGAAGTTTCTGAATTAACTAAATATTTCTCAGGTATCAAGACTATTTTGACTTTTCCCAATAGATGAAGAAATAAAGACAGATAATTGAGAGTAGGAGGCTAATAAAAGCTACAAAGCAAAAGACAGAGCAGGGATAAAAAAAAATTTAAATGATGGTACTTGAGTTATGTCATGCTGCCTCTCAAATGTAGTCATATGGACTCACATCCAAAATACAGAATTACCTGATACTAGTTGGTGGAATTATCCTCAGGAAAGCACTTCTCTGGATCATTGTGTCCTCATTTGATATATATGTGTTTCAATGCTAAAAGTCTTTCCCATCTAAAACTATCACATCATTTCATACCATTATAGATTTAGACTTAGAAGTGACATTAGAGATCACTTTTTAGCTTGGAGTCCATGAGTTTGTAGGTCTTTAAGTATATTTTGATACATATTAATATAACATTGTTATATTCCTTTGTAATCTGATGTATTTAATTTTATACATTTCAGAACATTATTCTGGTAAGGAATCCATAGGCTTCAGCACAGTGCCAAAGGGGTCTTTAACAACAACAAACAATTAAGAACCTCTGATTAATCCAGCCCCCATGTGCTTTTTCCTCTGTTGGATAATGTTATTTAGAAGTCTGATAAAGGAAACCTCCAACTTTGCATAAATATACAATGCATTAACAGAGGTGTTGGGTTTCCTATCAATGGAAGTCTACAAACAAAAACTAGATGATCGGCTGTCAGCTTGTAGATTTTGTAGACAGAATTCTATTCCAGGTCTGGGTTCAAACAGGCCATCACTCTGAACTCAAAAAATTGTGTTGTTCTGTGTATATAGTTCTATTTTGCTGATATCTTTCATAACATCTACTGTAGTTCTATGGATGATATCTGTGGCCTCATTGTTATAGGGAATTCCCAGTGAGGAAACTTCCTTTACCAATGCATATCAACTTGGGCTCAGCAATTATGAGTAGTTAAGTGACTTTTCTAGGGTCACATAGCCAGCACATGTCAGTGGTGGGACTTGAGTCCAAACCTTCCTGAGTCTAAATGTGGACCTCTATGACTATGTGAAAGTTCTTCAGATGATTGGTGTTTGAGATATAAAAAGCCAATTTGGGTCCCTGAATTTGGGATGATCCCAATTTAAAAAGTAAATAATCCTTCATAAACCAAATGGATATCCCTCATAGCTAGCCAGTTGATGAGCATATGTGGCAATTAGATGGGCACAGTGAATAGAGCTCTGGGCTTGGAATCAGGAAGACTCATCTTCATGAGTTCAAATTCGGCCTCAGAGACCTCAGAGACTTACTAGTAGTGTGACCTTTGGGAATTCTCTTAATTCTTTTTACCTCAATTCCTCATGTGTAAAATGAATGGAAAAGGAAATGGCTAAACCATTCCATTATCTTTGCAAAGAAAACCCTAAATGGGGTCACAAAGAGTTGGATGTGACTAAAACAACTGAACAACAATGAGCTTATGTATGCAGGAGTTCTTTCTTGGAATTGACTGCCCTCATTTCTATGAAGAACTGCTAGAATCAGACAATACATAAATATTACATATAGGTCATCTTGTGAGAATCCTGTTGGTCAAAAAGTGGAGCTAACTCCAAAAATAAGGAAGGGGGATACACAAATGGCTGTAATTCAAAGAATCTTAGAGAAAAGAAGTTGGTTGTTCTTTTCTAAAATGCTCCTGGGCATGAAGTGAGTCACTGCAATTTTCCATTAAACATGGTAATGACATCTGCACAATGACTGGCAAGTGACTGTTCAGCAACATCTGGAAATGTCTTAGAGAGCCATGAGAGCACTTTCCAAACTGTTCTTTACATAATTTAAGTTGCTTAATATAAAAATATAATGCCTTTAACTTATGAATGGTGACAACTTTTATCCCATCCTTAACTCTTAGTATCTTTAAAAAGAATAATATGTTACCCTCATTATGCAAATGAATGAGGTACAGAAATTTAATGTTTCTATCCAAGGTCAGACAGCAAATCAGTGAAGGGGAAACCAACTCCACAACTTCGTTAGCCTGAGTCAGTGTGTGGCTACACAGATAGTGTTCCTTTGTCTGTAACCTTATATGTCCTAGAAAAGGATGGCAGGAGTCCTTCCCTTCCCCCCTACTCTCTGAATTCATTAATTCTGCAATGGGATTAGACAAGGTTAGCTTTTTGCAGAAGCAGTGACCATTCACAAAGTCCTACTTCATTTTGATTTTGCCTTCATTTACAAGTAAAATGACATTAATTCTGTCTCAGTAGATGAACCTAGACTTTTCTGGAAAAATGTTCTCTTAAGTATAGAAATGTAGATTCCTCCTACCTGATACTCTCTTCCTTTTGCCTTCCCCCTTCTCTGGAAACTAGACATTTGTATTCAATCTCATTACATGGCACCTTCTTGCTGTGATAGCCTAAGTATGAAATCTATAGAATGTGCCAGAGTAAGAGCTGTCTTCTCTCTATAAAACACCTTTCTTTCTCTAAAATCACACATGATCCTAGAGAACTGAACCAGAGTCTGGAATAAACTGAGTATCAGGTAAGGAAGGCACCTTTGACTTGGATGATCAACATTCTTCCTCCTTCTGTTGGAAGGTAAAATCTAAGAAAGAGACTTTGGGTACAATGCTCCCTCTAATGTGCAGCTGTAGGCTTATCACCCAGGTAAAGATAATGTTGCTTCTCTGCACCATCTTGGAGTATCTAAAGTTAAGTATGGGACCTTGTATGAGGTAAATACAATCAGATAAAAAGATCTGTAACCTTTGGCATCATGGGTTGGTTTGCTTCTATAGAAATGTCCTAGTCCTCCCAAAAATATTTGAGTGAGATGAAGAAAAAGGAGAAGAAGAAGAAGAGGAGGAGGAGGAGGAGGAGGAGAAGAAAGAGGAAGAAGGAGAAGGAGGAAAAGGAAGAAAAGGAGGAAAAGGAGGAGGCAGAAATAGAGCTTATATTCCACTATCACAATTTAAAAAAAAAACTTCAAGTTTATCTTCATAACACAAGTAAGTATCAGATAAGAGTTCTGTTCCCACTTAGGAAAAATGGACTCATTACATAGTGATATATGCCGATGACCTTCCCCACCAGTCCATCCTTCACAATCCTGTTAGACTGATCTTTCTTATGAACGGTTGCGGTCACATCTCTTCCTTGAACATTGCTTTCTAAGATATAACAATCCACTGATGAATTCTGAGGCAACTCTTTTACCTCAATGAATACAGAAAGGAAGGAAAGAAATGTTTATTAAGTACCACTCTGTGCCAGTTACTATGCTTAGCCATTTACAGATATTCTTCTTTGATCTTTACAACAGTTCTAGGAGGTAGTTGCTAACTCTTATCCTCATTTTAACGATAGGGGAAACAGAGACAAAAGTTAAGTGACTTTCCCAAAGTCACATAGCTGGTAAGTGCCTGAGGCCATATTTAAACTCAGTTATTCCTAGCTCCAGTTTCATCCCCCTACCCACTGTGCTACTTAACTACCTGCCATATGTGAATAAATGAATGAGTGAATGAAAGAAGTATTTATTAAGCACTAAATTTGTGCAAAGTGTTATAGCAAATAGAAAAGCAAGATAGTCCTTGGGTTTAGGTAGCTCATATTTTAATACAGAAGATAACACATAGATTCCAATTGCAATCAAGATGGAAAGGTATCGCAGTCCCTATGACATGGTGGCAAAGCAGAGGATACTGCATCATCTTTTATGTCATTTCTGCAGATAAAATCTTGTTTCTGAGGTTGAGCTACTTGATGCCTAGGATACTGTGGTGAGAACTTTATTTCCTGGATCTTTCCTATCTGTGGCTACTAAGAAGACTGAGATTGCACCTATAGAAGAAGATGCCAGGTTGCATCTCCACAGGAGATACACAGGAGTTGCTTCCCAGGATAATGTCTATGGAACCTGTGTTGGAAGAAGGACTGGTGGGGAGACTGTAGGGAAGGAGGGTGCTAGCTTGAGAAATGATCTTGGGTTTATCTACCTCATGGTGACAATAGGTCGGATCCCTAGAATAAAAGTTCCCAATACTTCACTTTATGTTCCTGTGTAGGTCTAAATCAGGGCAGTGCAGCAAAATCTATGGACCCCTTATCAGAACAATATTTTAAGTGTATAAAAGTGTATAAAATAAGAACTACAAAGCAAACTGATTACATTGAAAAACAGCTATCAAAAAGATTTAAGGACAATCCCTAGGTTAAAAACCTATGCTCTAAATCTGTTATTCCAAACAATCCTGTGCTGCCCTATCTTTCCAGCTTTATCTCATGACCCTCCATATGTGATATGCTCTAGATAAATTAGAATATTTCTTGTAAATTGAAAACACCCTGTGAATTCCTGCTTCTAGGCTCATACCTGTATCTTGAAAGTCCTCCTTCTCCCTTTGACCCACTGAATTTCTACTAAGAAATTTACTGAAGGAACTCATAGGAGGAGTTCTATTTACAACATGGAGCATTAAGCATTAAAATGTCTCCCTGTTGTGATTCAATTAAACTCAAAAACTTTTAACAAAAAATTAAGTGGCTACAATATACAATGTGCCATGGTATATACTAGAGATACAAACATACTTTCAAGGAATTTTTTATCTAACAAGGTAAATGTGATGAATATATAAACAAGTATCATAAACTTAACAAAATGAAAGTACATCAGAATTCCATAAACATTGGTAGCAGAGATTTGAAAAAAAATCTATTGCTGGCAACAAAAATGGGTATTAAAGAATCCAGAATTTGAGCTCAGTCTTAAATGAAGGAAAGGATTTAAATATGTCAAGATGTAGGGAGTTAGAATTTCAAGAGTAAGTGGACAGATGCGTACAAACACATGGGGGTGAGAAGGGGCCACATGTATTTGGGGAGTGGCATATGATCCTGGTTGACCAGGATATTATTATGTATGAAAGTAGGACTCTAAAGGAAGACATAGAGGTAAGAGATATTTTCATGGTTGAATTAACAGAAGTTAACAAGTGACTGGGAAAGAGAAAGAGTCAAAGACGATACTGAGCTTTCAAGTTTAGAACGCTGAAGAAGTGGTGGCACCAATACCAGATATGATGAAATAAGGGTAACAAGCAGATTTTTTAGAAGGTGATTATAAGTAAAAACTAAAAGAAATAGTAAGCTAATAATATAAATATTACTAAAGAAAATAAATGAGAAAAGTTCCCGTTTAACAATAGGGTGCTAAGGATGTTTTGAATCAGCTTGAAAGATTTACTATAGATAAGGTATAAAGAAGGATATCCTACCAAATTAATATTTCTCATGGACAGCACAGGGTATATATCACTTAACTGTAAAAGCAAAACAGATTAAAAACCCTTTCATTACTCTTCTATTGACTATTTCATTAAGTCCAAATTCCTTAGCTTTGCATTAAAGGCCTTACATCATCATTATTTCCCATCATGCATTATGTACTCATACCAGACAAGATTTTTTACCTTTTCTCAAATAATCTTACACACTTGTGCCATTCTTTTCACATGCAATTCTCTCTGCTGAAACTCTAATCTATTAATGATCCACTCTTTTTTCAAGGGATAGTTCAATTTCTAAGTTCTCCATGAAGTCTTTCCTTATGTTCCCAGCTGGAAGTGATATCTTCCTTTTCTGATCTCATGGTACTTAATGTTTATCTTATGCCCTAATCACATGTATTTTTGATTATATTTATTTTGGTGCATGTCTTATCATCCCTAACAAAGTATAAGCTCCTTTGACAGAAGGTCTATATCATGTTTACGTATATACTTCCTTTCAGTGCCTAAGATAGTGCCTTGACCACAGCAAGTGATTAAGCAATATTTATGGAATACTTAAAAAATTTATTGCAGATCTACTATATGAAAAATACAAAAGGGGGAAATGAAGGGAACAGAAAGAGAAGGGGAAATAGGAGTAGCAGGGATTTGTTGAGTGTATGCTACATGACATGTACTTGACTGAGAGCCTTAAAGATATCATATTTGATCCTTCCAACAACCCTAGGAGTTAAGGGTCATTAATATTCATGTTTATCAGTCAAGGAAACTGAAACAAAGGTTAGATAACTTACCCAGGGTCGAACAATTGTTAAGTATGGTATCCAGAGACAAAACAGATGAAATCACTAAATTTTCAAAGTTAGACAAAGGTTAGCCTAGAAAAATACTAAATGCTGTCACCAATGTCCAGCAGTCAGTTCTTGCTAAGTTGTTCTCCTGTTGCATACAGTCAAAATTATATATTTCTTCACGCTCCATAGTATATTAGGACAAGATACCAAAGAGAATTTGATAATTTTAACTGACTGAACATAATCATAAATATAAACATAAACAACCCCCAGGCTAATTTGTACAATGAAAAAGAAATCTGGGGCCATCCTGCAGGATGTAATTTTCATAAGCCCTGATGATGGACAGTGTCAAAGAAATTGATCATATTCACAAACATTGGGTACAGACCTCTGTTCTTCTCCAAGCATTTCTACTAGAATTATTGGGCAGTAAACACCATATTGCCAATTTCTTAACCCTTTCTGAAGCCACATTGTTTCTCAGGTAGATAACCATCTTCTATGAGAAGGATCAACCAAGTAATAAGGACTCTGGCAAGAATATTTCCAGTAATGACTAAGAGAGAGACACCCCCCCCCCGTGATTGTCACAGGACAATCTATTTCCTTTACCTTTATAGAGATGGACAATGGAGGCATCCTTGAACTTCTATGAGATAACCTCATGGAACTTCATGCCAGGAAGGGACTGACTTCAGACTGAGGTAGACTGTCAGTAGTTTCACCATTGATTGATGATGGTCTTTGAGACCACTATGGAAGTGTTTAGTCCACCACTCTAGGACCATGAACTTATCACTAATCAATGTGACTTCATCTGCACTAAGTCATTGAGATGCACCATAAATAACCTCTGGGGCATCGTAAAAGTACTTTGGATTGTTACTATCAGCATAAAACTGTATTTCATCTACCTTCTTACTGAGCCAAAAATTCTACATATAAGCTTGGCTTGTACTTTACTTTTTATGGAATTAAATATATGTCTTCTTAGAGATGGATGAATTATCCTGATGGTAAACCCTCTGGAGTTCTCATTTTTCATTTAGCAGCTTCTGAATTTCCCCATCATTTTCATCAAACCAGTCTTGATGTTTGCAAATGTTCTGACCCAGATGAGCAAATGTAGTATTATACACAAATCTCTGAAAGTTTCCCAGTTCTTTTCTGCTCCCACTGTTGCCAACTGTGTGTTGGATCAACTTTCCCTCCAAGTTAACAACTGTTAACAAACTGTTCCTCCTCAGAGAAGTGCTCTAATCTGTTGACATTAATTCTTTTGGCAGTCATTTTGCCTTGTGGTTGCCACTTTTGTTGAATGTGAAGATTTACCTTGGAGAAAACAAATCTATGATCCATCCGGCACTCTGCACCACACATTGCCTTTGTTACCCTCACATCCTATCTCTTCTCTTTACAATCACATAGTCTATTAAGTGCCAGTGTTTGCTGTTAGAGTGTATCCACGAAGTTTTATTGTATTTAGGTAAGCAGAAGACAGTGTTGGTGATGAGGTGGTCATAAGATGCCCAAGTCGTCACTAGTTGCCATCGCTGCTGCTGTTTCCAATTCCATTCCTCCCTGGTAGTCTGAGTCTACTTGAGCATTAAAGTAACCCAGAATTATAAGTTTGTCCTCTTTTAGCACAATGATGATAAGGGTCTCCAGGGTTTTATAAAATTTTTCTCTGACCTCATTAGGGTTTAACAGGGTGGGAGTGTAGGCACTAATGATGGTGGGATGGCATTTTTCTTCAAGTGGCAATCACATTGTCATGGGCTTGTTGTTCACTCCTTTTGGCAGGCATACAAGCTTGTTGATTAGATTACTTTTGATTGCAAAACCTATACCAGCTTCATAGCACTCCCTTTCACTGTGGTCACTCCAGAAAAACATGTGTCAAGCTCCAACTTCAGTTAGCTAGCCTCATTTGTCCACCTTATTTCACTCAAGGCTGCTATTTGGTTGTGATAACTGCTGAGTTCTCTTGCAACAAGAGCTGCTAAAGCCAACTACGACATGGTAGAGCAGACAGGATGCTGTACCTGGATTTAGAAACTCCCCTATTTCAAATCTCAGCTCTACCACTCACTAGATGTGTTCCTTTGGGCAAGTTATTTATCCTCTATCACGCTCAATTTCTTCATCTATCTACTGAATATAATAACATCACCTATTTCACAGGATGAGTGCAAGGATTAAACAAAATAATGTATCTAAGGCATTAAATAAAACCTTAAAACAATATATACTTGTGAGTTTTTATCAAAATTCAAGGAAAGACCATAAATCTGGAGCTGAAAGAGATCTTAGAAGTCATGTCTTCCAATCTCTTGATTTTATCGATGAGGAAAGTGAGACCCTGAGAGACCTAGTCAAGGTCATCATGCATGTGGTAAATGACAGAGCCAGGATTCAAACTTGGTTCTCGTCACTCCCAACTCTTTCCATCACACTACACTAATTCTCAGAAGGGGGACATGTAAAATCCAGAGGTTTTCAAGATTTTTAAAGAGTACAAATATAGATGTAGAAAAATGCTCTTGACTTGTCATGTTCCACTATTTCAGTCAGAAATGGGAGGGTTTTTGAGAAAGGGGTATTAGGAAATGGTCAAAATAGGTCACTTCAAAAAACTGTTTACAAGGTTGAAACATAAGAACAAATACATCGGAATAAAAAAGTTTACTACAGAATTTAACAACATCTCAGATTAAAAACTTGTGAAAACAATATTTTACTATGGTGGGTGCTCCCAGTGGAATAGCTTAGACTATGGCCCTCATCTCAAACCTAAGCAGTATTTATTCAATTTCATGTATCCCCTTCCTTATTATTCTATTGTACTTTATAGACACATTTTAAGAGATATTGGGGGGTGACCCTGAGCAGGTCACTTAACCCCAATTGCCTCACACAATGAAAAACAAAGCAAGAGTGAGAGCGAGAACGAGAGAGGGAGAGAGAAAGTTGGAGGATGTGTGAATATTGGCTCACATTCACCATAAACTTTCTACCTTGCAATTAACATCCCTGTAAATTTCCTGTTCCAGAGAAAATCATGGTGACTTTTCCTTGTTATGAACTAAAATGTTATTTGATATTTATAAGAGTTGTCAGAGCTTTCCCTCATTCTTACCATCTCACCAGTCTATTTCTTTTTCAATGATATTTTTTTGATGATATTTATCATGGTTCTTCTTTACAGTTCCTTTTTTGTTACCTGCCATCCTACTCACACTCATTAAGTTTCTCCATTGCCTATTGAGTGATAACTCAGAACCAGTTGTATGGATTTCATTGGACTGGAGATTCCTAGAAAAGAAAATGTCCTGCACTAATTTCAGTTTTGTTATAATGCCTTCTTCCCAGAATATATTGCTGTATGAACACTTTAGGATATTTTGATGTCTATAATTATCACATAGGCAAACCACTATCTGTCCATCTATGAAAAACAGTAACCTTCTGCTGTATAGATTCAGCCCCCAAGTCACTTCTTAATGCTAAATAAAGCATTTAGTAGGTGCTGAATTTTTACAATCTAAAGTCACATTATATAATTGTCTCTGCCAGTTTCCCTGAATACACTGATTTCTAAGATTGAGATCCTTAAAGATAAATCTTCTGTAGTCATTGAGGGCAATGACCCGGTCCTGAATGTCCATCATAAACTCTTCCATTTGTACAAATAAGTAACCATGAATCAGCTATTTGTTTTATACCACTTATTTAATTTATAACTGGTTATAATTCATTAAGTTTGCCATCAAAGGCTTTTAGATTCACTTCTTAGGCTTTCATTCCGTATGTTTTTCTGAAGCTAAGAAATGTTCAAGAGATTAATTGAGAAACATCTATAATTAACTATCCCATTTGCTCTGAGAAGAGATGTAATTCAAAAAGTGTCTCTGTTTATAATGCACCCTATGAATATCTATCAATTTGCTTCTTCCTATTTTCTCCATGGAAATGTTAAAATCCCTGTATAAGCTTTAGCATGAAGGACCCTAGGTTTGTTAATACCATACAGAATTTCTACTAGGAGACTTTCAAAATCTATTACATTCTGTATTGCAATTTTAAAAGTATATATGAATCCTGGCATTGCATAAGTGTTAATTGTTTTAAATACATTTTTCATACTCAGTTTTGATTTCAGAACAATGATGTCTCTTAATGAATTAGGTCAGACCTAGCTTGTAAGTTGATTGGTTCAATTTCCTGTGAATCCATTTCGGTATCAACAAACAAAATCCTATTTTATTTTTCTCACTAGAATTGTCCCTTTGGTCTTCAGAATCTTCTGTCTCTTCTGGGCTGAAATCATGTGCAGCATTTTAGTTTAAGATAACTTTTCTCTAAACCTCTGGAAATCTGATTTCTCAAAATCTAGGGTACAAGCTAAGGTTGTGAATATCTGAATTTCTTCTTCTTTTCTAACATAAACTCTAGAAAAGAATGGTCATTTCTGTCTAGAGTTAGCATTATTTCCTCCCCAGCAATTAGTTCTTCTCTTATTCATGAAATCAGTTCCAGTAGTTTCCTTTGTTGATTGTTCTATCTTTTGGAGTATGAAACTGTCAGTAAAGCCATAAAGAAATTATTACAGTTATTCTGTGTGTGTCTATGTGTGTGGCGGGGGAGGGAGAGGGAGAGAGATGGAGACAGAGACAAGAGACAGAAAGGGAGGCAGCAGATGTCTAGATAATATCAACTACATCATGGCCCTAGGCCAAGCCTGTGATCTTTTTCTCCTAGTGTTTATCTGTTTCATCTTTCTCACCTGGTGATCTATTTTACAATGAGAAAAAATCATTCATTTTCCTTTCTTCATATAACTTCAGCCAAATACCAAATGCCACGTTTATTAGTCCCTTTGGTTCCTGGATTTTCATACACATATACACTTAAATCTTAAATGCTGCTCCTCTCCTCTCAACTTGTTCTATTTCATTTCTTTTGAATACAGTCTGCAGATCCAGATCCATGATAAAATTATGTATTTTGTCTCACCAAATCTCGGTGATTTCTATGTTTATCTTTGCCTCCTCACAATTAATACTTTAATTCCTTTTGTGTGTTGTTTAAAATTTGGACATTATATATAGCTGAGGCCATAGGTTTTTATTACTTCCTTTCTTTCTTGCTCTACCATGTCAAAAAGGAGAGTTGAAATATATAAAATGTAAGTTCAAAGACATTATCAGCTGAAGTATTCTATTGTATAGTTAATTATCAAATGGTTTTATTAAAATAATCTGCAGATGAGTGAGTTGAAACAGATCTCTAAAGTTCCTTTCCTGCTATGATATTCTATGATTCTACAAACATCTATCTATTGAATCGGAATTAAAATTAGTTATGTCAGAGATCCCCCATTTGTATCATTAAAAAAATTCAACAAAGCAACATCTGCAACCAATTCCCTCTCAACTGACGAGTTTCATTTCCTTGCTCAAAGCAAAAGAGTGATGACTAGGAAGCCAAGAGCATTTGAAAAGCTGAGAATGAGGGAGGAGAAAGAACAAATGAAAATGAATGACCACTGATTAAAATATCCGGGACACTTGGAGAGTTTAACTTACTCCAAGGAAAGGGACTTTCAGTGACAACTATATGAAGCTGGTAGGGCAGATTTTATTGTTATCTTAAACATAGAAAAAAATAGAGTACTAATGGAGTGAAGAAGACTCATCTTTGTGAATTCAAATGTGGTCCCAGACACTTACTAGCTGTGTGCCCTAGGGCAAGTCATTTAACCCTGTCTGCCTCAGTTTCCTCATCTGTAAAATGAGCTGGTGAAGGAAATGACAAACCATCCCCATACGTCTGTCAAGAAAACCCCAAATCAGGACGTGGAGAGTCAGACACAACTGAAAAATAACTTAAAAACAACAACAGCCAAGACCAATAGTTTCAGCTGGTTAGGAACACAGTCCAGGATTTTATCATGATATTTTTGAACTAGAAAGGATCTTTGACAAACTAATTTGTTAATTGAAGTACATCTAAGGAGTCATAAAATCCTTTACAAAAGCTACTTCGTAAATAAAGAATATGTATCTTTCTATTTGGTACATCACTGAAGTCAATAAATATTTACTGAATAAATGAATTATCTATTCCCATCTCTCATTTCATAGATAATGAATCTGAGATTCAGAGACTGATTTGTCCAAATTAATTCATTCAGTTAGAGGTGAAACTGGGATTAGGACCTGCATTTCTAAACTGTCTTGGCATCCCTTTTGGCCTTCCCCAAATAATACCTGCCAACAGTCTAATAAGGGCATTGTGACTCCTGGTCTTACAACACGACAGGAGAGTAAGTGAGACTGGAATAATATAAGGCTCTCATTTATTTTAATTACCAGCCTCACTAACAGAAAAACAAAGAGTTTTTGCTCACCACTAGGAAAGTTCAAAGTTCAGATAGTGGAGAATCAGGTTAAAAACGAAAGAAATAACATGGATATCTAATCACATAGATCCTCTGAGTTCTTTTAAATCCCCCTTTAGAGCAATGCAGTACCTTCTCCTCTCATTTACCTTCACTCACAAAAGTGAAACAGGAAAAACAAAAAGAAAAAGCAACAAAACCCTGAGTTTTTTAGAATCTTCTAAAGCCTTAATTAAACAAATGTTATGTTTGCCAGCAAATCAGCCCCAGCTGGCTGAAAAGTATTGCCTAGTCATATTGAAAATGGAGGCAACAAAAATGCAGTGACTAAAACAATGAAATGAATGAAACAACAACCACAGACCAAGCTAAACTAAATCGCAAGATTTGGAAGAAAAATCTGGGTTTCAAAGAAAAAAACTGAGAAGATACCCCTGTCCCCACTGCTTTGCAGAGGTTTGGGTACACAGGTGTGGAGCACTGCTCATATAAAGTCAGAATTTACTTTGATGTCTTGATTGGTTTTGAAGGGTTTTTTTTCCTTATTCTTACTCTTTATTTTTTTTTTAAATTTCCTTTTGAATAAGGTATGGCTCACTGGGAGACAGGAAGGAAGGGAAACAGGAAATTCCAGTGACAAAAGAGAAAAAAAATCAATAAAATCTATTAAAAAGAAAGAAAAGAGAGGCATCACAAAGTAGGACCATATATTTAACACAAGAATGGACTTTAAGCCTCTCATTTCACAGATGAGGAAAACTGAGTCAATATAGGATAAGTAACTTGTTTCAAATCCCCAAAGTAGTAAGGAATGGAACAAAGATTTGAAACTAGATCTTCTAAATGCAATGCCTTTTAGGTACTACAGGTTGTTTTAGTTTTTCAAAAATGCCCAGAATAAAACACACACACACATATCACATGCATGCACAAACACTTGTATGAATACAGAATATACACATGTACACACAAACACATGTGCATGTATATACACATCCACACACTTGTCAAGCACCTATGAATCTTCACGGTAATTTAAAAACACTTTTCATGGAATATGTCCCAAGATGGGCAATTTAAAGTAAGGTCCTTTTAAATGGAAAATGCTTAGGAATAGTCAGGCTCCATGGGCTTTGGGGATGAACTTGGACAATTCACGGATCACACTGAAAGGGAAAAGATACATTTTCTGCCTCTTCTTGTGGTCATCTTAAAACAAAAAAGGCAGAGTGAAATGGATGTGGGTTGTAAAGACCGTTGTTAGATATTTGATTAAAAACAATAACTATATTTATAAATTGATCAAGCTTCATTGCCACAACCTCTGCATATTCTGGCACAAGCATATCTACACACACGCACACACACACAAATACCCACACACACAACACAAAATAAATAGGCAAGAGATGACTCAAGGTAACCCTTTTTCTAGAATTTAGAGAGGGACTGCAGTTGATTTCATGCCACATCTAACTAAATTTCTTAGCAATCAGGGCAAATGCAAATAAGTAAATAACCTCCTGGGAAAGATATTTTTAAAAGGCTTGGCCTAAGTCCTATCTCCTCCATAAAATCTCATATATACTATAAGGCTCATTAATTTGTTTTTCTCTCATTAGAACTGTTGAAACATTTCTTGGCTGAACAACTTAATTTAGTAATAAATTACACACACATATACAAATGTGTGTATCCCTCTGTGATAGTTGCAGGGTTTTCCCATTTCCCTGTAATGGGAAATAGTTTTTTTCTAAAAGGCAACAAAGTTGGACCTGGGACCTGACTGGCTCCTGTCCTTTGCAAGCTTCCTGGCCACCTAAATGTATAAATAATCACATTCATGTGGATTTGAGGTCTCTCCTTCTAGGTAGAATTCTTTTTCATATTTTTCTGTATTAAGGCAAATTAAACTTTTTTTTGTTAGCTGTCCAGTGACTTGTAAGTGTCTTGTTTTGTCCCATATTGAAAATGAACTAAGAGGGTGCTGGTTAGACCTATCCCTCTCACCATGTAATGTTTGCTACAGTTTCATGTGTGCTAGTATCCTCTCCTAAAGTATAGAGAAAGCAAAGTACTTGAAGTCTAGAACTGTATCTTATTCTTCTGTATCTTTACAATGTCTTCAAAGTGGAAACACAAAAGTACTGATCTACAATATACTTGCTTATCATACAAAGTGATTCAAAAAATCAAGGGCAGTAGTTATTCTAAGAAGGTATATATGTAAAGGGAAGTAAGGGATTGATCCAAGCCATATCACCTCAAAAAAAAAGAATACTGCAAAAAACAATAATGTTTACCATATCATCCCTCTCTTCCTCTGATGCAGCACTGACTCTGGAGTAAATTTTGCCTCTGATATTTACTACTTGCACAACCTTACACAAGTCACTTAACTTCCCTAGGCCTCAGTTTACTAATTTGTCAAAACGAAAGATTTCTACTCTGAGGTAACTCAGCTCTAGATCAATGATCCTATGTGACCTATATAAGATTGTTGTTGCCAATGAACTTCTCTATATTTGATTGGATTGGACTAAGAAAATGATGGCCTGAAGATGAAGACATTATCATGATAAAGGTAATTCACAAAAATAGCTACTAATCTATTGATTCATTTAATAAATTCTTACAAATTCTCCTTCCAAAACACAACTTTAAGTCGAATAGAGATGTAAGAACTGACCGAGGAACTACAGCTCATTTAGAGGTGGGAATGCTTCTTCAAAACTAAAACTAAATAGGAATTACCAGTTGAGTATTCATAATAAATTAAAGATTCACAAAATCTACAGGATAAGCTGTGTATCTATACATAATCCAAAGATACTGATTTGAAGCTACTCTATCTGGGAAAAGAAAACTAAAAACCGGATGAGACAACTAAAACATAGCATAACGGGATATTTATTTGGGGGTTTTAAAGCTGCACAACAGAAATATAATAAGACATTTGATTAAAATAAATTACCACTGTATGTGTGTGTGTTCGTCCTTCACTGCTGAAGAAGACCATGCCATCAGAGAAGTAATGACATGACTTGCACTTGACTTTGTTTTGAGTGAGGGAGGGCTGTGCAAGTCACTAGCCTCACTTCTCCTCCAGAGCCATCTGGATCCAGTGACCAGATATTCATCAGGATGACTGGAGATGACCCAGGATGAAGTAATTGGGGTTAAGTGACTTGCCCAAGGTCACACAACTAGTGAGTGTCAAGTGTCTGAGGTGAGATTTGAACTCAGGTCCTCCTGGCTCCTCACTGGTTCTCTATCCACTGCACCAATGTATTAATCCTTTAAAATGACACTTCCTGTATGCATGAGAATGGACTATTGCCCTTTCTCTCAAAGCTCACTAGACGCCTAAATCCATCACTGTTGGTGATGGGTGACTGGCTTAAATGATCAGCAGCAGGTTCAAGGTCCCTTTGCTCCAATTCTCCGTGCCAACCATGGAAGCAGCACACATGTTCTCTCTTGAATATAAAATTCTCCTTTCCTCCCCATCATATGTCTCTTTCTGCCCCTCATCACACTGGCTCCCATTCTGACATCCTTCACAGAGCACTGTCAGTGATTACATACTGATGAGAATGAATGTGGCTGCATTCCACAAGGGGTCAAATGCAAGTTCAAGGCTAGAAGAACATGATTAATGGACATAATTATTCTTCTTTTAGGAATAATATTCCCCAATTCTGCTGCAATGACCAATCACTTCATTTAGTATTTCATATTAAAAAATAGCTAGCATTTGGGAAACTTGTCACCTCTATCCCTGTTAAGACTTCTTCCCCCTGGAAAAAAGATATCAGCCTCTATACAAATTCTTATTTTTAGTCCTTAGTATGTGACCTACACTGGCAGGGTGCTTAACATAGCAGGACATATTCAAGTGACACAGTAGTGGGAGGTTGCCTTAGCCAATTTTGAGACAGAGTCAAAATCATGGATAGTGTAGCACTAGTCCAAAAGGCAAAGACTGAAATAGGCAGTCTGGCAAATATCTGATTTAAATTTAAAATTATGGGACTAGTTTTTATTCTGTTATCCTTACTCTATGATAATATTATAGGACAGCTAGACTTTTCATCAAAATTATGATGAATACAGGCTGTACCTCTAAGATGAGAAAACAAAAGTTGTCAGTGAAAAAATTTACTCAGAACAGGTATTTGGTGTTGGAAAACAAAAATACTCTAGTTCTCTGCACTTTTGACATTTCAACTGATTGTATTATATTACAAAGAGACATAATCAATGATTCATCTTTTACCCATGGTTTAAAAAGGTAATGTTCAAAACCATAGACAATGCCAAAGAAATTTCCAACTTGCTGTAGAATGCCACTGAATGAACGTAGAGAAAGATATTTGTTTTCTCCCCTTTTTGTCAGTTTCTTTGACTTTATTGTTACTGTAGCTGAATTAACAGTTTAAAAACCTGGGCACTGGAGGAAGATATCCACAGGTAGTCTATCATATAATGAGATTATCAGCAGACAAGTAAGACTCTCGTGGCAGAAATGCTCTGTAAAGCCATACTAAGGACATCCTAGGAAGTAGCTGAAGCACCTTTGCCTAACATTTAAGGCCCTTCACAATGTAGCATCGTTCTACCTTAATTACCCTGTACTGCTCTCCTCTATACTCTGGTTTTTTTAAAGGCCCTGATATTTAATTTGCCTGAACCTAGTGACTTGAATTTATCATGGTCAACGATGACTCTCCATTTGCTAATTTTATTCCTTTTTGCTCCAAAAATTTGCTTTGTGCTCTAAAAGTCATTTGCCTTGGCATAGAAAACAAGTAAAATGAGAGTTGATCAGCCTATCTAGCCTCTGTCTTCTCTTATCAACATCTCACTACTCCATGCAATTAGGGGATGCAATGAATTGAGTGCTGAGCCTAGAGTCAAGAAAACCTGAATTCAAATCTGGCCTCAGATACCTACTAGCTGTGTGACTCTGGGCAAGTCACTGAACCCGTTTGCCTCAGTTTCCTCAAATGTAAAATGGAGGAAACAACATAATAATATACCTTACAGGGTTTTAGTGTTGATTAAATGAAACAAGACTTTAAATACATTTAACACAATGCTTGGCATGTATTAGGAGCTTGGAGAAAATATAGTAGGTATATAAAATACAGCAATTTTATCATTTCTTTGAATCTCCTCTTTTCATCAATATGATTAAACAATGATAAACAATAAACAATTCAGTTCATTGTGAGTTTAGGACTCCTGACAAATGGTGCTATAGGTCACTGTACCAAGCTTATGTATTTATCTTCCAATACCCGCCTTTGCTTCCATCTGCTATACATGACTTTTTACAATCACTTCCATATGAATCTCTTCCGGTCTTCTTTAGACCCCCTTTGTGTTCTCATCAGAATTATTTTTCTCTGTATCATCAGTGTTTCCATTCCTCCTGGTGTGACTTTCTTTACAGAATTTTAGTACGGGACTTTACCTAGCCTTTCTCTGAACTCTTTGAAAACTGTTCTCTAAATTTGGGGAGTACTTACCATCAGGATATGCATCAGTTCCTTCATCTTTTAAAGGATTAAATTTTTTATTGCTTGGATTATTACTTATTACTTCCCAAGTAAGGCAAGTCAAGAATTCATCAGCTGTTCTGTTTTTAGCGTAGAGCTATATTAGATGTCTGAATAATTGAAGTCTTCATCAATACTCCATCATTCTTCTGTTCTAGGTTTGTGATCTGTTTCTAGGATCCCTCATCTATTGTGGATGTTGTTTTTCTGTGTGTATGTGTACATGAATGTGTGTGTGTATATATATATATGTGTGTGTACATGCATGTATATATAAAACATAAATGTTTATACACATGCATGTATATATGTGTGTATGTCTCTGTGCGTATATATATTTCACTTTACTTGATCCCCACAACAAAACTGGGAGGTAACTACTGTTATCATTCACATTTTATAGATAAGTTAACAGAAGCTAACGGAGGCTAAATACTTTGCTATGAAGATTAACATAATTCAAAATGACTGAATGACAAACCTACTTCCTATATTAACTATCTGATCTACATAATTAACTTTCTCCATTATTTTCAATTTAAAGCCCTTTGATACGATGTACAAGACTCCAAGTAAAGCTCTTCTTACCAGGCCTTGTTAGGTGCCCTCTACTCTTAGAAAATTATCATTCCTATGTTTTAGATGATCTTCCAGAAATCTAAATCATTTTTAAATGGTATTTTCTTAACCACCATGTATACTATTACAATTCCTTCTTAACCAAGTATATCTTCACTAGACCACATTTCCCAGATGTGTGTTTTCCTATTCAAGTCCTTGGCTTTGGCTTACAGTGGACCATCTCTGCTCCTAAGATCTTCATTTTCTTCCGCAAGATAACATGATTCTTAGTAATGAAGGGACTTTTGTGCATATGTGAATCACTAGAAGTACATTTGGCAAGTATTGGGACATATTGTATGTTAAAGATCAATCCTCTAAAACTTTATTTCCCCAAGACTTCTGGGAAATAGACAGTCTAAAAGTCTGTTCTATGAGGATAAAGTAAGTAATTATTATGGCAAATTTAACAATTACTGTGAGACACCACCACCAGAGATGAAGCTGGCTAAACAGTAAGAAAGCTAGGTGACGCAGTACATAGAGCTCCAAGCCTGGAGCCAGGAAGACCCGAGTTCTAATCTGGCCTCAGACACTTACTAACTGTGTGAGCCTGGGCAAGTCACTTAACTGTGTTTTCTGCCTCAGTTTCCTCATCAGCAAAACAAGATGGAGAAGGAAATGACAAATCAATCCAGTATCTTTGATAAGAAAACCCTAAATGGGATCACAGAGTTGGACTCAACTGAAACAACTAAACAACAATAAATAATAAGAAAGAATTACTCATTTTGCCAAACTTTCCTCAGAAGACAGAGCTAGAGTCATAGACACCCAGAATATCTGGATTGCAAGAGATCTCAAAGTTCCCCTAATATAACCTTTTGCTGAAATATGAATCCTCCTTTTCAAGAGTCTTGATAACTGATCAATGACAGGGAACTTACTAATTACTTTCCAAAGTAGCCCATTACATTTTTATACAGCAACGTTTTCCATAAAGTCCTTTTTTATATTGAACTGAAATCAGCCTCCCTATAAGCGCCATAGAATCCTACCCTCTAGAGCCACAAAGAGTAAGTCAAATTTCTCTTCTAATTACAGATACTGGGAAAGAGTTAGAATGCCCCCTTCTCTACTGTGTTACTCCAGATTATAGTTTTGAGGAATGATGATAACCTCAAATTCAGTTGAATTGAAGCTTTGTTAAGCTCTTTCTACTTCTTATCTTCACAAAAATCCTGGGAGATTGGTGCTTATCATAAACTCCATTTTACAGATGAGGAAGCTGAGGTAAACAAGTTAAGTGCCTAGGGTCGGGTAGTTAGTAAGATTCTGAGGCAGGACTTGTGCTCAGGTCTGACTTCAAGCCAACATTCTATCCACTGTGCCACCTAGCTATAGATTTTAAATTATTTTATAGAACAATATGGGTGTCTTTTGTTCCTGGCCAGGTGAGTGATTAGGAGTTTGATCCTTTAGATAGCTTTTTTTTTTAATGATCATGATCAGTTCAATTTATTTTTCACTTAGGAAGATCTAATTTGTTCAAGTTTTTTCCAACGATTTACCAGGGATGTGATGATAAATATATCATTTAACTTCAATGGACCTTTCTTAGCTGTAAAACAAAAGAATTGTGCAGATATTCTTTAAGGGTCACTTTTAGCTAGGTAGTACAGTGAATAGAGGACTAGAACTGGAAGCAGAAAGACCGAAGTTCAAATCCAGTCTCAGAAACTTACTATTTGATTCAGTGCAAATCACTTCATCTCTAACTGCCTCAGTCTCCTCATCTGTAAATGGGGATAGAAATAACACTTGCTGCTTAGGGTTGTTTTAAAGATAAATTGAGATATTTGTAGAGCATGTTGCAAATCTTACAAGTGCCATTTAAATGTTAATTACCTAGCTGTGAGTCTATGACTGTCACAAAAGGAGAGGGAAAGAGGGAGGCATGTAATCTAAGTCCCAGAGATCACTGGCACTGGATTCTCTCTTTATTGATGGAGAAAAGATGCCCTAAACCTGTATGAGAGGTGAGGCAGAGTGGGAGAGAGCAGGAAAGGTCTTTGAGTCTCTTCAGGGTTCTTGAGTCTCTTTGGGTTTTGCAGTTGTTTCAGACACTTATAGCTTCCAGTTTCAACAGAGAAGAGATGGAAGATGCCAAGTCCACTTCAGATTGTTGAAGGCAAAGATTCTGGGAAGATGTTGACTTGAAGGAGTTATAATGTCCTGTTCCCAACTTCCTATACTATAGACTTCAGAGAATTTCTCTCTGGTTGACCTAAGTTATTTTGCTCCCAGTGGGAGAGCTCCTACACTGTGTATTGTGTGGTATATCTTCTCCTATGTATACTTTCTATGATTTCTTTTTTGCTATGATTTAGATAAATGGATTTCTTTGCTACTTATCACGTGTGTTCATTTGGGAACTGGTATGTGGTGGGAAAAACGTCATCTAGGACATAAACTTTGGATATTCCTCCTCCCATTAAGAGACAGCAATTAACTTGAACCTGAAAATCACAAACCCCTACCCTAACTATAGCTAAGGGAGCAGCCTGGTACCTGCTCTCTCTTAGGAGAGCAAAATGAACAAGTTTCTGGCTGCAACATCCTAATTCCCTTCTTGGAAGGGACTCCTTCCCTTGGAAGGGAAGAAAAGACTCCTTTGGAAAAAGATGCAAGGAGAAGAAGATAGAGATGTTTATTCTCCCTCCCTTTAAGTCACATAATGACACCCCATAGACATGTGGGGGACAGATCTTTCTATATTTATTTCAATTCATTTTCTCTGGATACTAGAATGCACCATCTTTTCAGCTACTCTACAGGCTGCCCTGCAGTTCTCATTTAAAGATTCTTAGTGAAAATATTCACACAGCACTGGTGTAATTTGACATGTGTATTTCACCTCAGTCTTTGTCTGGTTCAAGGACATGAAACTCTACTCATAACTGTCTGCAGGAAGTTCGCTGTACCCAGATATAGATCTATCTCTGGATGGCCTATGGTTATTAGGAACTATATAATTTTATAATGAGGCAGACAAAGTTAACTGGAGTGCATTACAACTTTATTAATCTAGCCCAAAGTTTCTTAAACTGGAGTCCATAAGTTTCATTAAACTACTAAAGTGTTTAATGACACAAAAAAGGTGAAGAACTCCCAAATTAGGGTAAACATGACCCGGGTATTCTGGAAGCAACTGTCATGATTAGGTCAGATAAAGCAAAGTCCAGGGGCCTGTGGAATTCTTTTAAAGTCAGGGGCTACCATCATGGAGATTCATCAGTTACTCCAACTCTGCTCCTTCTGTGGTAAGGGGTCAAGATCTAACCATCCTAAATCATGCCTTTGAATGTCTTCTTTTGTCTAGGCTACATACCCCCAATTTTCCAAATGAGTATCTTCATTATCCTGTCTTTAGACTGAAGAGGAAAAAAGTCCTGTTGTAATCATAGACTAACTTATTGTGTTTGGAAATGACCAGTCTTCGCAGGTTTACTAGTTTACAGAGAGAGGTTACATCAATACTGGAAAAAAAAGTCATTTTTAAATATAAAAGTCTATTGTGCCACATAGCTGATGAGTCCTGGAAAAGAACCATAGCAGGATGATCACCTGCTATGAAACAATCAGAGGAGTGACCCTCCCTGAACAAAGGTATCAAAATTGCCTTAGACTCTGAGAAACAGATGTGGACAGCACTTGCTTCTGCAAATAGAAACTGTAACCATCGAGACAGTATGGAAATAGATGAGGGTTACTTATCCCTTTTTACAGGCAAAGGCATGGTAATTCATCTGCATGATCTTATCCACACATTTATTATTCATGTAGTGTACTTCTAGTTAATAAGCCCCACAAGAGCACAGAGCATCTCCTGTTTATCTTGCACAGCCCTCATTGTCTAAAAAGGTCCTATGTCCATAGTAGGTACTTAATTGCTGGTGGGTGGGTTTAGGATGCAATGGATAAATACTAGATGAATAAATATGAGGAACTAGAGATAGGCAGCATGGTATAGTGGAAAGAGTACTGACTCTGAAGTCTGAAGATCTCAGTTTAAATCCTTTCCTCTTATAAGTACTGCCTGTATGACCATGGGCAAGTCACTAGTTCTCCAGGGCTAAATTTCCTTATCTATAAAATGAGGCAGTTGGACAAGATGACCTCTGATATCTTTTTTAGCATTATATTTATAATTCTTTCTGTGTACAGATGGTATTGAAAGGAAGAAAGAAAGGGTAGCATTGTAGTCATGGCTAAAAGTCAAAAGTATCAGGGAAGAACAGTAAGTATATAAATTATGCTTATGATTGCATTAGTATTATGAAGATTAATTATGTATCTTTTGGAATAGAGGTAAGTAAAACACATTTAAATATTCAAAATCTTGATTTTTAGTCCCAGGAGATAAAAACAGTGGATATTTTCATGTACTAATAATTAAAGTAGAAAATTAAAATGTACCCAAAATTACCCTTGACCAAGAAAGAGAGACAGAGAGCAAGACAGAGGAAGAGACAGAGAAAGAGACGAATACTGTTATAACATATCAATCTGATCATGGTTATTCCCCATTTCATGGAATCTAAGTATTACTTGACTGGTGACAATAAACCAACTAGCAAATACTTCTTAATCCCCTATTGCCAGGCACTAAAACATTAAATATTTATGTAGCACTTAATGCTTCACATAAACTATCTCATTTGATCCTCAAAACATCCTTTCAGGGTAAACAGGGCAAGTATCATTCCTCTCCTTTTACATGTGAGGAAACCAAAAAAAATCAGAAATATGTAAGCTGGTACATACATAGTCCAACAGTCTGCTATGACATTTTTATGATTTTAAGGAATTTATTGTAGAAATAAAACACTAAACTGGAGGTGGGAAGGAAAGATAAATTTCTCTTCTCTCTCTTATTATAATGCACTTTAAATAGGACACCAGAACCTGCTTGTCTAAGTTACTTCTGATTGTCCACTCTTGAATCTCTAATAAGGCCATTAAATTCATTTTTAGCATGTGCTTATTTCCAGGGGCAGCTTATTAAAATCCAAATGAATCCATCAGCATGAATGAGAGAAACCCACAAGACAAGAGTGGGGATTAGCCTGACAAAATATCTGCCTGCGTCAACACAATGTGTCAAAGAAAATGAGGCTCCAGGAGACACTGATCCAGACAGCTTATCGTTTGTACTCTCGCAACAACTCCCTAGTGACAAAAAGGCTACACTCACAAGCTCAACTTCTTTCATTTTGGCATGATTGTGAACAGCTCCAAACCTATTTTATGGAGTTCATCTGAAAACTCAGCCTGGAGGATTTATCCTAAAAGTATTTATGGGGTTATAAGGTTTGTGATTCTCTTTTCAAATATCTTAAGCAAAAATAAAATACTTTCCCTACTTTCTTAGGAAAGTGACTTCAGACTTCTCCCCGCACCTGCAGGCTAGTCCCTAGAGAATTATAGTACTTACTTGGGATAGTTCCTTGGCTGGATGAAGGGCAGAATCTCTGAATCTTGTCCAGATGGGGGGAGCAGCAAATCTCGGAATCTTTCTGTCATAAATAAATGAATGAATGAACAAATGAATGAACAAATGAATGAATGAATGAATATATTGCAGAGATATAGAGTCATGGCAATAATTTAAAAAGTAGAATTATTTTCCTAAAGTGGTGTTCCCAGTGGAATAAAGGGAGAAGTTATGTTGGATCACTCACCATATCACCATACAAATCATCCACTACATAGCAAAGTAGACTTGAAATTGGAAAAACCTGAGCTTAAATTCTGCATCAGACAGTAGCTAAGTAAGTCTAATTTCTCTAAGCTTCAGTTTCCTCATCTGTAAAATGGGAATAACAATACCGCCTATTTCACAGGATTATTGCAAAAATCAAATTAGGTTTGTGTGCATGTGTGTGTGTCTAAAGTGCTTTGTAAACTTTAAAGTATTATATACGTGTTAGCTTATTTTTATTTTATTATACACCTATTTTTATATCATCGACCCTCTTGACTATCTTTTATTTTAGCAATGTTACAAAAAATACATTTCTACTTTCTATTTTTTTAATAATCATTTATTATGCTGAAGAATAAAGAAGAACCACAGAAACTCAAAGCTGGAAGGAACCTCGGAGATCATAAGGACATTGACATACAATTTTTGCTGAAGACTTGCAAAGAAGAGAAACTAACAACTTTTTGAGAAAGTCTGTTACAGTATTAAATAGTTTTATTTGATAAGAAGGTTTTTTTCTTTTCTTTTTTTGTAGACATAAACTCTCAATAGACCTCTTTACAGCTGTCACCTACCATTCATCCCTAACCCTGTCATCAGGGCCCCAGCAGAACAAGTCTAATTTCCTTTTCTCCATTTCAATCAAGATCCAAAAATATCTTGACAGAAACTGAATTTAATAATATAAAATTCAATTAGACATCAATGTAAATTGTTGTACTTGGGTTCAAAAAACCAATTTCACAAGTACAAAAAGAGGAGGTAGCATGATTAGACAGAAGTTTGTAAGGAAATCTTCTGATTGCTTTAGAATACTACAAGTTCAACCTGAAAAAGAAGTATAATGTGTCAGCCAAAATGATTAAAAAACAATTGATCTATTCAATTATAGATTATGGATAGGGGAACATCCAAGGTCATCTAAAAGTAAGCTATTAGGCATAGGATTTTAGACCAACAACATTAAGTTACAATCCTTTAATTCTTAGTAATACTGTGGAAGCAATTAGGTCAAGAGCTTGTGAAGTTAGCAACATAATTGTTATCTATGTCTCAGTTAGTTTATGTTTTAAAAAAAATTCTTTTGTGGTCCATATTGTAAAGTTTTAAAAAGATGTATCACCTGACCAAAAGTCTGAATTGCTTTATCTGTTATAAACTGTGCTAAAAATAAATTTAAAAAATTGAGCTACAATAAGAGGGGTATAGGTTTTTTTTGTCTCCTGTTGCATCCTGGGTCATCTCCAGTCATCCTGATGAATATTTGGTCACTGGATTCAGGTGGCTCTGGAGGAGAAGTGAGGCTGGTGACCTGCACAGCCCTCCCTCACTCAAAAACAAAAGTCAAGTGCAAAGTCATGTCATTATTTCTCTGAAACCATGGTCTTCTTCGGCAACAAAGGATGAACACAACAACAACCACAACAGAAAGAGGTGTCAATGCCACTGTAATTGTGCTAACCAAATCACATCTGAAACAGTCATTCAAATTATGGGTAATTTAGTTTAAGAAGAACATCAATAAGTTAGTGTCAGGAGGAGGGCAACTAAGATAGTAAAGGACCTCGATTCCATGCAATATGTTAGTCAATCAAAGAGAGCAGGAGAAGTAAAGTTGGAGAAGCTGGAGAAGAAAAGACTAAGTCTGTCATTGCAGCTCTCATCACATATTTGAAAGGCTGTCTTATAGATGAAAATTACATGATCATGACGGATTATTACTATGCTATAAGAAATGATGAGCCTGATGATCTTAGAAAAATATGGAAAGACTTGCACAAAATAATGAAGTGAGAAATGGGAAGAACAAAGAGAACCTTGAGTTCAGTAAAAATAACACTGTTCTAAGAACAACTTTGAGTGACTAAGTCATTCTGACTATTAGAAATACCCAAATTAACTATAAATGACATTAGAAGGAAGAAGCTATCTGCCTCTAGAGAAAGAACTGATAAATAGAAGTATATACAGAATAATTTTACATACATATGTACATGTATATATGTATACATGCATATATATATATATATATATGTATGCATCTAATGGTAACCATCTATGGGGGGGAAGGACAAGAGGAAAGGAAAAAAAGTTACATGATAATATATTTCAAAGGAATAGCAAGTTGTACATAATAGACTTGCAGTTTCATATACAATCATCTTTTTTTCTATTCTACTACGTTGTTATGGAAATGCTTGCTTTATTTCTTAAGTCCAGAATAATATGTGTATGTATGTGTAGAAAATAACATGAAAATAGAACATATACACATGTATATGTGTATATATGCATGTATCCATAATAGACTTGCAGTTTCATATACAATCATCTTTTTTTCTATTCTACTACGTTGTTATGGAAATGCTTGCTTTATTTCTTAAGTCCAGAATAATATGTGTATGTATGTGTAGAAAATAACATGAAAATAGAACATATACACATGTATATGTGTATATATGCATGTATCCATGCAGAATCTATATACACAGCTGTAGATATGCATGTGTACACATATGTATACACACATTCATATATGTATGTACACATGTATATATTTAAAGGAAAAGTCTTCCTCAGATACCTCATCATGATATAGAGTTGAACTAAGTTCTCAAAGGCTGCACTAGCAGAATACAGTATTTGTCAGATTCTGATTCTATAATCTAAGTCAGTCTAGATCATCTTCATTAATTTCAGAGATGCATCTCACCTTTTTTTCTTTACCATAGCAAAACAAGAAACAATGAAAAAATTTTTTAAATGATCTTAAATCTTTTGTAGCTCCTTTCTGCTTTTGTAATGATGGTGGCAGAATGATGAAAAAGGGGGTTTGTAAGGTGTTATGATCATACAGTTTTTATACTATCAAATAATTTAATTTTGATCGGTCAATAAAATATGATTGCCAAATGATCAACATATGCAAATATTCCTAGAGCATCTGAATCATATCAATATTGGCATTCTTTCTATGAATGAAATTAGAAGAAATTAATAACTTGTAGCTTCAGAGAAGGATGGCTTACAAGTGTTTTCTTGAGACAAACAACAAAATCAATGCATTGAGTTTTGTCATATGTCCAAAGAATATAAAGCAATGTTATTTAATGAAACATCTGGTTAACATATATTGCAAAACCAATGATAAATATTTGCAAAAAATACCATGAAAATGATTGCAGCTTATGCAACAATGTTCATTGATGAGGCCAAAGTGGTGGAGGAATTCCATGAAGAAATTGAAAGATTTCCTATTAAAAGACCATACTCTGATACTTGCTGACTTATTAACAGCTAATAATAACATGACATTAAAGTTTTAAATCATTTTACAAATATCTTATGTCATCTTCACAACAACTTGGTGATTAGGTAAAATAATAATAACATTAATAAAATTATTACATATTATAATGTGTCATATAACATATCAATATAACATTATTAATATAACAACATTATTATTCCCATTTTACAGATGAAGAAACTGAGGCAGACAAAGGTTAAGTGACTCAGCCAGAGTCACATGGCTAGTAAACATGAGAAATGCAAGTATGACAGATAACAGGTAGAAAATTGTGAGAATGATGCTAAAGGTGAGATTCAAAAGAATTATTCAGGAAAAAAGATATGAAAAAGGCCAAATCATAAAGAACATGCAAAAATCTCATATATCTGTATATATTTTCTTCAAAAATAGAACTGGTAGTTGCTGCACAAAGAATAAAATTGAATATTTTATTAGATAATTTTTAGCTGTAGTAATTGGTGTACAGATTAAAACCCATTACAGCTAATATCAGAATTAAAAACCAAAAAGAAAGAATAACAATGGGAGGAAGAAACAGTGTTTGATTAAAATAATGTAACCCTAAACTATTTAGATGAAATAAAAATGAGAAATGGAGAAGATAGATTGTCCATAATAATTTTATCCATAAGTTTAAATAAGACTGAGCAATTATGGGAGCCAAGATGGTGGAGTAAAGGCAGGGACTTGCCTCAGCTCTCCCAAAATCCCCTCTAAACAACTTTTGAAATAATGCCTCAAAACCAACTCTGGAGTAGTAGAATCAACAGAAGAATGGAATGAAACAATTTTCCAGTCCAAGAAAACTGAGGAGGTTGGCAGGAAAGTCTGTCTCTCTGGGAGGAGAGTGGAACAGTCAAATGCAGGTCAAACCACAGAAGTCAGCAATATGCCTTGGAGGCAACTGAATTGGTGGTGGTAGTGGCTTCTGGAGCTCTTGACCCAGATGGTAGGGAGGCCAGACAAATGGTCAGAAAGGAATTACAGGGAGTGCTTTGCTGTCACTGAGTACAAGACTCTATTATTACTCATATATCATTCAGGGTCACAGTTTCAGGGTGAGGAAGAGCACTGGCCAGAGCAGGGACATTCTGACAATAAACACCAGACATAACATAAAACAGAAACACTTCTGCCAAAGGTTTTCTCTGCTGTAATGGAAGAGATACAGTGAAGTGTCCAGATCAAAGAAGATATTGTGTGGATGATGATATACTTTAAGTGCTCTAATTTGTGGATGGCATTGTGCTGACTATACCAAGTCCCTAGACATTTTAGAGCCCCTTGGAAGAGACCTATAATCATTTAAAGGAATCTGGGCTATCCAACCACACAGGAAAGACAAAGTAGAAGAACAATGTCTACTGCCCAGATTTCAACATGCCACACATTCAAATGGAGATCATATAGAGCATGTCCAAACATACGCAAAAATAGTTAGACTGATACAACTGCAGTCCCCCATTTTTATAGTGCTGTTGAAGTAATTTTCCCTATAGTGTCTCTCTTCTCTGCATTCCTTTCTCCTTATTAAGGAAATTTAGAAAATACCTTCATTTTGCCAGATTTTTAGATGACAGAGAATTCTCCCATTGATGTCATACTAGCTCTTTGTCTAAAATGGGATAGAAGGTTGAACCCTGAGGGTCTCAAAGTCTTTGACAGAAGTGTGGATCCCACCCCCACTCATGTGCTGCCCACTGAATGCATGGAGACTGCACACTGTGACTATCCTTACTCTAGTAGCTATTTTTCTCCCTCCCTTAGATCTAACAATAAACTTTGTTAGAGATAACACTTTTCATCTTAACTCTCCCAAACTATGTAACTGTATGAAAGAAAGATAAGTTGATTTGTTACCATGGCAAGTATAACAGATGACAAGTGTTTCAATTATACCCTCATGATTTCAGGAAAAAGGAAGGAAAGTCTCCAATATGTTGAACAGACTCCACATGATTGGGGAGAACATGGACAAGAGCTTCATAGGATCAACATGAATGAATAGGTTACTATCTCAATCATTGGAGGAAATATGCAAATTGAGGTGTTCTGAAATCCTCTTGATTTTTTAAGGTGAAATCATTTCTTAAAAATGTCTCCTGGCCCTTCAAATTCCTGTTAACATTGTGACAAGGCAACCTTACAAATGGGCTATGTTCCAAAAATTGATTTGTGAATGATTGGGTGTTGGAATGCTTTTTCTCAAGAAGCAAAACATGCTAGAAACTATAGTAAGTTCCCCATATTTGTCTATAAAAACAAGTACAACCCATAATATTGACCACCCCCAAAAAACCACTGTATGAATGTAGTAAGAAATGGCATAAATATTATGGAATTAATTTTTTTCTTTTAAATATTATAAATTTTAATAAAATTAAAGGAATTTAAACATCTAAAAACACAACTAGCAGGATTCTCCATGAAATTAACATAGCTAAAAATTCTGTTCTACATGGCAGGATCATGATCTCCTTTTGTGGCAGGATATATTGACCACCTCTAAGATATGTCGGTCAGCAGAAGGAAATGATGTAGCTCTAAACCTAAGGAGATGATCCTTTGGTTGCCAAATTTCCTCCTCCTATTTAGGTAACTAGAAAGGGAAGAGGGAGGATTCCACATGATCATCCAAACACATTTATGTATTTAATGGGAGTAAGGGTGTGGAGAAGAGAGGTTTAAAACTATTGAAGTAAGAATCAATTAGCTAAAAGAATGGATCCTGGGCTCCTACATATAAAGTCCTTATCTGTGGGTGTGATAGACACATACATAGTTGTGTGTTGAAGGTAGGGCTCAAGTACCAAGGAAATCTTTAACAGGTATCTGAAAAGTAAGTATGTCCTAAGAGAATTCCTACAAGTTAGCAGCATCAACAGGGAGCAAGAGACCTGTATTCTAACATTTTCTGCTGTAACAACAAAGTTAGGAAAGATAATTAGGAGTAAACATTATAGATTGGAAGCTAGAAGTCAAAGTCCTAAAATGGCAGAGTAAAAGCAGGGACTTCCCTCAGGTCTCCCCCAAAACCCTCCAAATACCTATAAAAATGACTCTAACCAAATTCTAGAGCTACACAAAATGTGTAGACACAAAATCTACAAAATGACAGAGTGAAACAAATCCCCAGACCAAGACAACCTGGAAAGTCAACAGGAAGGTTCTATTGCACTGGAAGGGTGCAGAATGCAGTCTGGCATTGTCCATTCCAGCACAGATGGGCCAGAGCAGGCCTCAGGGGACTAAATCAGAAGCAGCTGTAGCAGTTTCCAGATTTCTCAACCCACAAACACCAAAATGGTCAGTGGGAAAACTCTGTGGGACCTGGGTGAAAAATCTGGCCCCAGTCCCAGGGTGGTGGGAGGGGGGGAATGGCATGGTGGGGTGGCAGCAGCAGCAGAAGGAGCAGCACCAAAGGCTGCTTCCAGAGCTCTGGGCTCACAGAGAGTGGGAATTGAGCAGATGATACAAAATCCTTGAAGCCTGGGACAGTACACACACCCTCAACCACACCTCCAAGGCAAGCAGGGTTCCACCTTGAAAAAGAGTTAGGAAGTCAAGTGTTTGTTTGGGGAAAGTGGGTATACATTGTAAAAGAACTCAGACTATAGAATCTTACTTTGAGGACAAGGAAGATCACGGCATACAACCAGAGGGACAGTAGAGTCAAAGCCTCCAAGAAGAATATGAATTGGTCACAGGCCACGGATGAGGTCAAAGAGGATTTTGAAAATCAAGTAAGAGAGAAAAGTAGAGGAAAAATTGGGAAGAGAAATGAGAGTGATGCAAGAAAATCATGAAAACTGAGTCAACAGCTTGCTAAAGGAGACCCAAAAAATACTGAAGAAAATAACCCAGATGGCAAAAGAAGTCCAAAAAGCCAATGAGGAGTAGAATGACTTAAAATGGAAAAGGAAGTCCAAAAGGTCACTGGAGAAAATAATTCCTTCAAAATTAAAATGGAGCAAATGGAAGCTAACAACTTTATAAGAAATTAAGAAATAATAAAACAGAAGCAAAGGAATGAAAAAATAGAAGAAAATGTGAAATATCTCACTGGAAAATAGACTCAGGAGATATAATTTAAAAATTACTGGACTACCTGAAAGACATGATCAACAAAAGATCTTAGACATTATCTTTCAAGAAATTAGCAAGGAAAACTGCCCTAATATTCTACAACAAGAGGGTAAAATAGAAATGGAAAGAATCCCCTGATTGCCTCTGGAAAGAGATACTAAAAGGAAACTCCTAAAAATATTGTAGCCAAATTCCATAGCTTCCAGGTCAAGAAGAAAATATGGCAAGCAGCCAGAAAGAAACAATTTGAGTATTGTGGAAATACAATTAGGATAACACAAGATCTAGCAGATTCGACATTAAGGGATCCAATATGATATTCCAGAGGTCAGAGGAGCTAGGATTAAAACCAAGGATCACCTACCCAGCAAAACTGAATATAATCTTTCAGGGAAAAAAAGTGGATATTCAATGAAATAGAGGACTTTCAAGCATTCTTGATGAAAAGATGAGAGATGAATAGAAAATCTGACTTTCAAATACAAGAATCAATAGAAACATGAAAAGGCAAAAAAGGAAAGAGAAATCATAAGAGACTTATTAAAGTTGAATTACTTGCATTCCTACATGGAAAGATGATATCTTTAACTCATGAGACCTTTCTCAGTATTAGGGTGGTTGGAGGAGATAGATAGATAGATAGATAGATAGATAGAGGTAGATGACACATAGTGAGTTAAATATGAAGGGATAATATCTAAAAAATAAAATTAAGGAGTAAGAGATGAATTTATTGAGAGAAGAAGAAAGGGAGAGATAGAATGGAGTAAATTATCTCACATAAAAGAGGCAAGAAAAAGATTATACAATGGAGGAGAAGAGGGTGGAGGTGAGAAGGAATGAGTGGACCTTACTCTCATTGAATTTGGCTTGAGGGAATAATATACACACTCAATTGAGTATCTTCCCCTATAGAAAAGTAGGGGGGGAAGGGGTTAAAGGGGAGATGATAGAAGGGAGGGAAGATTCGGGGAGGGGATAGTCAGAAGCAAACACTTTTGAAAAGACACAGGGTCAAAGTAGAAAATAGAATAATTGGGTGGGTGGGATAGGATGGGGGGAAATATAGTCTCACAACATGATTATTATGGAGGTGTTTTGCATAATTACAAATGTATAACCCATACTGAATTGCTCACCTTCTCAGTGTGGGTGGGTGAGGAGGGAAGAAGGAAGAGAATTTGGAACTCAAAATTTTAAAAACAAATGTTAAAACACTGTTTTTTATAAGTAACTGGGAAATAAGATATACAGGCAATGGGGTATAGAACTCTATCTTGCTCTTCAACAAAGTAAAAGAGAAGGGGAAGAGGGAGGATGATAAAAAGGGAAGGCAGATTGGAGGAAGGGTAATCAGGATGCATGGCATCTTGGGGTGAGGGAGGGGAAAGATGGGGAGAAAATTTGGAACTTAAAATCTTGTGGAAATGAATGTTAAAAACTAAAAATAAATAAATCTACATTAAAAAAAATCCAAGTCCTTCATTTTAAAGATGAAAAACTGAGGCCTAGATATGTTAAACCTTATTTCTAAGAGCAAAGCATACATAGCAGAGCCAAGATTTGAATTTCAGTTCTCTGATGTGGGGAAATAGGATGGCCTCTGGCAAAATCAGAGGGGAAAAAAATGAGTTCTAAGCTGTTGGTTTCACAGATATTTGAGAAACCTGTGTGGACTGGGTATCTAAACAAGTGACCATACAGAGACCACTTTTATTTTTAATTTGTTATAGATATAACACATTTCATGGAACATTACCAGGACTATTCAAGGGTTATCTAAAAGAGAAATATTGGATTCTTTATTGAATAATTCACATCATCCCAGGAGAAAGACCAACTCTTGATATCCACAATAAAAGGCATGCCTCAAATGGCAATGTGATACTTTAGTCTGAGTCACAACAGAACCAAGATGGAATAACAAGAATGACAAGACAGAAGGTAATAAACTTTTCACTAAATTAAAAGGTGAATTCTTCTCACAAAGTACCAGGAAACTAAGCTTTATAGCAATTGACATTTGCCAATTACTGTCAGACATTAAATCATTGATGGGCAGAGAACTTATAAAGAATACCAGAGAGGACATATCAATTTTATTTACATTCATATTTGTTATAAGAAAAGTAGATAAGAAATATATGTCTATGTGCACTACCCAGCATTCACCCAATATGCCCAAGATCTAAGAACAAAAGTATCCCCATTGTGGAGCCCACCATCCCAGGAAGGTATTGCTCATGTTCCCATTTTAATTATTCCTCTTTCCTTCCTCTGTTATATTCTATACCTTAGCAGAAATCATATTATTGACTAGTGCTCTGCTAATATTAATTATCATGAAGAATGTCTCTTCCAAAGATTAGATGCCTAGGAAACTATCCCCATGATAAACTGCTCTCGATTTCCAATAAAACTCCCCACCTATCATGCAAGCATGCCCAAATGTAGCACTTTATAATATAGTTTACCTTTTCCCAAAAATATATTTGCTCTCACATTTTTTGGAGAGTAGTCACAATGTTCTAACCAATCCACAAAATAATTGCTACCAACAAAAATCAAAAAGTAATCTAAGAAAAGGAAAATAACTTTTGAATTGAATAATTATTGTGAGAACTCTACTTTTCTTGGGATGAGGCACAGGTAGGATATTCAAGTATTTTGCTCAATATGACCAATAAACAATTCTTGGGTTTTATTTTTAAAAGCTCCCACATGAATGTTTTAGGGGATGAACACATGTGATTTAATCACTTTGGATAATTCCCATAATATTAATTCAGATCAGCAACTTGGATCCATACTTTTAGAGCTGGGAGGGACCTTGGTGGCTATGTAGTCATACTCCCTCCTTTTAAAGAAAAGGAAACAGACTGGGGAAGATAACAGGCTTACCCAGGTCACAAAGATAGATTCAAATGACTCTGGAGGAGAAGTGAGGCTGGTGACCTGCACAGCCCTCCCACCTTCACTCAAAAAGTGACAGAGGAAGGATATGAATGTAGGTGTTCTGCAAATTCAGTGCAGTTTCCATTATACAATCTGCTTCTCCATATATAGATTGTCTAGAGCACTGCGAGGTTAACTGACTTGCCTCTGGGTATGGAAGTAGTAGGTATCACAGATAAGACTTGAACCCAAGTGTCCCTACCTCCAAGACTGACTCTGTCTCCACTGACACAAGCTATCTCTTTGCCATTAGCATACTTGATTTAAGAAAAACAATTTCTATTAGTGATGAGTGGAACCTTGAGAAAAATTTAAATACTATAGTAATACAAATGAAAAGAATGCTAAAATACATGAGAATGCATTTTAAGTGCAATAATCAATCTTGGTAAAAGTGGATTAATAATGAAATAAGATTCCCTTCTTTCGGTAGAGGAGCTGTAGGGCTAGAATGCTGCATAAGCTACCAGATACAGTTTCTATGGTAGTTTTTGCTTAACTGTTCTTATCTATTATAGGTGATGACTCTCAATAGATGAAGGTACTGGGAGGAGGCTATGGTGTAAAAACAATAGCTAGCAACAAATATTTAAAATAATAAGCCCTTATACAATAATATGTATATTTAGCAACATTTGATTAGGATGCTGCCTATACTTATGTGGCCAATGTACTATTTTTTTCCAAAGAGATTTTTTTTTCTTTTTAAAAATCCTTGTTAAAAAAGGTGGCTGACCAGGGATGGAAGGAAGGAGTACTATAGTCAGAAAGGAATGTGATGTTAAAACAAAAGGTAGCAGCTTAAAATTCAAATTAAATTATTTTTTTTAATTCATCATGTATATTCTCTCCCTTTCTCAATTAATTCCACTTAAGCTTTTGCAAAAATATCAGCCAATTCCTAATATATCTGGCTCTTAGATATATTTATATTAAGAATGATATTATAGGTAAGCTAGGTTAAAAGGTAACATAAAAGAAGTCACCACATGGCTATGAGAAACTGAGAAACCCAGTACTTGATATTAATGAAGCTGAAGCAGCACTTGATCTGAAAGTCATCAGAAACTGAGCAAACTACATAGTGAGAAGAAAATAACCTGACAATTCAGTGTACCCTTAAAAAGAAGGCACACACAAAAAGACTTTCTACACATAATTTAAAAGGTTTTATTTTTCCAATTCTCTCCAATTATTCTTCATTTTTTATCATTCAATTTCACAATAGGAAAGGAACATAAATGAATACTTCATCCATCATACATTCAGTAAATGCCTACTACATGCCTACAAAGCACTGTGCTGACACTATATACATATTTCCTTATGAAGAAAGATAAACAAGGTTGTTTGCGTATCCCTCTTGGAAGAAGACACCAGAATTGGAAGAAAAAAGAAACCAGTTTTATCTGTACATTATCCCTTTCTTTGTCATTTTAACTCACAAGTTTTTTTTTTCTTTATCTTATTCTCTGTCAATAAAAGCAATGGGAAAAGTGTTAGATTTGGAGTCAAGACCAAGTTAGACACTTAATTAGCCACATGATTATGCATAAGCCATTTCACCTAAGACAGGGTTTCCTGATCTGTAAAATCACAGTAACAATACTGAAATGACTTACCTCACAAGGTTGTGGTGAGTGATGTAGTTTCTAAACCTTAAGCGGACCAAAAAACATGACCCGTTTTTCTACTGATGGAAATAGGGGAGTACAGCTTCCCCACTCATCCTGGTAACTCCAACTCTGGAAACTCACTTAACCAAAGTTGATCAGCAACCCATCTTACGTAGGCACCACAGTGCAGTAGGTTCAGAGTCAGGAAAGTCAGATTCAAATTTCCCCTGCAATTCTGACTATTTTCTATTACTGAACAAGTATTTTTACCTTTTTATACCAAAGTTCCCTCATTTGTTAAAAAAAAAAAAATACAGTGATAATCTTAGCTATAGGATCTACTTCACAGGGTTATTTTGAGTTTCAAAGGGAACTGAATATTTATTAAGCACCAACTATGTGCTATGCACTGTGCTACTGTAAAGTACTTTGAAAACATAAAAATATAATATAAATTATTGTTACTATTTTACTGATATGCATCTTGGCATAAGGGATGCCAAGTTAGCCTTGAAGACAAGAAGACTTGGGTTCAAGTCATACCTCTGAAACATAATACGTAACCTGGGTAAATCCCTCAACTCCTCAAATTTCTAGACAGTTTTCAAAGACTATATTGTAGAAAGATTCCAGTATGTATTTGTAGAGCATTTCCTCACTTGAGAATTCTTTACACTACATTTTTCAAATAGTCAAGTCCCTATATTTTATAATTTATAAATTTATTTACAATACCTAACATTTATATAGCACCTACTATGTGTTAGGTACTGTGTTAAGCATTTTCCAATATTTCATTTGATCCTCACAACCCTGGAAGACAGATGCTGTTATGGTCCCCATTTTACAGATGAGGAAACTGAAGCAGAGAGATCAAGTGACTTGTCTAGAGTCACCCAGCTAGTAAGCATCGGAGGCTTGACTTGAATTCAGGTTTTCCTGAATCTAAGCTTTCAATCTATTTTGCCATCTGCCTGGTAATTAGATAATATTAGATGGTAGATAATTTTCTGGGGCACTACAGTGTTAAAGTGATTTACCCAGGGTCACATGGCTAATATATGTCAGAAACAAAACTTGAACTCAGCTCTCCTAAATTCCAAAACTGGCCCTCAATCCAATATGCCATAGCATACTACTATCATCATCCTCATCATCAATTATTTGCGGGTAGGCAGGTAGATACAAGGAATGAATTGAAACTGAAACTGTCAAAATTAATTTTTAAAACTACCTTCAATTCTTTGTTATACTAGGCAAAAAGTCAATGGAGAGAACCAGCTGCTTGCTACCTATAGTTCTCATTTGATTAGATCCAATGGCACATAGGACACACAGTACATTCATGTTTGTTTACATAATGTGAAATTTTTCCAATTGCCTTAACCTTTCAGTGCAACCTTCATGCCTTACACTAAGTTAAGTTCTGCATAAGATTACCAATTGCCATTTCATTAGTGTGCCTGAAAAGGGCCAGAGGATTTATTCTGTAACCTGATATTGTGATGAGTTGACTAATGATGTGATAATGTCTGAACATGATTTTCTACCACTAGGGAATTTATCTTAATTAACACAGGCTTGTACGGATTTTTATTCCCTCTTCTCCTCCTCCTTTCAAACTGCAGGGAAATTCAGTGACTATTGGCCCTCAGTGACTTTTAGCATTCAATTATATGAAATTCAGCTCTCTGGGAAATATAGAGTAAGGAAATGATTTTAAAATGGAGCTAGGAATTCAAAAAATCTATTTCCAACTTTTGCAGATAACTGTGGCAACCTTCAAATAAGTTACTCAACTTCTGTTCTTCCAGTTTGCATTGTATGAATTAATGGCTATGTTACAATTTTCCCACCCCCATCAATTATTTGGGGGAGAACTTATAGATCATAAAATTTTATCAGTAATCATTTGGAATAAGTGGGTCAGATAACAGGAAAAATAGAGAATGGCATATGGAAGTAAGACTATTCAAACACTCTCTCTACAATCACAAATCCCAGGTCTTTTGGGTTTAGCAGGATTGTCATTTTAACAGCTTTTTACAATAAGTATCTTATTTTAAGACTAGAGAGGAATGTAATGACCATAATGTCTATCCAGAATATTTATGGGGCTGCCTTTTCTTTGATTTTAGGAAATTCATTTTAGATGAAAAGTTATGATTGCAAGTCATAATCCCTTCAGTAAAACTCAACAAACATTTATTAAGTGCCCACAGTATACTGGTCACTGTGCTAAGCACTAGGATATAAGGAAAAGAATAAGATGGTCCTAACCATCAAAGTGGTCACAATCTAATGGAGGAAAGATGCATTAAAAGATTCTGAAAATCAGCAGGGAAGGGAGGTCATGATGAAGTCCTAAGAGGCTGGGATGGGATATGCTATGATCCAAGTATGAGCTACACAGTTGATTTCACCTTGCAGATTGATGATTTTCTGGAGATCGTGATATACAGAGCAGTGATGGGGAAAATGATGAGGTGAATGAACCTGGCACCTTCTTTAAATAGTGGAAGATCTGGGAGGAGTTCTCTGATATATACTCATTCACTCTCTCCAATCAGAGGTAGGGAGGAGTCCAGGGACAAGGAGTACCAAAGAGGTATGAGTTTCATAGTTGACTCCCTATTGCAGAATGATGTTCCTGGAGATAATGAGTTCCAGAACAGCCAAATGAGAAATAACAAGATGAATGTCCTGAGCACTATCCTTAAATGGTGAAGAAGCTGGAAAGAACTCACTGATATCCACCCTCCTCCCTCTCCAATCATAAATAGGAAAGGGCTCCAAGGACAAGCCCCAATGAGAAAAATTCCCAGCATTTAGGTAGGAGTTGAGCTCCCTGACTAACCTTACACTTATTTATATTTCTAATTGCCTCTTGGCATATTTGTGATTGAGGATAATTGTATTTATAAGAAATCTTTTGGGAATGAAACAGTAGAATATATTATGCTGCCTGGATAAACAAGAACAAGGAGGGGAAGGAGGGATAGAGTCAGTTTTTCTCAGGACTCCCCTCTTTCCAGATCTCTGCTCTCTGTTGCATGACATCACAATGCAATTCGAATTTTGTCCCTCAGTAATGTGGTGGGAACATGCTTGTTCCAAGTTTTGAATTTTTTTTAATTTCCATCACAATTGCTCTAACCCCAGTTAAGAAAAAAAGTATACTTAGGTGACATACTTCGGTGGTAGGCTCTCTGCCTAACTCAACAAACCAATCAATAAACATTTATAAAGCAGCTACTATATGCCAGACACTGTATTATGCATTAGAAATAAAGAAGAAACAAAAGATAATTTTTTGTTCTCAAGATCACAGTCTAATTGGGGAAACAACATGGAAACAAATGTATACAAAACAGCTATGTACTGGAAAAATAGAAAATTATTGTTAGAGAGAAGGCATTAGAATTAAAAGGGCCTGAAAAAGACTTCCTGTAGAAGATATGATTTTAATTGAGACTTAATGGAAGCCAGGGAATTCAATAGGGAGAGATGAGGAGGAAGGGAATTCACACAGGGGACAGTAAAAGAAAAGACCCAGAGCAGAAAGATGGGAGTGTTTTGTTCTTGCTCATGGAAGAGTCAGGTGGTCATTGTCACTGGATCAAAGAGTATATGGTGGGGTAGGAATACTGAAAAGTAGGATGGGGCTAAATTAGGAAGGGCTTTGAATGCCAAACAATATATTTTGTATTTGATCCTGGAGATAACAGGGAGCCTCTAGAGTTCATTGAATAAAAGGGTGACATGGTTGGACCTACACTTCAACTAAATCACTTTGGTGGATGAATGGAGGATGAACTGGAGTAGGGAAAGACTTGAGGGAGGAAGTCCCACCAGCAAACTATTGGAATAATCAAGGCATGAGGTGAGGTGTTGATGCATTAAAGTGGCAGCAATGTCAGAGAAGTGGGAGTATTTAAAAGATGCTATAAGGATGAAATTCACAAGCTTTGGTAACAGATTGGATATGGGTTAGAGGGATACAATGAGAAGTCAAGGATGACTCCTAGGTTATAAGCATGAGGGTCTTGGAGAAGATGTTGTTCTCCACAGCAATATGGAATACAGGACAGGGGAAGGAATGGGTGGAAAGTAGTGCTAGCATTTGAAGTTGCAAGGGAACAGGGCTCCTAATTGGATAAGTACTAGAGCACAGACCAGAAGAGCACCACTCCCCAGATCACACCACATCAGAACCACTGAAAAATTATAGAACTCCTCAGAACTGTGAAAACAGGAGAACTAAAAGCTTGGGAAAAAATAACCCCTCCAAAGGGTGAACAGAGCCCAAACCTAACATAAAGTTCAAAGTCAAGAAACAGGTTGAAAAACTGAGCAAACAACAACAAAAAGATTCTAACCATAAAAATCCACAATGGTGACAGAGAGGCTCAAGACACACTGGAAGAAGATAATGATGTGAAAATATCTAAAAGCAAAGCATCAAAGGAAAATGGCAGCTGGACACAAATCCAAAAAGAACTTCTAGAAGACCTACAAAAAATATGAAAAAAAATTAATGATTTATAAACAAATAGGGGTGGTAGAGGAAAAGTTGGGAAAATAAATGAAAGCAAGGCAATAAAAATGTGAAAAGAAAATGAACATATTTCCTAAAAAAAAATAAAAGCATAAAATACTCAAGAAAATAACACCTTTAAAGGATAATGTCCAAATGGTAAATGAGCTACAAAACCTTAGTGAAGAAAATAATATAAAAATTAAAACCAGGCAAGTGGGAGCTAATGTTTCCATGAGATACCAAGAAGTAATAAAACAAAGTCAAAATAATGAAAAAAATAGAAGAAAATGTGAAAAATCAATCTCATGTAATGGAAGGAGATAGCAGAATGGATTAGAAACCAGAATCTGAAAATATGTTGTCTACAAAGAACTCACTTAAAACAGAAATACACAGTTAAATTAAGGAGTTGGAGCAAAATCTATGATACTTCAGATGAAGTTTTTTTTTAAAGGCAAGAGTAGCAATTATGATATCAGATAAAGCAAAAGAAAAAATAGACCCAATTAAAAGAGATAAGCAGAGATGCTATAATTTGATAAAAGTACTATAAACGATGAAATAATATCAATACTAAAGAGATACATCAAGTGGCAGGGCATCCAAATTCATGAAGGAGAAGTTAAATTAGTTATAAGAGGAAATAGATTTTAAAAGACTATGATAGAAAAAAAAACTGTACAGACCTAGATAAAACTAACCACAAAATAAGAAAGAAATTAAGGAGATGAATAGAATTTTGGGAAAGTTACATATAATAGATCTCTGAAACAAACTGAATGCAATTGGAAAATAATATACTTTTTTCCTCAGTTATATATGGCATTTTCATATTCCCACAAAAAAGACCATGTATTGGGGCATGGAAAGCTCAAAAACAAATGCAGGAAAAAACCAGAAATATTATAGGCACCCCTTTAAGATCATAATGCAATAAAAGTCTATTCAGAAAGAGCCTTGAAAATTGAAACTTAACTGAAGACTAAATAATCTAATTCTAAAGAACGAGTGGCTCAAAGAGCAAATCACAGAAATAATCATTAGTTTCATTAAAAATATTGGCAACAATGGTACAGCAAACATTTTGGTTTGGGATGCAAATAAACATTTGGGATGTATCCAAAGTATTACTTAGAGGAAAATTTTTATCTCTAAATGCTTACATTAACAAAAAAGAAAAATATCAAAACAAAAACTGGGCATGCAAATAAAAAATAAACTGGAAAAAAAAACAATTAAAAATCCCCAAACACCAAGATAGAAATTTAAAAATCAAAACAGGGATTTAAAAAATTGCAAGTGTAATCTTAGCAATTTAGTTTTTGATATACCTAAAAATACAAGATTTGGGGCAAGAATTCACTGATTTATTTTAAAAAAACTACTGGGAAACCTTTTCTGATAGAAACTAGTCATAGAACCATATATATAGAAATAAAGTCACAAAGAGCATAGGATTCAGGCATAAAGGATACTATCACAAGCAAATTAAGACAGCATGAAAAAATTTACCTGTCAGATTAATGAAAAGGAAGAGTTTATGATCAAAGAAGAGATTGAAAGGATTGCATGAAGTAAACAGATAATTTTGATTAGATGAAATTAAAAAGCATTTGCACAAACAAAATCCATGCAGCAAAAATTAGAAAAAAATCAGGAAACTGGGAGATGAGGGAGGTGCTAACTTCTCTGTTCTCTGAGGGTCAGCTTATATAAGTAAAGAAATTTTTCTCACTAGTAGACTGACCACTTAATGACAAATGTTTTGGCCATGGCACTGAATAAATCTAATCCTCAGATATATATGCCTATAAATCATGAGGTTTGGATCATGTAATGTGTAAAACACAAAAACAGAGATGAAGCTGCAATTGTTCAAATATCCCTCTTCTACTCCAAACCCTTTGAATTTAGTTTAATTGTCATCATGATTAAAGCTTCACCTCAAAAACAAATTGTTTTACCCTGAGTCTGATATTCTTTCAAGTATCCCCTTCATTAGTTACTTACAGCCAGTATGGAAAACAGAGAGTAACTAAGCTTAGACTACGAACTTATACTACATGCCACAATAAGCAGCCAATGATATGGCATATAAATAGAAAAAAGTACCTAAGTTTTTCAAGTAAGAGAAAAGAACAGAAGGAAATAGAATCTTAAACATATAAGCAAGAGAAGTGATCATGAAAATAAAACAATTTTGATTACCTAAATAAAAAAGTATTTTAGATTAACAAAACCAATATGATTATAACACAAAAAGATGAGTAGGTGTGGAATATATCTAATATATCTGATAAACATCTTATAACCAATGATAAGAAAAAGGAAACAACACAACTATACAAGATCAAGCATAGCACTCCCCTCTACTGTATGCATATTTTTTCACTACTTATTTATTATATATGTAAAATTTGGTGAAAAAAGCAACTATCAACAACCTAAATCACATCACTAGTAATGAGAGAAAAGCAAATTTAAACAAATCTGAAGTTTACTTCACACTCATGAAAGCAATAAGGCTGATAAAGTAAGAAATGTTGGTGGAATTATGGTCACACTAATACATTTTTCAGAGCTGTGAATTGGTCCAAATATTACAAGAAAAAAAGTTAGAATTGTACATGAAAAGACATAAATGTTCCTACTTTTCGCTCTAGCAAGCCTACTTTTCAAGTGTCAAAAGGAGAAAGAAATGTTTGATACATGTCCCCCAAAAATCATAGCATCACTTTCTGTGGTAGGACAAAGACATTGTTTATATAGTTCTTTGAAAAGGAAGTTGGTGTAATCATAAAATTAAAAGAAGGAATATCTTTCCTCTTAAACATTAACTGAAATTAACAGAGAGCTAATATTTTAGCAAGTAAAAAGAAGAATACATACACATCTGAGAAAACCAGAAACAAATTATTTCAGTAGCCCAGGAAATAGGTGTCATCTTAGCACAGAGGTCATGAGAAGCATATGAAACAAAATGAAAAAAATACCCTTAAGTTTTCTTTCTAGACAACTTTCCTTTAAATCATTTTCAGGCATCTTTTCCCTTGAGCAAATGTTCTCTATTACCATAGCAACCATATATATTGAATGACAACAGTTGCTATGAAAAAACATTGCTTTCAAGGTGACATCAAAGGCTCTCAGATTAACACTGCTTAGTACAAACTAGCACATTTGGTTGCATAGCAATAAAGCTACTTATTGAGGGTGGAATCAAATGCCAAGCTGATAAAATTCAAACTGTACTGGAAAATATACAAGAATGTCATGAGATCAGAAACAAAATAATGTATATTCCCTACTAATAAAACCACCCCAATCCTAATGAAGTTGAATTCTTACAAGGGGGATGAACACAGCATCATGAATCATATACTCAGAGGAAGAGAAGACACTCAGCTTCTACATTAAGTATGAACTGCAACCTCAATATTCTGCTTACTAACTGGAGTTAAAAAACAGATAGCAATCCTTCTCAATTACATAGCCCTTTATAGTTGTACAGCATGAGTGTATTTGTGTATACACATGCTTATTGGACCCTTCCTACAACACAGCATGTCCACAGCAAAGTTAAGTGAAATGACTTGTCCAAAATCATAAAGGGAGTTACTAATAATTGCAAAACTAGAATCCAAGTCTCCCAACTTGTAGTCCTACATTCTCCTCCAGGAAAAACATGCCTAGAAACAGAGCACTGAAAATGACCTCATGAAATCATTTAGTCTAACCCTTCATTTTATAAATGAGAAAAACTGACAGCCAAAAAGATCAAGTGACTGATCCATAATAACAGTTGTGTGTTCATCCTGTGTTGCTGAAGAAGACCATGCCATCAGAGAAATGATGACATGACTTGCACTTGACTTTATTTTGAGTGAGGGAGGGCTGTGCTGATCACAAGCCTCACTTCTCCTCCAGAGCCATCTGAATCTAGCGACCAGATATTCATTAAGATGACTGGATATGACCCAGGATGAGGCAATTGGAGTTAAGTGACTTACCCAAGGTCACACAGCAAGTGAGTGTCAAGTATCTTAAGTGAGATTTGAACTCAGGACCTCCTGACTCCTGCACAGCACCACCTAGCTGCCCCGACATAATAACAGCTCCTGATTGAATAGGAATTAGAACCCAGACCTCTCATTCCAAATTCCAAATGTTTTCCCCCAAGAAAGGCATATTCCCTTCTCTTACATTAGGGAGAAAGGCAGCCTCTTTATATTCTTCTTCCCCTATGTCCATCTTCAATTTCTCTTTACTTAACTAGGAGTTAAATAATGTAGAAAAATAAGCTAGTGGCATATACAATATATGTGCTCTTATACGTGCTATTTTTAAACTGCTCCATCAATTTATGTTAGATAATAGAGCATTGCACAAATGAAAAGACTTTAATAGACTCATTTCAGACTCAGTGGAAAGCACAATGATGAATGTCTGTTTCTGTAGAGGGTATTACTCTGGATAGTGCTTGTTAAACATAATATTAAAAAAGCAAAGGCATGTATTGAAAGAATTGAGGGAAGGCTTCTTGGTCTTAAAGGACATCAACGAATCAAGGTTTGGAGCCAAATTTCCTACAAAACACAAACTCCTTTCAAGAGTCCCTGAGTCTGTTCAAAAGATAACCAACACAAATGGCATAAAGGGAAAAAAAGAACAAAGGTTCAGAGGAAGTCAGAATAAATAGCAGAGACATTTTGTAGGGAAAAAGCACATTACCTCCACTGAGCTTTCAGCAATCAACCTTTTAAGGAAAATGCTATACTTCCATTTGTCATGGCAAATGCATTTCTAACAATGTCTATGCTCACCATGCAAAACGCTAGTGTAATCGAGACTCAGCTTGATCCTAATTCAACTCTTGCTTTCTTTACAAGCTCTGAACAACCACTGGGAAAGGTTAGAGAAGTGAACACACAACTTTTCTTAAGCCCTAAACAAATTCAAGTTTCCTTTCACATACTGTACAGTGCAATCTGGAATACCCATGTATAGGAAATCATTTGAATGACAGATAAATCTGTCATCTTTCAAGACCACATTCTCTTGACACCAGGCAGAGCAGTCCATTTTCTCTTCCATAAAGTAAAATGTGTCATGGCTTGAGACCAACTGAACAGGTAAAAAATATAATACTTTTACAAATACTATAGCTTTTGATCCTCACATCGACCTTGCTAGGTTGCTTCGTAGGTGCTATGATGATCACTGTTTTATAGATTCAGAAACATGGCTGACTGTAGGTATTCTTGAAAAGTGCAAAATGCTCAGCACAGTATCTGGAATATAGTAGGCATGTAATAAATGTTAGTTAGCTGACTAACTTATCTTAGGTCCTGTGATCTATCCACTGTGCCAAGTAAGATATCTTTAAGAAATATCACCTTGGCATTTTACCTCTATTTCAAACGCAGTTGCATCTTCCACAATGTCTCCAGCTGGTTTTCCTCGATGATGTGGTCCTGCTCCAGCCCTGAAACTAGCTAAATTCTCCCTATCCTTTAATTAGGTATGGGATTCAAGTCCCACTTAATCTATGGGATCTACTCTCAGTCATAGAACTCCCCCTTCTTGACTTCTAGTTTATTACATCACTACTTTGGATTTGGAAGCATCCTTTTGAAATATCATCAAGTCTATCACCTTCACCCTTTACAAGAAGAAACAGAGGTCCAGAGAGATTAAATGATTCATCCAAGGTCAATCTAATCAACTGCAGAACCAGGATTTTGACTCTGGTCTTCTACTTTTAATTCCTGCATACTTTGTCCTGTAACACACTCTTTACTTCATTGAATCATTGGAGAAGACCATTTTTAGACATTATTAAGTCCAACCTCTTCATGATGCATGAGTTTTCTCTATAAATCCAGCTTCCACTTGAACACATCAAGTGACAGGAAACTCATTGAATCCTCTAATTACTCCGCACATATTAGTTAGCTATATTTCAAAGACCTTGATAGCAAAGACTGTTTCATGCTTTTTTCCCCAGCAAAGTGATGAAAATATAGGAGACAGTAAACACTGATTGAATGACTTATCTCTACTCTAGGTAGTGGGAAGCTGGTCTAAGACTGAGATATCCTTTAGGATCACAAATCTGTTTCTTATTCAAATAGAAATGTAACAACATTAAAAGTCATCAGAACTCTGATTGATGCAATGACCAAGCTTTGGGATAATAGAGGATAAAGTATATATTTTTAAACAACCTATGAGTTTAATTTATTTTGCTTAACTGTCTTTTCTTCCCCTAAGGGGTCATTCTACTATGGGATATGAGTGTGGAAGATTCAATGGGAACTAAGCTAGACTAAAAAGAAAAACAATCAATAAAACCCTTTAAAATGGAGAAGTATGTATGATGTGCAGGTTCTGAATGGCCCATTTCTGCTAACAGGATTAGTAACTGACCCAATTCTTGAGGGTACCATTTAACAGGCCAATTCATATTTCATGCAATATAATCTCACAAATAAGACAAAAAGTTGGAGAAGGGGTGAGAATAAATCTCAATACATGAAACAAGCTTGTCTAAGCTCTGACTAAATCACTGATGAGAAAAAAATCTGAATAATGTACATATAAAATCTAGAAAAAAAATCCTTATCCTATCAGTTCTTTTTTGGATGAATTTGAAGGGAAAAATAGACAAGAGAAAAGTATTTTTTACCATACTAGTTTTTCTGTGAATGAATTTGAAAGGGAAAATAAATAACACAAAACCTCATTTTATTGAATGCAAAGGAAAACAATTCAAGTCCTATTGTAGAAACCTTTTGAATTAAAGCACTTTTCTGAGTCTTTGGACCAGTTAGTTGTATGGTCATTAGTGAGTATTTGAGTTCTCTGAGAAGGAAGATGAATGGACCACTTCTGCTTAGTAGTGATATAGTCTTATTTCAAGGACATCTGATTCTGACAGGTAGCAATCTCTCAAAGGGGATAGAAAAAGCTCTAGCCAGCAGATCTTTAAGCATAGTCACACAAGTTTCCTTTCTGTCTTGATGGGTATGCTGGACCATGAACATCTGAGATCAAGTAGAGATATATTCATTCCTGTGATTGAAATGCTTTATACCTCTTAAAAGGCTTGGAAGGGAAAACTCCAACAATGCCCTCACGACCTTCATAAGGCTTTATGGTTGTTTTATCTCTCAAGATAGGATTAAGACCTAACAGAATGGAAGTAGAGGCTAGAAGAAATAAAATTCATATCACTTGTGGGGCTTCAAGACCTAGCGATAAATCGTAATACTAGCATGTACCTTCCATAGTTGCGTTTATGGAGTAAAAAGAAAAAAGAAATAAAAGATAAAATCTTATGATGAAGATGAAACTGTTCAAACATATGGATCACTGCAGAAAGTAATTCTGTTTGCATTTCACACTACTAGCTGATGAGATTTAAGCATTACATATATAAATAAGCATCAATGGTAATTAGCTGAAAGTAGGGCCTCTCCTCACAGTCCTATATCCCACTACCCAGGAGTGAAGTGGAGCTAAACTGGGCCTACTAGGCAAATATTTCAGCTGCCCCTCAATGACTCCAGGAGAAAAGAGTTAAGGGAAAATCCATTATAAATCAAACAATATTTATTTACTACCTAGCTTGTAGAATTGGAAAGGACCAGATATGCCCCTTTTGTATCTCCAGAACTTACGAGTGCTTGGCACAAAGTAGGGGCTTAATAAATGTTGGTTGACTCATTGATTAGAAGTGCAAACTCCATTTGAAAATCTCCAGGAATAGGAAACTCACTATCTCCTAAACTAGCCTACTCCATTTTTTAATAGCTATAATTTTTATGAATTTGAGTTCCCATCTCTCCTCCCAACACTGAATTAAACTTGGTACCCTGCTGTCTACACCAAATACTCCTAGTTCTGTCTTCTAGGACCAAACAAAGTAAACCTAATCCCTCTTCTATGGAACTGCTCTTAAATACTTGAAGAATACTCTTCTGTTGTAGAGGAGATCTTTGTTCAGATATGGTTTTGACTAAGTAGTCTATAGTCCTATTAATTGCCCTCTTCTATACTCTCTCCATGTCATTCCTAAAAATGTGTCACTTAGAAATGATCTCAATCCTCCAGATGTGCTCTGATCAGCTGGAAATCAGGAAGTCTGCCACTCATAGATAGCATAACTCTCAATTTAAGTAACATAATGTATATGTCATCCAGCTTTGAGCAAGGATGGGATGAGGGAAACCAAAACATTGGCATTTTTAAAAAGCACAGAATCTGCTCAGGGAGACAAGAAAAAAAATTTTTTTAAAAGCACTAAATTGAATAAAAAACTCCACAACAAAATATAAACAAGGGTTCAATGCAATAACTGAAGAGGTGCCATAAAGTTGTAGATGATAATAGCAATGTGATAAATAACAGTAATTATACACACACACACACACACACACACACACACACACACACACACACGCACGCACAGTTTGGTATAATAAAGAGCTGTCGCATGGCAGTCTGTGACTGAATGCAAAATGAATGGTTCAGATGAAGGGAAAGAGTTTTATGGGTTGGAATGGGATGTTAGCCTATATTAACAGAGGCAGAGTATCCAGAAAGAGGTAAATGGCAATCCCACTGTACGCTGCCCTGGTCAAAGCATGTTCCTATTACTGTTTTCAGTTGTAGGTGCCACATTTTAAGGAGGATATTGATAAGCCAGAGGGCGACCAGAATAATGATAGACTTTAAGATAATGCTAAATTAGGGTGACTTGAAAGGATTGAACATGTTTAGCCTGAATAATAGATGACTTGGGGGCAATCCAAGAACTCTTTTCAAATATTTTAAAGGCTATACGAAAGACAGGACAGAATTACTCCACTTGATTCAAGAGTACAGAGCTAAGAGCAATGGATGTAAGTTACAAGGAGGTAAATTTAAGTATAATGGCAGGAAAAAAATTCTCACAAAATGGAGTTATCAATAACTGGAATGGAATGCCTTGGTAAGATAGTAGCTTGACCTTCAGCATATGTCTTTGAGTAAAGAGTGAATGATACTTGTCCTATATAACTCAATCAAAAATATTTATTAAGTAACTACTTTATGTCAGACACCATATTAGACACAGGAGATACAAAGTTTCAATGAGCTAACATTCTACATGACAGAAAGGGGATTCTTTTTAGTTATGGATGCTAATATAAAGTCACTGAGTTCACTTTTAATTCTGAGATTATGGAAGAAGAGGAATTTAAGTTGAATCTTTGAAGGATGGGTAAGATTTGGATAGATAGAATACAAGGGGAAGAAGCATTCTAGGAGGGGAGAGGGCATGAAAAGGCATCAGCCCCAAATTCCAGCATGTTAGTAGCAAACAGCAGATCAGTTTGGCAGGAAAGGAGATGTTTTGAGAAGGGGAGATAAGAAAAGATTAAGAACAGATAACTGGAAGAACTCAAATTCAAGACCAAAGAGTTTAAATTTTAGGCAATTACAATAATTTTGAACAGGGAAATAGGAAGATCAAAGGGGTATTTTAGGAAGGCTAGTTGAGAGGCAGTATGCAACATGAAGCAAAAAGAGGAGAAACTAGAGAAAGGAAAATCAGTTAGGTTATTACAAATAAGTAAATGTGATAAGAGCCTGAAATAAAGGGTGACAGTGGGAACAGAAAATGAGAGATGAAAGTGAACTTGTAGAGGCAATTTCAAAATGGAACTTTGAAACTGATTGACCATAGAGATACTTTACAAGACAAATTATGACCCAAATCAAAACCTATTAAATCTGTCAAGAATTCTGGTTATCTACATACAAAGTATACAGCAAAACATATCCCTGATATAGATGAATTAGATAGCATATAAAAACATATCTATTGTACTAACTATTAAGTCATATTAGGTATCTTTTTGTTAGCAAGTATACATATATATGTATATATATATATATACATACATATATATATATATACTCCCTGTGAATGCATGTCATCTATAATAATACTTTTGTTTCCTCTTTAAATGTTTAATAGTACATAGATGTTATCTAATAGTACATGTGTTATCTAAATTCATAAATATATTAGACAGAAAGGGAAATAGGGAAGGAGAGGAAAAGAAGAAAAAGAGAAGGGGAAGGGGGAGAGATAGAGGAGAGGAGAGAGAGAACTTCTTGTTTGTCTATTCCATTTCATTCCTAATAAGCTTTATAAGGCCCCAGTGAAATAACAGCCACTTACAAGTCTATGGAAGTAGATTTTTACATCTCAAATTTATGACAAGCTTAGGAAAACAGCCACAGGTTGATCCAACCTCCCTGTCACCCCCTCAAGTAATTTTAAGACTATCCTTTATATTACAGTAATAGTGGTACTAACCTATTAGAGCAGGGTAAAATTATTACCTCCTCTTGTTTGCTATTTTTTTCCCAGTAGTAGCAGATTTGCAATGATCCATTCATGCTTGCCCTCCTGGCCTATCTTGAACTATTCAAACACATTGGTAAGACAAGCAGTGGGTGGAAGGAAGTCAGACATGACTACGGAAACTTTGGATTCACTGGTCCAATATTAAGAAAGAATTCAGGAACAAATACTCCTGGTTTGTGCTATGCCCCAAGGAACTGAATTAACCAGTCATTGATAATAAGCTGTAATTACTATTTCATGGAAAGACAATATGATGCCATGTGGTACAGAAGAAAAAAACAATGGTTACCAAGCAAGAGAGTAGGTATAGAGAACCCACATATCAAATAATGATGAGAACCATCATGATGGCTAGAACTCACAAAGAACTTAATAAGTGCCAAGCACGGTGTAAAGTGCTTCACAGTCACTATCTCGCTTGCTCCCTCCTAACAGTCTAGGAGACAGATGATGTTATCATCCCCATTTTACAGCTAAGAAAACTGAGGCAAAGAGGTTAAATGACTTGCTTGGAGTCATACAAGTAGTCCCCTCATCCCTCTACTTCTCTTTATAGTCACCAATCAATGAAAAGCCTTTTAGGACATCTCTTGATAATCTGTACCGTCACTGAATCACCTATGGTTAATATTGGAGGTCACTGGGGCCAACAGCCTCATTTTTTCAGCTAAGAAAACGGAGGTGCAAAGAACTTAGATGTTTGATCCAAAATCATCTAGCTACAAAGCCCCTATTTTCCCTAAGTCTAGATTCAAACTGATGTCTTTCTAACTCTAGGCTAGTGACCTGCACAGCCCTCCCTTATTCAAAACAAAGTCAAGTGCAAGTCATGTCATCATTCTTCTGATGGCATGGTATGCTTTGGCAACAAAGGACGAACACACACAATTTACTTCTAATGAGGGATCAGGATTTCTGCACCTTTCATTAAGGATATCCAGCAACATGATGGTGCTGAAATACAATTGTTTGAATTCTCCTGATTTCAAAAACTACCAGAAAAATTAACCCATGAGGCATTTTTTCTTGCTTTCCTTGTTTCTTATACAGATCATTTGTCCTTTCTGAACTAATAAAGACACAGTAATGAGGGAGAGGGAAAAATGAATTCCCAAGGGATATCTCATGATAAGAAAAAGCATCCCTCAAATGATGGCCTCTGGTCAAAGGAAGACCAGATTAAGCCATAATCATCACTTGAAAAGTAAGCTAAGTGATGCATTGGATAGAGTGCCAGGCCTGGAGTGAGGAAAATTCTTCTTCCTAAGTTCAAATCTGGGCTCCACTATTTTCTAGCTATGTGATCCTGGACAAGTCACTTAAACCTGTCTGCCTTCGTTTCCTCATCAGTAAAATAAGCTGGAGAAGGAAACCACTCCAAATACCTTTTCCAAGAAAACTCCAAATGGGATCACAAAGGGTAATCAGGAATGAATGAAATGACTGAAGAACCAATAATAAATCATCAGAAAAATCATTTTAAATTCATATCATAATAGAGTATCATATTTTTAACCAGAAGACTATGGTTTGAATCAAAACAATGCCTCTTACTTACTATGTGTGACCTTAGACATTTAACTTTTTCAGGCATCACTGATAAAATGAATATGTTAAAACTAGATCAGGTATATTTAACATTTCCTTATGGGTTATTTACTTGTTTGGCATTCTAGTTAAGCCTATGGACACTTTCTCAGAAAACTTTAAAATACATAAATGAAAGACATAAGGGTTACAAAGTAAATCAAAGGTCAGAAAAAAATGAAGAATATGTATATATTATTTATTTTTGCTAACTATATATGTATGTATGTACATATACACACACATACATATAATCTAAGTTCACAGGTCCTGAGAAATCTATCTATAGAGCCCTTGGAGAGCCAGGGACCTCAGTTTAAGAAGCCCCAGACAATGTGATCCCCCCAGTGCTTTTGAGCTTAAAATCTACAATCTTGTTATTAGATAAGATATTTTTGAAGCTATTAGTCCCTGTCACAAAATTTTAGATGCCAGGAACTAAAATGGTCTTTAATAAATGCTTGTTCCCTGCCCTTCCCCTTCTACCTGGAATGGGGCTATAATAAACAGTCATAGAATAAGAATAGCAGCCAGCCTTTCAGTGATGGTTGGGATTATGCCTGTATCCTAGCAAGTCCCTTGGCCTATCCATGGCCAACCACTAATGGCACTACATAAACATAAAGGTAGCACTCATAAGAGTACTAATGTAGATATTACCTGACCATTAAAAACACATAGCCTATAACATATACTGGCAGTACTTCAGCTGCATAATATTTACTAAGAGGAGCAAACTATTTTTCTCTCTTCTCCTAACTTGTTTGTTCCACACTTAGCGGTCCTTCATATTGTAAACTAAACCATCTGGACACTGTCTTTTTTCTCACTCTCTCTCCTCATTCCCTCTAGCTCTCTTTTTAGTCACCAATAAAATATAAAATCTTTAAGGACACCTCTTCATAATCTGTACGAGCATGCCATCATTGAATCATAGGATGTTAATGCTGGAGGTCACTGGCATCAATACCCTCACTTTTTTTAGATAAGGACACAGAGATGCAAAGACCTCAGATGTTTGATCCAGCATCATCTAGTTACATAGCCCCTATTATCCCTGAGTCCAGAGCTCTTCCCCCTATATACATCATACTATTTCTCTGTATCTTTGTATTTTCTTCAAATCAGAGAGCCTAATAAATATTAAAATTTAAAAAATAACAGTGGTACCATGGGAACAATTTTTAAGAATTAATGTCTGGGGGAATTACTTCATTATTGTTACAACATGGGCAAGTGGTTCCACATTGCCCATGTCTAGCATAGACGTGAGAATTTGAAATTAAAACCAGAGCAGCTGCATTTTATACTCCTTCCTTGGAACAAAAAATAAACAAAAACCCCCCACTATCCAACATGTACTTGCAATTTGGCATTTTACATTTGAAAAACACTGAAATTTTCGAAAAAGAAAATTGTCAGTTGTTTGGGCTTAGGTATCTCTATATTATCAATCTCTTAGACTACCTCTCAAATTTACAAATCTATTCTTACTACAGTTAGATTTAGGAATGTCAAAAAATAGCTTACCTTTTTGTTTATATTTATTTTATGCTTTGGTGAAATCTGGCTAGTAGTATAGAATTGAATATTCTTTACCAGTTAAAATGGTGCAAAGAGTGACATTTTCAGAGTGGTTCACAAAATAGTCTGAGCAAAATTTACATGCAGGTCAGATTTCATTATAGCAAATTTCATTGCAACAAAAAACTTTCACAAGTCAAAACATTTTCCATACCCAAGGCAAGAGGGCATGGCTTGATACAACAGTTGATGTAAAATAATTAGGGTCTATGTAGACAGTCACTTGGAATCCACTATAAAATAGGATTTTTTAAAATAAACTAAACTAATGAAATAAAATAAATAAATGGAAACTAAGAAACTTCATTTAGAAGATCTGGCACAGAAAAATGAAGTTGTGTAAGATGTGTCAGCAAGACAAAAAGAATTGCACTGAATGTGAAAACTATTATTGTGGACCTTTTTTAAAGAGAATTAGAGTATGAAAATAACATTAATCTCACACTAAAACCACAAGTGATACAAATATACACAACAAAAGGCATTTAAAGACTTCCAACACTCAGATTCTACTAGGTTAACTTTCACATTTTTTCAGTGATTACACTGTGATGAAATTCAGCCCAGAATGGCCTCCAAGGAGTATATTTCCTGACTGGTTTTTTCTACTTTTGAGTCACCATTACATAAAAACAGGAATTCCTCCTCAAAAGATCTCATCACTGCATCCATAGTTCTCTCTACTGCACTTCTTCAGCAACAAGAAGGCTTCTCCTAAGTATAACTATGATTCCACAATCTTAAAAAATTAGTAGGTAAGCAGGAAGTAGAGTTAGTGTCTGTAAACCATTCCCCGGAGAAATTTCTCCATAAAAGGGAAGGGAATAAGCATTTCTTAAGTGTTGATTATGTTCTGGGCACTATTATTACCTCATCAGTGCTACAATTACCCCCATTTTATATGAGGGAAATGAGGCAGACAGAGGTTAAGACAGTAGGTGTCTGAGATCATTTGGGGATTTAAGTATTCCTGTATCTTTATCTGTGCCACTGAGCTACCTCCAATTAAGAAAGAGAAAAAGAAGATAGTAACCCAGAGTCAGCAAATATGAGAAGAGGGCACAGATGGGGGCAGTTGAATAAACACTGATGTTATGAGATTGACTGGATTTAGATTTGAATCTCATTTCTACGTCTTACTTTATAGCCTAAGGTAAGTAAGTCACTTTTCCTCTCTAGAACTCAGTTGTTGTTTTCTTTACATCCAAAAATAAGAGTTGTTAAGGTCCTTCCACCTTTAAACTGATTACCCTGTTATCCTGAGAGGTCTTTATTCCACTCCAGAAAAGCAAAAACTTTAAAGAGCACATTATCCTCAATGGTACAAGAAAATCTCAGAGTACAAGCTATAAAGAAATGTGTTAACTTATGACCATCAGTAAAATTGCCTGTTCATTTCTTGCTTCTTTTCAAATCTGGAACCAAAAGTATTATTCTCTCCTCCCTTAGTGTCTGAGAAGGAAAGGACACCAAGTTAGAAGTCCTTAGGAAAGACATGACCTCTGTTTTCAGGCATCTAAAGAACTTCCATGAGCAATTAGATCTGTTCCATCAGCCCCCAAAGAAGCAGTGAATTAAAGAGAGGTAAATTTCAGTGGAGCAGTTAGATATGACACAGTTGCTGGAGTAAGAGGCCTGAAGTTAGGAAAATTCAACTTCCTGAGTTCAAATCTGCCCTCAGACACTTACTAGCTGTGTGACGCTAGGCAAGTCATTTAATCCAGTTTGTTTCAGTTGAGGCAGAGACAGAAATGGCAAACCACTCCAGTATCTTTGCCAACAAAACCCCAAGTGTGGTCATGGAGAGTTGAACATAACTCAAATGCCTGAACAACAACAAATTTCAGCTGCCTAGATAGAAATATCCCTTCTCCATCCACTCCACTTTCCCACCAAAGTATCACCCAGACAGTGATTCTTGTACCTCTTCTTCTACTTGTTGCCCACTGTTAAGAGCAACGTAAAATAAGGGGACAAAATGGGGGATGTGGGAGATAGGATGAGGTGGTGCAGAATGTAGAGGCAGGGTCTGCAACCAAAATTAGAGGAAAGAAATTCAAAGTGGTATCAGGGAACAAATGATACTTCTTTCACAGTTCAATGATGGTACTGTTCATACGGAAGTCACACATAGATCAGAAAATATCTTTTATCTTCTTGATTTAAACATCTTTACTCTTACTCCTGCCCCAGCTGATGTTTTCAGAGATCAAGAAGTATAGCAAAAATCTCTAAACTTGGAAGCAGGACCTAAAAAGCATTGAATTTGGATTCTAGAGACTAGTGTACAAATTCTGGCTTTGACACCACCTCTGTGATCATGGGCAGCAACTGGCTGTCTAAATTTCAGATTCATAAACAAAAGGGATATAACTGCTTAATAAAAAGATATAACTATAAATAAATAGATATTTATTGAGACCTTATTATGAGGAGGCAATTAGTACAGTGATGTAAAAGACATAGTAAGAACTTATCTTGTAGGAAGGAAGAAAAGACATATTTACAAATCACTGCTGTAAGAGGCACCATGGAAAAGGACCACACAAATGCTGTGCACATAAAGTGCTAAGATGTTTGGCAGGAGAAATCAACAGTCCATCAGTTAAACCCAAGGTCTAAAAGAGGCAACATGGGACACTGGAAGGAATACTGCTTCTAGAGTCGGAAGACCTGAATTCAAATACTACCCCTGACGCTCAATGAGTATGAACGTGGGCAAATCATTTACTGTGTCTAAGCCTCAAGATGTTCATATGCAAAATGACAAGGTTGAACAAGAAGGCCTCTGAGACTTTTTTTAGTGGCTTCCCTCTGAGACTATGTCAAATGTCACTTGTATAAATTTAGTTTGTGCATCGTTGTTTACATATTGTCTCCCCCATTAGGCTGTGAGTTCCTTGACAGCAGGGACTGACTTTTATCTTTCTTAGGATTCCCAACATTTAGCACAGTACATGGAACATAGTAAGTATTTAATAGATGGTAACTGACTGGGTGACTGAATGTAGATCTATGATCCCATATAAGATATTAGTGCCATATATAATCGGTTTCTTGTAGAATGGGATAAAACTCCTTAATTTACTAGTTTTCTATCACTAAACTATTGAAATCTGACTTTTTGAAACTAAGTAATGCCAATAAAAAATATCTGGTTGAAAGCAACACTTTGTTATATTGAAAAGCCCATCTCTCTACTTTATACTGAATTCACGTTTCATACCCAACCCTGCTAATTCCTTTACCAGGGCATTTCCAATAAATCAAATTGGTGAAGACAATAGAATGTTTTCAGATTTCCAGAGGACTTCAGTCACTATCAATTGAACCCATACCTGAAAATGAATCCCTTCCACTGATGAAAACAGTCAATGTCAGAAGAACTTTGGGGTGTGACTCTAATACAGTTCTAAGGGATTGAGAACATTTCACACCATTTTGGAAAACAATTTGCAATCACAGAAGAAAAATTGCTAGAAAATTCATAGTCAAGATTCTGCCAAAGTCCACAATCCAAGGTGGCCAACGACAGAAAGGATGATTATATAAATCTTCAAAATAGCAATAGTAGAAATGTATATGATAGTAAAAAACAAAACAACTGAAAACAAGTGTTCACTGGGCAGCAGCTGAAGAAATGATGGTATAAGAATATAATGGAATGTATAACAAATAATGAATAAAAGGAAGTCAGAGATACGTAGGAAGACTCATGAGCCAATCCAAAGCCCAGAAAGAAAAAAGTCAACAAAATTCAAAATGAATGCAATAAATAAATGAAGACAATGTCAATAGACAATAAAAACCAGATAGAATTCATAGATGGATAATTGGCGAGAGCCCAATGACTGACAGTAGAGCAGCCTTCTGTCAGTTCCCTGAAGAGATAATGGCCTTTAATGGGTGAGAAATGCTAAATATATTTTTAGTTAAAGTCACTGTCTTGGAATGCTTTGTTTGCTTTCTCCTCTCCACATTTTTTTAACCTGTAGCATAGGGAACGATGCAATGTGGAGTATAGGAGAATGAGTATAGCATAAAAGCACATTAATAAAACATTTCTAGAGTATTCACACATTCTTACCTTCATTTCTTCCCAACAAATTTCTCCAGTTCTACCAAGCAATCATCTCAAAATTTCCCTTTATCTCATTTCCATCTTCAAGTCTCTCCTAATCTGCATTCCTAGGAGGTTTGAATTAACTATTTCAAGTATTCTTCCTCCTGTCATTCAATCAGTTCTGAAATCCCACCTTCTCTCTTATTACTTAGAAAGAACTACAAGAAGAAAGAGACAATTTTTCCTGACTTAAGGTTCCTATTGCTTTAGAAGCAATTACTATCTAAACTCACATTTTCAATGCCTTCAGTTAAGGGGGTACAGGGGGAAGGAGTGCTGAGGTTCCAGTTAGAGCCATTATAAAATGGAGCCGGTATTCCTGAAGCTGATTACCATGAGGGGCACTTTCTCCTGCCTTGTTTTGTTTTATTTTATTCCCAACCTCTGTGGTGAGGCCCTACATGCACTCCCCCCAGCATGTGTAAGCATGCATGGGACATCCATAAATACACACATACACACACAAACAAATTTGGCTTCACACCTATTGCTTCCAGACCCAGACATTTTCTAGTCTAGTCTCTAGGATTTGCAGCTTTCATGTTTGGCTTGTTTAATGGTTGCTTTCTTTGATCCCTGTTTAAGAGCATTATATTTGGCCCAGTTTTCTAACTTCCTTGATTCTCTCCATCTGTTAATCACTTTCCTTACCACTACAAAAATTCTTTGAAGGTAGAAAATAAAACACCTTACTTGCATATTAATTCAAACAATGGTATGGCTTTTCCCCTTTTTAGTCTGTCCTCAATAGCTCAGCCCTAAATGGAAACTACATCCATTTAACTTGGTTTGTACTGAGTTTAACCTATAGAATTGTGGGGAGGAGGTTATGGAAAGGAGGGGGTGGTGTTGGTGTTTACTTTTTGTTGAACATTGGGTCTGGTGTCAGGAAGACCTGAGTTCAAATCTTACCTAGACATTCTCACCATTTCCTTCTCTAGTTTATTTTACAGATAAAGACACTGACATGAACAAGGTTAAGTGACTTGTCCAGGATCCCAAGACCAGTTAATCTTTGAGGCCAGATTTGAACCCACGAACATGAGTTCTCCTGAATCCAAGCCCAATGCTCTATCTGCTAAGTCACTTAGTTGTGACCTAGTAAATCACCTCTGGCTGCCTCAATTTCCTCAACTGTAAAATGGGGATAGTAACAGCACCTACCTTGCAGAGTTGTTGTAAAAGTCAAATAAGAGTATTTGTAAAGCACTTAGCACAGTACCTGTCATGCAGCAGATGTTCTATAAATGCTTATTTCTCTTTTAGACCAGACTTACATTTTAATTTGTAGGTGGAACCCCTGATGAAGAAACTCCTTAGATCAAAGGTTCATAACCTGAGGTCCACAGACCCTCAAGGAAAAGATAGATAAATATCATGATTTCACTAACCTCTAAATATCAGCATTTTTTTCAATTATGAATTTGAAAAAATATATTCTGAGACAGAATCCAAAGGCTTTATTCAGACTGCCAAAGAAGTTCATGATACATAAAAAGATTAAGAAACCCTCCCTAGACTCATGAATTTCAACAACTGTTTCGTAATTTGTAAATTTAGACTAGATTTTTTTGGGGGGGGAGAAGAAATGAGGAGGGTAAGTGACTCATTCAGGTTTATGAAGTCAGTGCGCATCAGATGTCACCTAGACTCAGGTGTCTCATCTTACCATGCTACCTTCAGATAAGTGTCCATTGCTTTTATGATTTTAATGGTGGAACAAAATTTTTTGCCTTTTTCTTCTTGACATTAAATCAGATTTTACAAAATATTGATCCCCCAACTCATGCACATCTAAAATACAGCATTAATATTGACATTTGTTAAGATATGTTGCTGAGGAAAATGCTTGTTTAAGTCTGATTCCCTCTTAGTGTGTATGCAATATCAGAAAACAATAACAATGCCTGACCCATTATATATGTGGCATCTATACACTACCTAAAAGTTCAATTAAATGTGATGCTAAGTCTTCATTTCACACACATGCACACACACACACACACATACATACATACATCTCATCTAATAAAAGGGAACAAGCAAAATACTCTGGGTCCATCTAATATTAAATCTGTTTAGTTTTTATTTTTAGAAATTGAGATTTTTGATTAAACAGCACATTCCTCAATCTCATTCCACATCCACTGCCTTTTCTCTGAGCTTGTTAAATGTAGCCAAGGGGAGAAAATGCCCTGACAAGTACAGCATTATAGTCAGTTACTAATCAGCCACTATATCTTCTCAGCAGCATTATAAGTGAGCTGTCAGCTACTAAAAAATGGCAGCATGAATTTCACATTCATAAACCGAGAAACCAAGGGAAAAACAATCTATCCTTCCTCCTGAAAACAGATGGGCATTTAAATGGCAATGTTCACACAAGGCATATCTCATTTCCCTGAAGAAGTGAGTCAGTAAGTTTCCCAAGAAGTATGCCTTTGGTTTCTCAGCTATGATTAAATCCAGCTTACATTCATTAGGAATTAATTGCAATATGACAGTTCTTTGATGGATCTGTGATATCATTGGGATGGGTATTCCCTTCACTAGCACTATTCTCTTTACCAGTTCAAGGATACAAAGGACTTAGATAAAATGGAAGTACATTCCTAATCTTGGATGATTTTATTTTATCCATATCCTTCAATAAATCATTTAAAAAAAAGGTTTAGAGGTGATTTATTAGCATCTCTGCCCCCTTTTCCATTACTCTACCTTCATTACTGTGAAAAATTGACACAAAAGCTTGAGAATCACTCTAATTTGTCCAGTTCAAGGGTCATTACATCATTATGTCAAATATACGCATGTATATACACAAGTACACATACATGCATGTATACATATACATATAAACAGATATGTATTTCACATACCCTGAACAGAATGTAACATCTAGGAGTGAAAGAACTATCTGTCTACAGAAGCCTCTAATGTGGAATGTACAGATAAGTATGTGGAGGTGCACATATATGTAAGTGTTTTCAGGTATGATTTTGAGTGTGTGAATGGACCTATTTCATTGATGCAAGAAGCACACAATGCTCCCCCTACCAAAGCATGTCAGTCCTTTAACTATAATGTAAAATCTTAGAGCATTTTCTAGAGTAAAAGTGTCAAACATGCTTGAAAATGTAATGGGGAAATGTCTGACAAAAGGAATAAAAATACAACAGAACACAGATAATGTTAATGCATGATTTTCTAAATCAAGGCTCTGCAGGGAGTGGTCCCACTTCTGTTTGAGTTTGACACCACTGGCCCAGAGCACCAAGAAGTTAGGTGATTTGTGGAAGGTCACACAGCCATGATGTATCAGACTAGATTTGACATCAGGTTTTCCCTGAATTCATGGTCAACTCTCATGTATGTGTGATTACAAGGATGTATTTACCAACTTTCTGGCAAAGAATCTTTTGATATTTACATATACTGATCCTCATTTAGTAGACACTGGCTGTTAAAGGAAGCATGTACAAAGCCTCTCTAAATTGGTAGATACTAAAAAAAAAGAAAAATAACTCTAATGGAACAAACTTTGAGGACCTAGAGTCACATCCATGCTCTGATGAGGCGGTAAAGTGCCATTTTTGCATAAGTAGGAATCTATGGGAATTATCCAGAGTAGCACAGAAGCCAATTTGTGTCAATGGTAGGAATCAGATTTACCTAACTGAGGTAGACCATCTATGCTGAGTGGCAAGATGTCTCTCAACTATACAATATACTGTAAAATTAGCTGAACAATATTCAGGGAGACTCAGAGTAAATTGTTTCTGTATAGGAGAAACTAGGAAGAAAAAAGTTTTCTTTAGAAGTAGGTTCACATGTTGAGCAGTCTTAAGGCAGTTGTTTCAGTAGTACCAAATATTAACTAATAAAAACTGTTCATAATTGCTTTAGTTTTTTTCCTAACTTGAAGTTATGAAACACAGTAATGAGACTACTATCTTCCCTTCAGCTTAAATCTGAAATGCTATAATTGATTTATTAAAGATAACAGAACTTATAAAGCTAAATTATTATTTACTCCCCAAAGTAGTTCCCCTAGGGAAGTTAGATACTTATTACAACAAAACTGGCTGTCAAAGTAGCTCTGAAGATAATTTCAAAAAAGGAGGTAAAATTCCATTCATATTGAGAAACTTGTCACCTCTTTCCTACTTCTCCTTCACCCCTATCCCCTAAGATATCTGACAGGAATGTTGTCCTGACTGACTGTTAAAGCAGACAATGTAGGACAGGAATTTTTTTCAGTTACCTTCCTTATCCCTAAACAGTAAACTAAAGCCTCAACTTAATAGACTCTGGGATACTCAAATCAATAACTTTTTCTAATGTAATTCAATACACTTTTCTTGAATTCTCATTGTGTATATATGTAATTATAACCAGAGTCTGAGGAAGATAGAGTTCTTGCCCTCCTAGAGTTTAATGTCTCTGGCATTTATATAAATAACTACAACACAAAAGACAAGTGCATAAGAGAGTGGCAAAAATGTGCTAAATTAGATGGAATGGGGTGTCAGAAGAATTTTTCTGGAAATCAATCCCAGATGGTAGAAGACCTTAAATGCCAAGGTAGAAAGTCTGAATTTTTCTCAGTGACAATATTTTTGAGTAGCAGTGACATGAACAGATCTATGGAAGATTATTCTGGGAGCAGAGCAAAGTATGGATTGGCAAACAAAAAGATACAAGACAGGAAGACCTTTCAGATGTTTTTCCATCAATCTAATCTGGCGCTAATAGGGCTGGTGCCAATATAAAGAAGGAGGAAGATGCAGATGCAGAATATGATGTGGGAGTAGAATCAGTAGTAAATGGATAAGAGAGTTAAGGGGGAAGAAATGCTAAAATGATTTTTAAAAGTTAATAATAGTGATAAAAAATAACACAAATATGAGAGATTGCAAGACTGAAGATAGCACTGAGAGAAATAGCAAAAACAAAAAGATCAATTTTAGAAGGATGAGTTTTCAACTTGTTGAGCCTGGGATATTGAAGGGACACACAGGTAGAAATGTCCTATAAGCAGCAAGAGCTGAAGATTTATGGCTAAGAAGAGAAGTCAGGACTAAAGCTAGAGCGTTGGGAGTTATCTATGTAGAGGTTATCTTAACGATGCAAAAATACTATGCATTAGGTGCTGGTGAGTCAGAAATTTATTATGTAAAAAGTAACAAAAACTGACTGGCATTTACAAAGTGCTTTACATATAGTCCTGCATTTGAAGCTTACAACAACACCGTGAAGTATAATTATCCTCATTTTTACAAATGAGGAAACTGAGGCACAGAAAAATTATTAGAAGACCAGTACATTTTGTGTCAATAGCTTTCCATTTTGGAAGCATAAACAGCCTCTCCTTGTTAAAGATGTTATTTTAAAACACAGTCTTTGCTGAAATATTTGTTTTCTAACAAGGTAGAAAAATAGAATTTGAAAAGTACAAGTTGCGGTTTCAGAGGACCCATGTTTAAATCTTACCTAACTTCAAACTCATTTTTCTGATTTCTTTTATCTGATGGAAAAAAGACATATCCACTGACTTGATGCATGTTTTGCCAATGATAATCTTCTAATTAATATACAGCACAACAACAACAAATGAACAACCTCTCATACATACATACATACACACACAAACATGTAACATATACTTTCACATTTTGGTTACTGCCTTTACAGAGTCATCTAGTAAAGATGATTAAAATATCACCATATGACATTATCAGACAAGAATAAATTAATCCAAGGAGTAGACTAATAGGAATTTTGGATGAATACAAATGTAATTAAGCCAAAATTGAAAATTCACCATGTGGTTTCATCTCAGGAGAATGATGGATTCTGAAATAACAACAAAATGTCATTCCAACCCAAAAGTCTTTTTGGAGAGACAACAAGGGATCATGTAGACAGACATCATGGAATTCAGGAATTTGTAAATTATCCAGAAATCCCACATGAAGAAGACCTGAAGACTAGCCAAGAGTTTGATTAAATACCACACAAGCCTGAACATAAGCCCTATGTTCCTTCAATTTTTTCTGTATAATGTTTTACTACAGTTTATATCTTTCAGCTTATATGTAAAATGTTTTCATCCTTTCAAATAGATCCTCCGGTGAAATAGATTAAAATGGCATGAATTAGATGGAAAGATCGATGGATCGGCAAAGAAATATAAAAGATGTGCATACTGTCAAAATTTAAGTCCATTTTAGAAAAATTGTCCTGGTTCTACTTTACCTTCACAATGAAGGAAAAGAATCTTCAGTAGACTTTTAGTCAAGTTATATAAAAATCAACTTGAAAGCCAGTGAATCAAAAGAGCAGGTATTTAGGAATTCCTAAAATATTAGTATGGGGCTGCTAGGTGGCACAGTGGATAGAGCGCTGGCCCTGGAATCAGGAGGAACTGAATTCAAATCCGACCTCGGATACTTGCTAGTTGTGAGACCCTGGGCAAGTCACTTAACCTTGTTTGCCTCAGTATCCTCATCCATGAAATGAGCTGGAGAAGGAAATGGCAAATTTTAGTAACTTTGCCAAGAAAACCCCAAGTAAGGTCACAGAGTTAGACACGACTGAAAGTCCCAACCTCAAGGTACTAGCATAACTTCCTATCACAAGGTCCTATCTTCCAAAAAGATGCTCCCAGAGCTCACTGAGTCGTTACCTAAGAGCAGGGGTTAGAGACACTGCCTAAGAAGATAAGTTAATAGTTTGCTTATGGAAGAATGCATTCTGGAAAACTTTTGAACCCAAAGGAAGAGAATAAGTCAAATACATTTAAAATACATTTAATATTTAATAGTAAAATACATTTAAACTTAAAACTTCCAAAATATCTTTCTCCCAACAACCCTCTGAAGTAGGCATTGGTTGTTTCTGGCTTTGTATCATCAGAGCCTTCCACAGTATCTTGACCATTGGTGAACTGAATGAAATGGTACTCCATTGATGATTCCTACCTTGAGCCTTCTGGGAACCTTTTGGTAGTCTTACACTCATCAACATGGCTATTGTTGGATACACTTCTCCATGACAGTACAGAGTCATTAGGACTGTCAGTTTCAGAGAAGCACATGCACAGAATTTAGGGGCAGGAAGGTATCATTAGTCCCATAATCCACAGAAAGCTGATATCAAAAGGACTAGGTAGAGGCAGAGTCAGGACTAGAATTCTTGCCTCCTGACTCCTATTTCAGTCAATACCTACCCTTGACCTTATAACATAACATTAGTATCTCACAATGACTGGAAGTGCCTCTCTTCCTTCTTTTCAGTACTGGAGGACAGAATCTAGGAGTGCGTAAACTGCCAGACTTGGTTTATATATTGGTTAATATTACTGAACTGTTTTCCCCCTCTTTCTCTTTTAGTCTTTATCATATGAAGGAGCTGGCTAAGAAGGGGTGGTGGCAGAAAGGATTAGAGATAAGGTTTATTCAGAAATAAAAGTAATAAATCTACTGATCAAGTCCTAACTTATACCAAACTGCTTTCCAATTTCCCATCATTTGACCCCATTTGGCATTTTCTTAGCAAAGATACTGGAGTGTCTTGCCATTTCTTCTTCAGTTCATTTTAGAAATGAGATAACTCAGGCAAACAGGGTTAAGTAACTTGCCTCAGGTCACACAACTAGAAAATGTCTGCGGATGGATTTGAACTGGGAAAGAGGAGTCTTCTTGACTCTCAGTCCAGCACTCTATTCACTGGACCAGCTAGCTACCCATTGATTGCATTTTTGGATAACAAGAAATATGTGACTAATAATAAGTAATATACGTAAAGGCTAGCTGGCATTCATCTAGCACTTGAAGATTTTCAAAGCTCCTTACATGCCTCATTTGATCCACAATAATGACCTTGTAAGATAGAAAATATTATTACCCACATTTTACAGACGAGTAAACAGAGATGGAAAGATTAAGTGATCTGCCAAGGGTTACACACCTAGAAAGTGACCGAGAAAAAGCCTGAACTCAAGTCTTGCTGATTCAAAGTCTTGCTCCTCCCGACAGCCCCCACAGTTGAAGTACTACTATTACTTCTCGACTACTCCAGTTTTTGAGGTGTTACAAAGATTTCTGCTGACCATTACCACCCCAAAAGTCTATGCTGTAGATTTGCATATTTTTTTTTTTTTGCTTTCCATTGTTCATATCTGCTGAGGAAATCTAAGCTAGTGACTGTAGGTGAATGAGAAGAAACATATAAAGGATCAAAGAAATCTTCGGGGAAGGAGCTGAAAAAAAACCCAAAGAGATGTTTCCCAAGTTTGAAACCTCCAGGCAAATCTAAAATCACACTGGAAGATGAGCTCCAACTGAATTTTTTTCTCCCAAAAGAACGCGTGCAATTTTTATCAGTTGAAAATGTGAAAAAGTAACTGAGATAAGACCTCAAAACAAGCCTGAAAGACTTTGTTCATGAGTGTATACGTGGTTTCCTCTCCTGGGGAAATGTGAAACTCATCACGAAAAGAAAAATCGCCTTCTAGAATCTCTTGAGATAGAAACCTCTTAGAGCATAATTTATGTAGTATAATGCTGTTATCTAGCCTCTCTGTCACTTGGAAGCCTAATGAATCAGGTTTTAAAAAGAGGTGAAAGTAGAAATACAAGCTGCTCATTACAGATGTGCTTAAAACCATATTTTTGGTCATAATAAATCAAGAAGAATTGATTAAGCACCTACCTACTATGCACCAAGAAATGCACTGAGGATGCAAAGGAAAAAATAGTTAAATAGTCCCTGCCCTCAAGCAACTTATATTCTGAGGGAGAAAATTATATGTTCATCTATAAATATACTGGCATTCCCTTATGATATTAACCCTAAATCCTCCATGTCTCCATTTCTCGGGAAAAGTTCTCTAAACTGACTATTGCCACTGCCTCTTCTTTTACTCACTCAACCCTCACTAATCTGCCTTTCTACCTCATTATTTAAACTAATCTTTTCTCCAAAATTACTAACATTCTCTTAATAGCCAAATCTAATGGCCTTTTCTCATTCTTTAATCTTATTGGACCCATCTACTGAACTTGACACCATTGGACATACTCTGCTCCTGGATATTCTCTCTCTCCAAACAGGTGTTTCTTTGCCCTTTCACAACTAGCCCTGTTGTGCCTGTGCTCTGGATTCTCTTTCCTTCCCTTCCCTTTCTTTCCTTTCCTTTTCCTTCCCTATCTCTTCCTCTCCTCTGAACTTCAACAGCACTTTTTATCTCAATCATTAATCTACAAATAATTACAAATTACATCGTGTTGTTATTTAACTAGATGCTAAGCTCAAAGGTAGGGCCAATGTCACATGAATTCTTTGAAGACGTCAAAGCATCTGTACAATAAACAATTGTTGAAGAATGCAACATTGAAAAATGTAGAGCATAATGACACACGCCTGTAATCTCTACAATTGGGAGAGGGGGAAAAGGTACAGAAAGATAAATGAATGGATAGATAAATGGATAAACAGATGGATAGATAGATAAGTAAATAAAGGAACGGATGAATACATTAAAAACAAATAACTAAATGGATGAATGAATGATTATTTAATCACTTAATGAGTGAATAGATGAATAAGAGGTATTGATTATTCTTCACTGTGAAGTGAAGATGCTTGTCTCCAAATGCTTTAAAGTCTGGGCACCAAAGTGTGTTTTCTACATACCTGTCCAGTCTCCAACTATTTTCAGATGAACTCCAAATATTGCTTTGGTTTCAGTTGGACACTAAAAAATAAATAAATAAAGAATCAATCTATTCTGAATGCTAACAGAGCACTCAATTAACATGCAAACATAATTTTCTTCATGCAAAATAAAATCCCAAATCAATGGAAAAAGGAAAAGCAAGGGAGAAAACATTAAATTCTACATAAATTCTTATCAAGTACAAGTAACAAAGTAAACAAGTTAAAAATACAATCAGCTAAAATATGTTTTATTCTGGATTCCAAAAGAAAAACAAAGCATTTTACTTTTCAAATATATAAATATATAAAATAATTTTAAAGTTCTAAATAGTTGTTATAGTTCTTATTTTCAAAAAAAAATTATTTGCAGCTAATATGCTCACTGGTCTAAGTACCTATTTGGCACCACCCATAAAAACAAGACATTCTTCCCAAATAGTTCACATAGAGAAGACATTTTTACAACCCCAGAAATAAACACCCATCTCATATTCTGTCTTCTCATTGACACCATTTCTTTTTAGCATCATAGTCTGTACTCCTGAATGTGATAACTGAATGCCTATTGATATGGTTGTATTCACTTTCATTCCTAAGAATATTGAAGAGCCACTGTGCTCTGGGCATGATGGTGATGCTGATGCTGATGATGAAGATGAAGATAAAATTAGTGCAATCTCATGAAGATGAGGACAAAAGAGGAAAGAGGGAGAAGGAAATTTGATAGGAAGAGGACAATAATGTTATTCAAGGGAAAATATGGTGCTGGGAAACCTCAAGCAAACCAAGAAATAAAGGCATAGTCAAGGAAGAAAAATGCATAGAAACTGACAGTGCTTCTCAAGGTCCTCAACGTAATGACAGAGAGTGCAGAACACACAAAGTAACTGTGGTGACAGGATTAGATTAAGGTACTGAACAGCAGTGAGATATGGCATCAACTAATTGATACCATATGGTTGAAATCTCAGTTAGAAGAGCATTTTGGGAGGGGAAAGTGTACTATTAATGGCTAGCTGTCAAAGAACATTAGATGACAACTAGAATTCCTATAATCTTCACATTTTAAGAATCAGAATTAATGTCAACATGGATTTCAAAACTGTTGTGCTTGTTTTTACTGAGGGTTTTTCTAATGACATAAAATAACATCAATAGAAAAATGAAAAAGCTTAAAAGTAATTACCTCTTTTCTTATTTAACTATGTAGAAATATTCCATTATTTTTCTTTCATATTTACTTAATTGTTTGCTTTCAAATCAATAGGGCTATTCAATCTCATTTGCTAAATTAATATTCTACATATTAACTTTGCCAAAAATCATTTCACCTTCTTCATATACATTTATATAAATTCTTAGCACAGAGGGACTGTCTTACTTGTGAATAGATACTCCTAGTTCCTAGGCTATTTATTTATAAATCATTCTATTTACTTTTTGGTGCTAAATGAATCCAGATCCAGTTATCATAGGATACTAGGGTTAAAGTGAGGAAGACCAGCATTCAGATCTATAATCCTCCCACACATGTCAATCTCCAGATATTATTAGTTATGGGACTTTGGGCAAATCTCTGAGCCTGTTTTGTCTTCTATAATAGTCTCTATTGCCTATCATGTTGAATTGTGGCATATCTCAAGTGATATAATGTACCTAAAGAGATTTAAAGACCCCTTGATTTCAGTAATATAAATATATTTTTCTTTATTATACCTCTAATTGAGGCAGCAAAGTTGAATATCTAGAAGACAAGTCTCCAAATCAGGAAAAGCTGGTCTTATCCTGACGTATACTGACTATGTGACCCTGGGAAAGTCACTTAACCTCTAAGTGCTCTAAGCAACACTCTAAGATGATAATTTGCTGTTAAAGCACTTATCTACATTGATAGAGGAAATCTCCTCACTGGAAATTCTCTCTACCACTGAAATCACAAATCTAGCCCCAATCTGTAAACATGTAGGTAGTAATATACGCTCTAAATCCTATCTGAGGATATCACTATCTGAGGATAGTGTTTTATTAGGAAAATGCTATACCTACCTTAATATATCGCAGGGATGAGCAATTTTGTTGGTATTATTATAATAATATTCTCATTCTCCTTTGTTCCATAAAGTCAGATAGAAAAATCATGAGACAAGTCAATATTCTGCTAATATTCTTTTATATTTAATGCTCAATGGACTATTTGATGGGATACTAAAATAATGACATTGTTGCAGGATAAAAGCATTAGGTTGAAAATAGCTTTTGTAGACTCACTGAAAATATTTTCAAAGTAGCTCCAGTAGCAAACAGGTTAACAAAGATGACTGCCATGGTTAAATACCTCATCTTGTTCCTACATGGCTCTGATATCCTTTGCTAAGTCTTTATACTTTGAAACACTTTCATTTCATATAACTTGCAGATTTTAACTATTTGGGATGATGAGATCTAATAAAAACTATTGGTGATGTAAAAACAAAAGGTATTAACAAAAATATTTTTAAAACTGTTAAGTATAAAATAAGCTTTAAAAATGGATCAATCATAAGTCCATGCTATTGTGGACAAAATATTTTTTCTCTGATAATGGCCCAGAACCAGTGCAGTTTGTTGGTTGGATTATTTGGGATATTTTCAGATCTCACATATTATATGGGGATTTGTTATCTGTTAGTCCAATAAAGAGAGTGAGCAGCTTCTGGTGTATAATATTACCCATAAGGGCATATCTTTTCAGTAGCTGTTAAATGTTTATAGTCTGTTTCTAGTTTCCATCATTTATTTGGACAGTCTCTATTGATCAGTAATTCTGGGCTTCTTAAACATAAACCTTTTATCCTTCAGGCTAAAATAATTTAGAGCACCATTTTGCAGAATGAACCAAGGCTACACTGTGTCCGGTGTTGAGCACATAGTAAGTGTGCAATAAATGTTTACATTGTTATCATTGATAATGATGAAAATGATACTAACAAAGATGGCATGGTTTCACTTGCTCATCTTTCTCCTCCCCCTTCATATTTTCAGAGAAAGTTCTATGTAGTGGTAGGTTCAAGGGTGGCAACTAGGAAATAGGAACTGTCTAATGGGAAAAGAAAAGGTAGGATTACTCCTAACTGGCAAGGTCCGCAAACCAAATGTATGGGATAGAAATGGGAGCAATCCCTTACCATTGGGCTTTTTTCCCCTCAACTTCATGCCCAAACAGATACAAACTTTATACCACAAAGAAATCCATATGATTCAGTCATTTCTTCAGTTCTTTTTTGCCAATATATTGTTCCCAAGCTCATGAAGATATCTGTGATCCGTAGGGGGATTTTGGATGCCATTCTTGGGATTCAGTAACTTTATATGCTCTATGAGGATATAATTTAGGTCATCGACCTTTAGATATCTGCTTATTCCAGGACTATTTCTATTTCTGTTCCTTTTTTGCCTGTTTATCACATACTCTAAGAATGTCTATCAAACTTCCCTCTTATTGGTAAAAAAATTTTTCTCTAGCTGCCTTAGTTTAATGGGATTTCTGCATTATTAATACTGAACAGGTTTTCATTAGAACACTTTTTATTATTTTTTTAAATGTTTATTTAGTTTTCTTGAACACTTTTAAAGTATTTTATGATCAATGTAGTAATGGTGGTAGTAATAATAGCAGCAGCAACAGTAGTAGTAGTAGTAGTAGTAGTAGCAGTGGTAGCAGTAGCAGTGGCAATGGTGGTGGTGGCAGCTGGTGGTGGTGGCAGTGGTGGTGGTAGCGGTGGTGGTAGTAGTAGTGGTAGTAGTGGTAGTAGTGGTAGTAGTAGTGGTAGTAGTAGTAGTAGTAGTGGTAGTAGTAGTAGTGGTAGTAAATGAGTAAAATAATGTGACCATTATACATAATTTTCAAAGGAAAGTAAGGGATAGAAAATCAAAAAGGAAAGTCTTTGTCCTCAAAAGGTTTACATTCTATGCAAGAAGACATGCATAGTAAAGACAATCACATACAACATGTATGTGAAAAAATATAAGGTAATTTGGACAGAAAAACAAGAAGGATACCTTACTAGGAAATATGATATGCTACTTAAGTACTATTCTTTTATCCCCTTGCCTATATTTTGACCCTTTGTGCAGTCTCAATGGTATAGAATACAATTAGATATAATTTATACTTTAATAGACTAATCAATACAACTCCGTATTGTTTCCCAATTTTCCTAGCCTATGAAGAACAGTGCTAGACAAGAGAATATTAAAAGTAAAAAGAGTCCAGCTTCTCTGATTATCTCCCCAACAAGCATCTATTAGAGTATAATGCTGAACTGAAACTTAGCCAGTGTTCTACTCTCCACATTAAATCTCCTCTCTATTAATATAGAAAATTTAACACTAACCACTGGGCAACTAGATGGTAAAGTGAATAGAGTGCTGGGCCTGCAATCAGAAAAAACATTAGTTCAAATCCACCTCAGACAATTACTAGCTATGTGACCTTAGGCAAGTCACTCAACCCTGTTTGCTTCAGTTTTTTTCATCTTCAAAATGTGCTAGAGAAGTAAATAGTAAACTATTCCAGTATCTCTGCGAAGAAAACCCCAGATGGGGTCACAGACAATCAAAAATCACTGAAAAAGCATTGACCATATGTAGATTTTTTTAATGATTACTTCAGAGGCTAAAGAGAAATCTATTCTTTTCTAGTTTTCCATTTCATTAGACAAACAAAGCAATATTTAAACTGTCAATGAACATACTGGATGAGGTCACATAGAAGGAAAATGCAGTGAATTTGGAGAATAAGACTATAGTGTGAATCCTGGCTTCACCACTTAGAATCTAGGTTGCCTTGGTGGAATCATTTAAATTTGCAGCCTCAATTTCTTCATCTTGAAAATAGGGATAATCTCCCTCAACAGGGGTGCTTAGAAGTTGAAATGAGGCAGTTCATTAGAAAGGCTTATCTGTAAATTGTCATGTAAATATGGCCATTATTAATATAGTCCATAGTTTTGTCCATTTAAACTTATGAGAAAAGATCACTGGATCATAGACTTATTACCTAGTTCCAACATTTCATTTTACCAATAAGGAAACTGAGGCCCAGGGATATTAAGTACTATGCTATGAAGATGAACACACATTCTCCGACTCTAAAGCTTGTGGTCATACCAAGGTCCATTGTTTCTCCCTCACTCCCTTCCTTCCTTTTTTACTTCTCTGACTCTAAGAATCTAGAGATAATTGAAAGACATACTTCCAAATAGTCTTAAATAAACTGCAGAAAACTTGTTATTTCCCCTCAAGGCAAACTGAAACAAGGATCAGTAGCCAATTTGAAGGGGGGGAGTACTATGTGAATAACATAAAAAAGGTCTTTAGCATGATGTTTTCTTTGAAAAAGTAATCAAAGAAAATTAAAGGAAATGTTTAAATGACTCCCCCATAACAAATAATGTTAGATTCACTGATTTATTTTAAAACAAAATCATGTAACTTAATTACTCTTCCATGGTTTCCAGATCTGCTTTCCATTAGGGTTCAGAAAGCTAACCAAGAGAAAAATGCCAATGATGGTCATTTCTAAATTTTGCTTGGAGTGAAGGGGGGAAGAGTGTATTACATGAGGGAAGTGGAGGAGGAGGGGTGGTTTTCAAGACAGTATTTCACTCTAGTTACCTAGAAAATAAAAAATATAGTTTGGGCCTTATTTATCTTCATGAAAAGTCCAAGATACCTCTGACCCCTCTGATAGAAGTCAAAGAAACACTGTTTGGGAAATAATTACTATGTGACAATGAACCAGGTAGAAAAGATTCTCAGATGCTCTGGAGAAAAACTAATTCATTTTCTGATGATTTGTTCATGTGGTGTTTTGTTCTAAATGTGTTCAATGACTCATCGTTTTATAACATTGCACATAAAAATACATGCTGATTATGGAGGAAGGGCAAAATACAGAAGTTGTCCAATACTGGTCATATCTGAGCATTCCATGAAAGGATGACACCAACAGGAAAGAGAGAAAAGGACTTTTAAAAAAACAATGTGTTTGTTTTTCAAATTAAGAAATTTTCTGGAAGAAATAGCTTACATTTATTATGTGACCCGGTTCTGGTGAACATTTTTATCAGTGAGTTAGATGAGAACATAAGTAAGTAGTTGGCTTATTCAGTTTTCAGAGGACCCCAAAGTTGGGCTACACATAATAACATACAGGATCTTTCCAGACTAGAACACTGGACTGAATGTAATAAAATGAAATTCAATAGAATTAAATATTAAGTCTCACATTTGGGTTTTGTCCTGGGCAGAAGCTCAAAATCAGTTCTAGTGTGGTAGAATAACACACTTGGAACTCAAGTATACAATTAGGTCATGGCTTTTCTTAAATAATGGTATAAAGGCACAATATTGAGTGGAGCTCTGGGGAACTTTAGACTGTCGAAAAACCTCAGCTCAGTAACTGGAGGTAGAGATTTTTTTCCTCCCACTAAGGCTGACAGCAGTTTTGAAAGATTTAGGACACTGGAGTGGGGGGGTGCAGAGCCAAGATGGCACAGTAGAAAGATGCATATACTCTAGCACTTCCCCCACAGCACACAAAATACCTGTAAAAAACCTCAACAAATTCTAGAGCAGCAGAAGCCACAGAACAACAGAGTTAAAGAGGCTTCCAGCCAAAGGAAACCTGGAAGGCCAACAGGAAAGGTCTATCCCATGGGAGGCTGAGCAGAGCAGAGTCCAGCCCTGGTCACGCTGCACTGGGAGGAACAGGACCTGAACACAATTCCTTGGCAGAATTTCCAGCAGGGAAGGTCCCAGATCCCTCAAACCACAAGCAACAAAGAAATCTCCAAAAGTCAGTGTAGGAGGGCTTTCTCAGCTGGGAGAAAGGTCACAGGGTTCCCCTAGCAATGGCCCCAGGCAGTGGCAGCAGCAGGTATCAGGCAGCTACACTGAAGCAGCCTGGGTCCATTGTCCAGGTAGCTCAACTTAAAGCCTCTGGTGGAACTGAGCAGCTGATCTGAACCTCAGCCTTCAGTGGCTGCCTTGCCTCCACTCAAAGTCCTTGGGGGAGTTGAGCAGCTGATCTGAATCTCACCCTTGAGCATGGTACTGGGGAGAGGAGGAGCACTAAGAACCTCCTCTTGACAAAGGATTCAGAAGTCAAGTAACTGGCTGGGAAATGCTCAGAAAAGGGCGAAAAAGAAATAAGACCATGGAAGGTTACTTTCTTGGTGAACAGGTGTCTCCTTACATCATTTCAGATGAGGAAGAACAAGGCATACTGTCAGAGGAAGTCAAGGCCTCTGCCTTCACTACCTCCAAAATGAATATGAAATGGGCTCAGGCCACAGAAGAGCTTGAAAAGTGTATCAGCAGCCTGCTAAAGGAGAAGCAAAAAAATACTGAGGAAAATAACACCTTTAAAAAGAGGCTAACTCAATTGGAAAAAAGAGGTCCAAAAAGCCTGTGAGGAGAAAGAGGCTTTAAAAAGCAGAATTAGCCAAATGGAAAAGAAGGTTCAAAAGTTCACTGAATAAAATAGTTCTTTAAAAGAGAAAATCAAGTTCAGGGAAGCTAACAA
>CM053771.1:89359564-89375461 GCA_028658325.1 Potorous gilbertii | reverse complement strand
AGGGTACAAGTTTAGTTGAGTCAGAAGAGATGATTCAATTAAAAAAAGGGGTGAGGGAGGAAAATACTGGGAGGAGAAAGGGAGAAATGGAATGGAGAAGACTATAACTCATAAAAGAGATAAGAAAAATATTGTTCAATGGAGGAGAAAAGGGAGAAGGGGAGAGGGGAAAAGTGAAGCTTACTCTCTTCACATTTGGCTTAAGGATGGAATAACATGCTCACTAAATTTGGTATGAAAATCTATCTTACACTACAGGAAAGTAGGTGGAGGAGGATCGGACAAGTGGGGTGAGGGGGATGATAGAAGGGAGGGAAAATGGGAGAAGGGAATAACTAGAAGTAAATACTTTTGGGAAGGGACAAGGTCAAATGAGAGAATTAAAAAAAGGGGAGAGTGGAATAGAGGGCAATATAGTTAGTATGACATAACATGATTATTAAGGAAGTCTTTTGCAAAATGACACACATATAGCCTGTATTGAATTGCTTGCCTTCTCAATGTGGATAGGGAGGGAGGGAGGAAGGGAGAGAAGTTGGAATTCAAAGTATTAGAAATGAATGTTGAGAATTATTATTGCTTATAACTGGGAAATAAGAAACACAGGTAATGGGGTATAGAAATTTATCTTGCCCTACAAGGAAAGAGAGAAGATGGGGATAAGGGAAGGGTGGGGAGTGATAGAAGGGAGAGTACACTGAGGGAAGGGGCAATCAGAATGCAAGGTATTAGGGGGTGGAGGGAGAGGAGAGATGGGGAGAAAAACTGGAACTCAAAATTATGTGAAAATGAATATCAAAATCTAAAAATAAATAAATATAATTTTAAAAAAGATTTAGGAGACTCCAAGAGAAGCTATTTTGTATTTGGTAAAGAGACCTCTCCTCACAAATGGTTCCATGTGGTCCCAACCTATGGACCAGATAATCCATTTAGATAAAGTTCCTTATCAGTCATTCCCAGAGTGTTACAATTAATTTCTATACTGGTACAAACTACCCTCTGACTTCTGGCCTCCAAAAACTTGATGGGCAAGATCTCTAGAGTTCATGAATGTAAAGTTTTAGAAGCTCATAACCCTATCTGGTAAAGGTGAAAAAAAATGTCATCTCCATAGCATGATGCTTTTGGCCTACAGATTCATCAAGAGATGTTAGTCTCAGGTCCCTCTTCCACTTCTCCATTCTCTATATGCTCACTTCCATATTAGATGGTGATTGCAGCATCAAACACAAAGCAATATACTGTAAACAAATTGAAATGGCCATATCAATTTCAAATTATAAACAATAAGAAAAGTACTACAATGGCACTACATACTATTGTCCTGTGCCATATAAATGTCACTGACAACATTGATGCTAGCTGGTAGGCCAAGGAGTGGCTCCTTAACCTTGTCTGCTTTTCTTTCACAACTAGTTATCTGGCAAACATACAGGGCTAGCTTGGCATAAGGAGGATGATCTTCCTATTGATTACACCAATTATTTACTCACTAGTTTCAGAATCTGCTCTATTCTGATGCAACAAAGCACCCAAGTCTTAAATTTACAATCAAGCAGCACAAAGATATATATTTAGCATAGAGGAACTCCTGGAAGTAGATTCCCCTTCTCAGATACGAGGAGCTTCTTAAGAACAGGCAGAGAAGGGACTCTATGTTCTTTTGAGAAAGCCTTCCCCTGCAGATGGACACCTTAAATTCAAAAGTTTGCACCTGTACTCCAGATCATTCCACAGAAGGAAGTCTTCATCACCTCTTGCCAGCATTGCTGGGTTTCAATCAAACCCTGGATTACCAGAGTTTAAATAAATAAATACAAGTACAAAATGGAGGAGTTGTGGTCAGACAGAATTTTGTCTGAAATATCTAGGGTTAGAAGATGATGTGGTAAACCATAAAAGCTAACACTTCCTGAGCTTTCTTAAGTGAGGCATAGTTTCCAGAAATAAGGAGGTCAGAGTCCCTCTGTCCTTTACCTAAGTCAGACCCTACGGTAAGTATTGCATTCAGCTGGGGACACCACTGTTAAAGAAGCGTATTAAATAAGATGAAGAATTTCCAGAAGAGGACAACCAGGATGATAAGGTCTTTGTTTACACAGTAAACTTTTAAATAAATGTTTAATAACTGATTTATTAATCAGTTGGAGGATCTGAGTATGTTTAGCCTGAAGAAGAGAAAGTTCATGGGAGGATATTATAGCTGTTTTAAGGTATCTAAAGGGCTGGATTTGATAGAAAGTTTTGACATATTCCATTTGACTTGAAACACAGATATAAAGAATTCACAACTTTGGGAATTTTGCCTTGCCTCCTCCATCTCTGTGACTTTACACAAGCTGTCATGAATGCCTGGAATGCACTTCCTAATCATCTCTACCTCTTAGAATTCCTTGCTTCCTTTCAGGCTTCTTGTCATTTTCGTTCTCCTATTGGAATCTTTTCCTGATTCCCCTATAGCTCTCCAGTCATGTCTGTCTATCTTTCTCTCTTTCTGTTTCCCCATTTATTATGCCTATAAATTGCCCGTTTACATGCAATCTCCCAATAGGAGATAAGCTTTGGTTTTTAATTTTGTTTTCTACCTCTAGCTCCCAAATGAAGCTTTCTCATACTGGCTCTATCACTGACTTTATGGTCTTCAAAATCATTCTTCTACTGCTGTCTCATCTGTAACATCTCTCAGAAACTGGGACCTACTCAGCTAGGAATGTCCTACCACCACTCACTTCTGCAACTGGGGAGTTCCTCATGGGGGCTCCATTTTGTGAAGGAGTCAAGACTTCGAGGTACCTTCTTCCTTCCCCCTTTCACTTTTTAGATCCCTTGTGTGTGTTGTTTCCTCCATTAAATGTAAGATATTTCAGAGAAAGGGCTGTCTTTTGCCTTTCATTGTATCCCTAATGCTTAGCACAGTGAGTAGCATATAGTATACTTAGTAAATGCTTGCTTCTTTTTTCTTAAGAGTGCCTGGAAGACAGTTGGTGCTTAATAATAATTTGTTGGATTGGAGTCTGACAATAACTGTATGGAAAATAGTATAAGTACTAACACCTTTATTTTATAGAACAGGAAACCATATTTCTGAGCATTTAATATTTAATTTTATATTTAATTTATAATTAATTTAATATTAAGTGGCATGCCTGAGGTCGCATGGCTGTGAAGTGTCAGAGGTAAGGTTCAAACCCTGACTTCCATCCCAGTGGTCTTGACACTCTATTTATTACTTTGTATATGTTTTTTTGAATGACTCTCCCATTAGATCATAAGCTTCTTGAGAGCAGGAAGTGTCTTTTGCCTTTTTTTTCATATCCCTAGTACAAGAACCTACTATAGGCATGATACTGTAGACTCTGTAAGGACATATAAATGTTTTATGAATTTTCAATCCAACTAAAATAAACAAGCATAAACATACAAGGGAATAACAATGAACTAAATTTGTCTGTCAACACTGTAGTTACACTGAAAAATAAGAAGATGGATTTCAAATTAGGGTATCCAAAACAAAAGCATTATCTAAAGGTTGAAGGACTTCATTTTCAAATCAGATTTGTGTTCTACATCTCATTAAGGAGGAGAGCTCCAAAGAGACCATGCATGAAATATCCCAATAAATCGATCAAACATTAATTTAAATTCCTACTATATACTTAGTGCTACTGATTCAACAAGGAGAAGCACCAAATGATCCCTAACATTCAAGAGCTTATATTTTGGGAAAGGAGATAATATGTGCATACATGAGCAAAAATATTATATTTTTAAAATAAATACAAAGCGATTTGGAGAGACAGTACATTAATAGGCAGAGATCAAAAAAGGCTTAATATAGAAGGTGACAAAGAAAATCAGAAATTCTCAGAGGTTGGAGTGAGAAGAAAGTGCACTCAAGGCATGGAAGACAATTTATCTGAAGGCAAGGAGAGAGGAGATGTTGTCTATGTGTTTGGAACAGAAAGTAGGTCAGTATGGCTAAATCAAAGAGTGTGCGGATGGAAAGAACACGTAAGAAGTCTACAAAGGAAGGAAAGGGGCCAGTAAAAGGAATTAAATTTCATATCTTATAACTGATCCTAGAATCAATAGGGAAGAAGAGAAGTTTTATTGAAGGGGTGATGATAGGCTCATCAATCTAAAAATTGAAGGGACCTCACAAGCCATTTTATAGATGAGGAAAATGGAGTCCCAGAGATTGTGACTTGCTTGGATTCACACAGGTGGTGGGAGAATCAGAACTGCATCTTTAGAAAATCATTTTGATAGAATTGGAAACTGATGGAAATTAGAAATTGCCCATCAATTGGAGAATGGTTGAACAAGCTGTAGTATATGAATGCAATGGAATACTATTGTGCTATAAGAAATAGTGAGCCAGCAGATTTCAGAAAAACCTGCAAGGACTGGTATGGGCTTATGCTGAGGGAAGTGAGTAGAACCAGGAGTATATCGTACACAGAAACAGCAACATTGTGAGATGATGAGCTATGATTGACTTAACTCTTCTCAACAATACAAAGATCTAAGACAATTCCAAAAGATTCATGAAGGAAAATGCTATCCACATCTACAAAAAGAACTGATGGAATCTGGATGCAGACTGAAGCATATTTTCAGTTTATTTTTTCATAGTTTTTTCCTTTTCATGCTGTTTCTTCCTTCACAACATGACTAATATGGAAAAATGTTTTATGTGATTGTACATATATAACCTATATACATACATAGCTTACTATCTTAGGAAGAAGGGAAGGGAGGGAGGAAGCAAGAAAAATTTGAACTCAAAATATTATAAAAATTAATATATTTTTTAAAAAATCATTTTGGTCACTATGTGGAGGATGTGTTGGAACAAGGAGAGGTTGAAACTAGGAGGATCACAGAGCAGACAGTTGAAGTTCATCAATCAACAACTGATGAGAGCCTGAGTTAGAGCGGTGGCTATGTGAACAGAGTAAAGGAGCTGTACTCAAATGATGTTGTGGAGATAGAAGTGACAAGATTTGGCAATTGACTGAATATGTTGGGTGAGGGACAGAGAGGCATTGAAGACACCAAAGGTTGCAACTGTGGTGAAGATGTTACTATTCATAACAATAATAGGGAAGTTCAGAAGAGGGGAGGGTTTGGAAGCAAAGATAAGATGTTTGTTTTGGTCATGTTGAGCTTGAGCTGTCACTGGGGGATCTAGAAAATGTTTAACAGGCAACTGGTGCTTTGGGAAACGAAATAAAGAAACAGACTAGATCTGGAACCCAGAAGCCCTGGCTCAGCATCCTTTGAAAATGCACAAAACAACAACCACTATCCCAAAGAGCTGTATATTATTTTTAAAAAGGTCCAACACTTTGAGATAGAGATACTTCAAAAATGATTTGTCTGTTCTTTAATTCAATAAACATTAAGTGCCTACTATTTACATTATTGCTGAACTGGCCCCTGGGTTTATAAAATTTTTTAAAGTAACTCATGGGGGTAGATGGGATCACCAAGTGAGAGGAAAGAGAGAAATTGTAAAGGATGGAGAACAAAGCCCACATTTAGGGGAAAGGAAATGCATTTAGTAAAGAAGGTTCTTTTGCAAAATACTAATCTATCATACTTCATCATTTAAAAAATAACAGCAGGCACAGAGGAAATCTATGATACATGAAATGTAATTGATTTTTCACACTCTCTCATATGACCAATATCTAAGCTTTAGCAGATGCAAACTTGATAATACCATGCTTAAGTCAGTTTGAGTTTTTTATTGTAGATTGTTATTTCTGATGAATATATCTGATATAAACCAAAGTAATATTCAAATCCTATGAATGCCCTGTACATGAAAAAATAGAGTGGAAATACAAATAAGATTAATCTTAAGATACATAGTATATAAATGGTTAACCATAAAACTTATTTTTAATTTTAATGTGTCATTTATCTTCCTCTGGGAAAATATTTAGGGTTACATGAAATAATTGTACAGTAGTTTGTTTAGTCATTTTTCAGTTGTGTCTGATTTTCTGTGACCCATTCAGGGTCTTCTTGGCAAAAGATACTGGAGTGATTTGTCATTTCCTTCTCCAGCTCATTTTATGGATGGGGAAACTGAAGTAAACAGAGTTAAGTGATTTGCCTAGGGTCCCATAGTCAGGAAGTATTTGAGGCCAGATTTAAACTCAGGAAGATGAGACTTCTTGACTCCAGGTCTAGGACTCTATATATATGTTGTGCCACCTAACTGCCCTGAGTATTGAAGTTTATTCAAGTTCTTTACAATTTATGCCTCTTCTAAGATTTGCTGTAAAGGGATATAGACTATCATTATGAATTTTTACAAATAATTCAGAAAAAAATAGTCTATAAATCATGTACTGATGTAATGGGGATAACTGAAGAAGTTCTGTGGTTTCAAGCTTCGACAATTTTTATTTCAAAGATCCTTTTATGAGACCTGTTGATCAGTTCTCCAGCCACTCACAATATGGACTTTTCTGAGATGTATGAAGTGGTATGAAAGATGGTGAAGTATAGTAGAAAGAACACTATCCTTAGACAGGAGAACTTAATCACGTTGGCTTTGACATTAACTTGTTGTGTGTTCTTAGGGAAGTCTTCAGCTTTTTCACAGACTCAGTTTTCTCATTCTGCAAAATGAGGGGGTTGGATTAGATGATCTCTAAGGTCCTTTACAAACTTATCATTTTATGCTTTGGTGACACTTAAAAACTGAATGTTTCATCAAGAGAATTCTTAGTAATAGATGCAAGCAGTATTGTAAACAACTATCATTTTGAAAGCAGTTACCATGCAAGTCCCTGGGTTACAAAATACAGTCATACAGTCCCTTCACTAACAGAGTTCACTTTTTAATGGGGGAGGTAACAAATATACATAAAATCTATATAAGACAAATAGAAATTAATTTGCAGGGAGAAGGCACCAGAAGCACTGAGGGGGATCCAGAAAGGCTTATTGTAGAAGATGGCACTTGATTTCAATTTCAAAGGAAGTTAAAAATTCTGAGAGACAGAGGTGATACATTCCAGCTATGGTAAACAATTGGGGCAAAGTTACAGAAATGGGAAATGAAATATTAAGAGTGAAGTATGGCAATAAGGTCAGTCTTACTGAACCATAGAGTTTGTTGTGGTGAGGCAGGGTTAACCTCTAATAAACTGTAAAGATAGATTGGAACCAAATTATGAATGGGTTTAAATGCCAGACAGAGGAGATTGTCTTTGATTCTGAATGTAATTGGGCATTTATTAAACATGTAACACAAGGCATGAAATATGTTAGTTAGGTGCTAGGAATATATAGAGAAAAATAAAACTCTCCAATTTGAAGGGTCTTACATTTCATTGAAGCTAATCACATGAAAAATACATTGCATTCTATCAAAGGAGACAACATACATGCATGTAAGTATATTCAAAATATTCTCCCAAAAATTAGGTGATTTAGGGTAGAGGTGGGGAGCAGGGTACTAGCTTCTGGGAAGATATGAAAGACCTTGTGTAATAAAGTAAAATTTGAGCTGAGTTTTGAAGGAAAATAGAGATTCTGACAGGTAGGAGTTACAAGGAAGCATATTCCAGGCACCAGTAACAAGCTGTGCAAAGACATGTAGGGGGGAGATAAAATATATACAAGGAACAGCAAAAAAGTACAGTTTGGCTGAATTGTAGAGTATGTAATGGGGGATGAAATGTAAGCATAACTGGTCTAATTCTAGGCTCTAGCTGACCCAAGTAATTCCATGCTTGACCACGAATTGATCCATTTATGTAGCAGTAAGTTCCAGGTGTCCAATATTGGTTTAGTCAAATTCACTTAAGCAAGATACCCAAAGGTCTGCTCATCACAATCCTATTAGAAAACTTTAATCCAGGTATGTAAGGTTAGCAAACTGTCCTAATCAAAATGCTCTTGTTACTTACATACCCTGCCAGTTGGACCTGAACCAGATTAAAATGTGATTGGAAAATGTTTAACAGAGAAAATTAAAACAATACAATACAATGTAGATAATGTTAATGTATGGTTTTCTAAGTCAATATACAGCCCATAGATCCATTTCTTTTCAGTTTGATAAAACTATCTCACAGTTTGATGACCTTCTCCCAATCAGTACCTGTGAATCTGCCCAACAACAACAGACATAAATGCAAAGACTCAAGAGATTTAGATTATCAGTAAGAATATTCATCCTACTATCTGCCCAATCTACTATTCCAGCATGTATGAGACTACAGAGCAGAGAAGTCATACTCCTGTCTGACTCATGATCTTTTGGGTATCACCAGTGAATTCCTCACAGTAAGTCTGGAAAGGTAAAATGTTGCAAAAGGCTTTAAAGGACAAGTAGAGGAGTTTGTATTTGATCCCAAAGTTAACTGGCAGCCAGTGGAGATAAGTAATAAATTGATATGGGTAAGAACTGCTTTAAATTTATTATTTTGGCAGCTGTGTGGAGGATGGTTTTGAGAAGAGAAAACCTGTTGGAGAAATCAGTTGGGACTTTATTACAATAGTTCAAGGAAAGGGGTGAATTAGGGTGGTAGCTATGTAAAGAAATAAAAGAGAATAGATTCAAGAGATATTGAGGAGGAAAAATCAACCTTCAAGAAATAATTAATGAGATTATATTATTAAACTCCATTTAAGAAAGATCTAAGCACATATTAAACTAAACTTTTATTTGTACCTACATATGCACTTCTTTTAACCCACCTCCAAGGAAAAGTGATTATACGTGAAAAATGATTCTGAAACAGCATCAAATAGTTGTAAGGTAGCAAAGTCAGTCAGTAAACTAGTATTTATTAAGTGCCTGCTACGTGAGTGACAAGCACTGAGTTAATTTCTAGGTATATAAAGAATCTAAAGACAATTCTTGCCCTCAAGGAGCTTATAGTCTAATGGAAGAAACAACATACAAATACTTATGATACATAATATATACATATATAATAAATTATAAGTAAATTATAAATAAATTGGAAATAATCTCAGAGGGAAATAACTACTATTAATGCTTCTTCCAGCTAAATTGTGCAGGGATAGAGTGTTGAACCTGTAGTCAGGAAGACCTGAGTTTAAATCTAATCTCGGGCTTTTTTAAGGTGTGTGACCTTGAGCAAGTCATGTAAGTTCTGTTTGCCTCCTTACCTCAACTGTAAATTGGAGATCATAACAGAATCTACCTCAAAGAGCTGGTGTGAAGACCAAATGAGATAATATTTGTAAAGTGCTTAGCACAATGCCTGAAATTTGGTAGGTGCTAAATAAATCCTTTTTCCCTTGTATTGTCTTTTTGTAGAAAGTTCAACTTTAGCTAAGACTCAGAGGAAGCCAGAAAGCAGAGATGAAGAAGGCGTGACTATCAGCTACAGTGGTGAGGGTGAGGTGGAGAGGAGCAGTGAAATTGCCCAGAGTCAGGGTATAGAGTATCTTGAACAAAGAATAACAAAGAATACAATGTCACTGGATCACAGAATACATGGGGGGAGTAAGGTATAAGAAGACTTTAAAGGTAGGGAAGGATCAGATTATTTATCTTTTATCCTATATGTAATAGGAAGATATTGGAATTTATTCATTAAGGGGGAAGGGGTCATATTTGCACTTTAGGAAGATAATTTTGATAGCCAAACGGAGGATGAATTACAGTGGCAATAGACTTGAGATGGGGATACCAACCAGAAGGTTATCGCAATAGGCCAGGTTCAAAGCAAAAAATGCCTGCACCAGGGTGGTAGCAGCGTCAGAGAAAAGAAGGGGAATAATAAAAGGTAGAAATGGCAAGACTCGGAAACTGATTGAATATGAGGCGTATGGGGGTAGAGAGGGTAAGGAGTCAAGGTTGACATCTGGGTTGTAATCCTCTATACTAGAAGGATGGCAGTTCCCTGAACAATAATAGTAAAGTCAGAAGGGAGAGTTTTAGGAGAAAAAAAGATGAGTTAAGTTTGGGACATTTTTAATTTAAAATATGAGACACCCAAGTTAAGACATCCAATAAGTATTCAGAGGTCTGAGACTGAAAATTAAGAGAGACATTAGGACTGGATCAATAAATCTATGAATCATCTGTATACATCTGATAGTTAAATCCATGGGAGCTGATTAGATCACCAAGTGAAAGAGCATAGAGGGAGAATAGAAGAGGTCCCAAGACAGAACATTAGGGGACATCCATAGTTAATGGGCATAACCTGGATGAATATCTAGCAAAGGAGACAGAGAAGAAAAATTCAGATAGGTAGAACAAAACAGATTTACAAGAACCTAGACACCATACAATATCAGGGGGACGGTGATGTCAAAGCCTACAAAAAAATCAAGAAGAATGAGGCTTGAGAAAAGATTTTTTAGATTTGAGAAATAAGAGATAACTGGTAGCAGTGGCGAGAGTGGTAGACTTGAAGTAAGGAAGATTTCAGTTTGAACCCTCCCTCAGATACTTATTCGCTTAACCTCTTGCCCTCAGTTTCCCCAAATGTAAACCAAGATAATAAAAATTACTACCTCACAGGGTGGGAGGGCCAAATGAAGTAACATGTAAAGTACTTTGCAAACCTTAAAGTGCTTGCTCTAGAAATTCTAAGCATCATTATCACCATCTTTATTTTTATTGTAAAGGTTTTATTAAAGAGTTTCATGCATTGAAAAGATGGTGGAACTTGAGGATGCTTAATGTCCCTTCTAAATTTGAGATTCTAAGGTTTCCCTTTTTCAAAGAAAAAAGGTGAATTTTAACACTCTTAGAATCCAGATCTCTTGCCAATGTGTCATGAAAATTAACAAATTTCTAAAGCAAGATCTCCATTACCATGCCTCATCTAGGTCTAAATTACAGGCTCTAGATGTATCATATGAATTCTAGCTGTGTATCTCACCCACGCTAGCAAAGGAGGATTTGTGAACTGGTAGAAACTCCCATCAGCACTTAATGGTAAGAAAGGAAGAATCCATCTTCACCACAGCTGATAAACACTTCCTGAGAGTCTGAGGTTTTACAATGGTAGAGAGAGGGAGTAGAGGGAAAGAAGACTAACTGTATTAATCCACTGTGAGAATTGTTTTTGTTTTCAAATTAAACTTCGATCTTTCAGAGTTCTATGAGCCATAGTTGTCTGGTGTTCACTGGAAACTAGACAGAGGATTCCTAAAATGGCTAATGGAGAAATGAAAACAACAAAGTAGGAAAATGATGTAAAATGCAGACAGGCTATGTAAAGAACACAGACAATAACAAACTTACCAGTTAGACTTAGTTCTGACTCACGGAAAATGGAATGGAAAAAAAAGGTTACCCGAATTTGGGCTAATGAATCATACAATTTAGAAGACAGATGTCAAGAAAATACTTTTTTAAGGCCACAGAAATGATAACTAAAAAAAGAGCAAACTATATACACACTCCCAAAGTTCAATAATTTTAAAGAAAACCCCACACTACTTGTCAACTTTTCTTTATTTCAGAAGTTGACAAAGCCTTTATTAAAATGTTGCTAGGCATACCAAGTAGATTTGGAGAATTGGAGAGATTTTTTTCTTGAAAGGATTTCAATTTGGTCTCCAAGTTGGGGCCTACATCTTTGAGTATCACAAACCTATACATACAGGTTTGCAGAGGGCAGACTTAAGAGTAGATTTTCATGTGGAAACACATCAAGTATAAGTTCACAATTAAATAGAATTTTGGAAATCTATGTTATGATGATTTTTGCTAGTTACATAGTCACACCAAATGTACCAATCTCTCATGGGGAAATCATGGTTTAATCACTCCACTTTACATCTGCTACACTACCTGGTTTCAGCTTCACTAGTAAAATGCCTTTCCCAGATTAAGTTCATTACTTATAAAGTCACTATGGTGCTGCAACATCAAACCTTGATTGATACTACTTCCCTCAATCTTCTTTTCTCCTCTCTTTGGAGGTCAAATTAGTAAACTCTTCCCAATGCCTTCCTTTATAGAGGGTGGAAACTGGAATTTGGCTCATTTCTCTTTGCATATGCTGCTCTGCCTGGTGTTAATTCCATGGAACAAGATGCCCCCATGCCAGTACCCCCATGGTTTCATTCCTGTGCCCACTGCCTCCACTTTCCTGCCTCATTTTGTGCATTGTTTCCTCCTTTAGATTATAAAGTCCTGGAGGGTGGATACCATCTTTCAAAGTTTGTAATGGCAATTAAAATGGAAAGATCTTTCCCATTCATTAATAGGCCCATGGGACAGGCTTAAATCACCTGGAAGCCTGAGTCACATGTGGTGAAAGGAGCTTGCCACATGGGTGGAACAAGAAGGGTGGGGCAGAATCAGGAGGAGGTTAGGGAGAGGGACTTAGCCAGATGAGAGAGGACACAGACAGGCAGGCAGGCACAGCAAGGCTTGTGACTGTTTGCTTGTGGGAAGACCCCAGTGAGGGGGCAGGGGGTTTAGGAATGCCTTTGTCCCCAGAAGTGATAATGTGTATTGACTTCTTGGCTACGATGATGGATTTGACTTTCTGGTGCTAGAATTTGATACTCTAGTGTCTGAATTAATGTTTTTCTTCTGACTTCTATATGGAAAGTCTTTCATACTTTGAGATTCAGAACTACGCCAGCATATTCATAGCCATTTTCAATGCTATGAATATTGCCTGGGCAATATATTTGGAGTCATGAACAGGATTGCAGGTTATAAAATCTCTATTTGGAGGCAGAAAGGATTTAGAGGAAGAAATGGATATCCCAGGATGGGAGGATTTACCTTACTCCTCTCTAACAAGGGAATGGACTAAAAGCTCTGGAACCTGTGAAAACTGGAAACCAAGGCCTCAGGAGGGGGAACCTGGAAATTTGGGAAGGTATTTGCAAGGAATAACACTAAAACCATAGAAAGAGCTGGGAGAGGTACATAGGAGAGCCAGGATTTTATTAACAGATTATCATAGTATGTGTAAAAGCAGAGACGAGTTGCTGAAGGAAAAAATGCAGATGGAAAAAGAATTAGTTACTTTGCATGGGAATTCTCAGCTTTTTGGCTCTCCTTTAAAAGAGCATGTAGGGGTGGGGGGGGTCTCAGGTGAAAGAAAAGGCTATTCATTTAGCTCAGAAGAATTGGAAGGCTGACAAAAGAAGTGTGCATAAGTCGTTTGTACAGATCCAGTCTAGTTGCCACAGCCAGGAGAAGGTGTGGGAGAGAAATTTAAGGAAGTCAGAGCAAGAAAATGAAACAATGTGAGAGGGAAAAACTTCACAGGCAGAAGTGCACCCAATACTGAGGCAGAAACAGGAGAACCAAGGAGGTAAGACAGTGTTTAGGAAAATAATTGAGGATAATATTACTAAGCAGGAGGTGACAGATATTGTAAGGCAGTTCACCCAAAGGATGGAAGGATCGTTAATACCTAGGATGGTAAGAATCAGTAATGTAGGGACTGGAAGAATATCTATAGATGTTATGGATTGCTTGAAAGTTGTAGGCATTAGTCAGAATGTTTTGTATATCAAACTTTTAGAAATTGTAATCTGCAAGGAGGTAACAAAAAGACTAATCTATTAGCTTTGGTTGCAGAATGGATAGCAGTATCCTACTGACTCTATGTGGCCTAGTAGAGATAAACCCTGGTATTCACTCAGGGACTGGAAAGTTAAAGTAAAGAAGGAAGATGTAATGAAGACTACTCTAATTATCAGAAGTGCAGATGCATAGTATGATACCCCCTTTTTGAAAATGGCTCCTCCTGCTTACAAGCATCTAATTTTGACTCTAATAATTGAGCACCCTCTTTTGGAGGTGCTGGACAAGATTTGACAGTTAAGTGACTTAGGGGACTAGGGAAAAGATAAATTTCCTCAATAAAGAAGAATAAATAGCCAGAGGATTGAAAATCAGAATAGATTGAAAGGAAAGAATTGTTTACTGCTCCAATGAGAGCAGGGGTAGATTTTGGAAGTAAAAATGGAATTCCAACTAATATACTATATAAAATGTATCAAGGGACATGACACTAGACAAAATAGAGAAGTAAGACCTGCCCCTACAGATCCACCTGAAGTCACGTATCAAAGTTTGCTGTACCTTCAGGGAGAATAGGAAGTTGGCCGAGCCTCAGCACAGATTAAAGAAATACATTGCGGGGGGAGAGGGAGGAGGGAGAGCTGAACCAAGAGGGCAGAGCAGAAAGATGGACCTACTATAGCTCCCTTCTCATATCTCACAAAATATCTGTAAAAAAATGACTCTAAACAAATTCTACCGTAGCAGAAGCCACAAAATGACAGAGGGAAAGAGATTTCCAGCCCAGAGCAACCTGGATGGTCAACAGGAAAGGTATATCATACTGGACTCAGAGTGGAGCGCAGCCTACAGAGCACAGCACAGCCTTGGCCATGGAGCAGCAGGGACAGGACCAGAACAGGTTTCAGGGCGCTGAATCACAGGCAGCAGCTGTGGTTCCCAGATTTCTCAACCCACAGATGCCAAAGACAATTTCAAAGGTCAATAGGAAAGCTCTTTCACCTGGGTGAGAAGGGAACGTGGTCTGGTCCCAACCCCAGGTGACAGCATCCATTTTTGTAGCCCTTGGCCTAAAGACTCTGGGGAAACTGAGCTGCTGATCTGGATCTTGGCCCTAAGTGGTGGCCCTGGGGTGAAGAGGAGCACTGGCAGCTGGAGCTGATGGAGGCTCTGGACAGGGGATGGTACTCACAGATCCTTGCCAGAAGAGTGCTTGTGGTTGTTCCCAAATCAGAGCACAGGCCAGGAGAGGAACAAACTTCTCTAACATGACTGTGTCACCTTGGAGGAACTGAGAACTTATAGGACCCCAGAATATATACTCCACTTGATAAAAGACTCAAAAGTCAAGTAATTGGCTAGGAAAATACCCAAAAAGAGGGGAAAAAATAAGACTATAGAAGGTTACTTTCTTGGTGAACAGGTATTTTCTTCCATCCTTTCAGAGCAGGAAGAAAATGCATACCATCACAGGAAGACCTAAAATACAAGGTTTCTGCATCCAAAACCTTCAAAATAAATATGCAATACTCTCAAGCCCCAGAAGAGCTCAAAAAGAATTTTGAAAATCAAGTAAGCAAGGTGGAGAGGAAAAATTGTGAAGAGAAATGACAGCAATGCAAGAAAATCGTGAAAAGTGAATCAACAGCCTGTTAAAGGAGATCCAAAAATATGCTGAAGAAAATAACACCTTTAAAAAACAGACTAACCCAAATGGAAAAAAGTGGTCCAAAAAGCCAATGAGGAGAAGAATGCTTTAAGAAGCAGAATTAGTCAAATGGAAAAGGAGTTTCAAAAGCCCCACTGAAGAAAATAGCTCTTTAAAAATTAGAATGGAGCAGATGGAAGCTAAAGACATTATGAGAAACCAAGAAATTACAAAACAAAACCAAAAGAATGAAAAAATAGAAAACAATGTGAAATATCTCATTGGAAAAACAACTAAACCTGGAAAACAACCAGGAGAGACAATTTAAAAATTATGGGACTACTTGAAAGCCATGATCAAAAAAAGAGCTTAGACATCATCTCTTGTGAAATTATTAAGGAAAACTACTCTGATATTCTAGAACCAGAGGGTAAAATAAATATTGAAAGAATCTACAGATCACCTCCTAAAAGAGATCCCAAAGGAAAACTCCTAAGAATATTGCAGCCAAAACCCAGAGTTTCCAGTTCAAGTAGAAAATATTGTAAGCAGCAAGAAAGAAACAATTTGAGTGGAAATACAATCAGGATAACACAAGATCCAGCAGCTTCTGCATTGAGGGATCAAAGGGTTTGGAACTTGATATTCCACAAGTCAAAGGAACTAGGATTAAAACCAAAAATCACCTACCCAGTAAAACTGAGTATAATGTTTCAGGGGAAAAAAATTGATC
>CM053771.1:89338132-89359064 GCA_028658325.1 Potorous gilbertii | reverse complement strand
GATACTTATGAAAGTTGAACTGCTTACATCCCCACATGGAAAGATAATATTTGTAACTCTTGAAACTTTTCTCAATATTTGGGTAGTTGGAGGGATTATCTACATATATACATATATATATGTATGTATGCACATACATATATATATATATATAGATAGATAGATATAGACAGAGGGCACAGGGTAAGTTGAATAGGAAGGGATGATATCTAAAAAAATAAAATTAAAGGGTGAGAGAGAAATATATTGGGAAGAGAAAGGGAGAAATGGAATGGGGCAAATTATCTTTCATAAAAGAGGGAAGAAAAAGCTTTTTCAATGGAGAGGAAAAAGGGTGGAAGAGAGAGGGAAAAAGTGAAGCTTACTGTCATCACATTTGGCTTAAGGAGGGAATAAGATGCACACTCAGTTTGGCATGAAAATCTATCTGAAACTACAGGTAAATAGGGGAGAAGGGGATAAGTATGATATGATAGATGTATGATAGAAGGGAGGTATGATAGAAGGGAGGGCAAATGGAAGGAGGGAGTAATTAGAAGTAAACACTTCTGGGGAGGTACAAAGTCAAAAGTGAGAATAGAATAAAAGGGGGGCAGGATAGGATGGAGGAAAATATAGTTAGTCTTTCACAACATGACTATTATGAAAGTCTTTTGCATAACTACACATGTATGTCCTATATTGAATTGCTTGCCTTCTCAATGAGGATAGGAGGGAGAAAGGGAGAGAAGCTGGAACTCAAAGTTTCAGGAAAAAATGTTAGAGAATTTTTTTTTACATGCAACTGGGAAATAAAGAGACACAGATAATGGAATATATAAATCTATTTTGCTCTACAAGAAAAGAGAGAAGATGGGGATAAGGGAAGGGAAAGGTATGATAGAAGGGAAGGCGGATTGGGGAAAGGGGTAATCAGAATGCATGATGTCTTGCGGTGGAGTGAGGGGAGAGAGGAGAAAATCTGGAACTCAAAATCCTACAGAAATGAATGTTGAAAACTAAAAATAAAGAAAGAAAATAAAGTTTCAAAAAACATATATAGACAGCATTACAGATCCCATATCAATTACACCATATATTGGAAAAAATGGATGAAATACTATAACCAGGGCACAATAGATGCTGGGGCAGAGACCTCCCTTATATATGAAAACTGATAAATTTAAACATGAAATTCCTATCACCATCTCAGGACTGAGAGGGGCTGAAATATCATTCAGACAAGTCAAACTAATTATGAAAACTGGACAACTGCCTTAGAAATTATATACCATAGTAATTGCACCCATTTCTGAATACATCATTAGAATAAATAGGGGCAGCTAGGTGGTGCAGTGGACAGAGCACCAATGCAGGAGTTAGGAGGACCTGAGTTCAAATCTCACCTCAGACACTCGACACTCACTAGCTGTGTGACCTTGGGAAAGTCACTTAACCCCAATTGCCTCATCCTAGATCATCTCCAGTCATCTTGATGAATATCAGGTCACTGGATTCAGATGACTCTGGAGAAGAAATGAGGCTGGTGACCTGCACAACCCTCTCTCACTCAAAACCAAGTCAAGTGCAAGCCATGTCATCATTTCTCTGATGGCATGGTCTTCTTCAGCAACCAAGGATGAACACACACAAATTAGAATAAATATATTGAGAGGTATGACTTTAACTTTACTGGGGTTAGATACAAATTTGTAGTAAGGAAAGTAAGAATTAATACAGTTTTAGTGGGTAAAATAAAAATGGACCCAATCACTTTACCTGAACCTTCTGAAGTAATTACTTTAAAGCAGTATCGTGTGCCAGGTGAGTAAGATGAAATTACCAATACTGTAAAGGAATATATTGAGGCAGGAGTGTTAGTCCCTACAAGCACTGGATGGAATAATCCTGTCTGTCCTGTCTGGCCCATACAAAAGTGAAATGGGACATGGAGGATGACAGGGGATTATAGAAAACTGAATGAGGTGACTCCTCCCTTGTATGTTGCTATTCCAAATACCATTAACCTAATAGAAGGAATCCAAAAATATGATGGAACTTGTTATGCAGTTATTAATTTAGGCAATACTTTCTTTACTATCCCCATAGATTCCAAACAATGGGACCCATTTGCTTTCACTTGGCAGAGCTGACAATATACTTTCACACACTTGCCAAAAGAATATCTGCATCGACCCACTATTTGTCATAGATTGTGGCTGAACATTTGGATGAATTAGAACTACTTAGTGTACAGCTTACCCACTACATAAGATGATATTATGATACAGGGCAAAATGTGAAAGAAGTAGAAAAGAAATTGACGCTTTTAATTGAGCATATGAAAAGTGAAGGTTGGGAAACTAACCCTGAAATGATACAAGGGTCAACTCAAACAGTAAAATTTTGGGATATACAATGGAATTAGAGACTGCAAGAGATTCTCCAGCAAGCCCAACAAAGATTCAGGATTTTCCCATCTCCACCAACAAGAAAAAAGGCTCAAAAATTTATTGGATTATTTGGATATTGGCAACATCACATACCACATTCAGAACAAAATTTTGAAACTCATATAAAATTAGTAGGAAAAAATATGAATTTGATTGGGGACTTGAGCAGGGTAAAGCTTTTGAAGAAGTAAAGGCCACTTTACCATTGACCCCAGATTTATGGCCTACGTAAAGTGGCCTGGTGAAATTACAAGTGATCGCACAGGATGAAAATGCAAATTGGAGTTTATGGCAAAAACAACAAAGCTGAAATAAACACTTAGGATTCTGGTCTAGGAAACTTCCTTCATCTGGTGTTCAATATAACCCTTTTGAAAAGCAGCTGTTAGCTGCTTATTGGGCTTTGGTAGAGACTGAACAGCTGACTTTGGGTCATGAGTCAATATTAAGGGCTGGAATTCTGATTATGACCTGGGTAACAAGTACCACTGCTTCTCATATAATTGGACTTGCACAGGAGACTAGCAAAATTAAATGGAAATGGTATATTCAAAGTAGATCTAAAACAGACAGAAGCAGAGTTTCTGCTTTACATGAATCTATAGCAAAGGTAGATACCAAGGGGAAATGATACAACCCCTGAGAACCAAAGCAACAGTTGGTACAGTCCTTGGTAAAATGGAATGAGGGTGATGATGGATTAACTGAGGAACAAAAGAGACATGCATGGTTTACTGATGAGATAGTAAAATATTTGGACCACAAAAGACATTGGAAAGCAGTAGCCCATAACCCATGTACTAGGCAAACTTTAAAAAATGCTGGGATAGGTGGAAGTAGTCAATATGCTGAACTTATGGCAGTAAAAGAAGCTATCAAACATAACAAGGAGGACAGTGTCATATATTCACTGATTCATGGGTGGTAGCTAATGGATTAGCTACATGAATGTCCATGTGGAAAAATAAAAATTGAGAAATTCATGGCAAAAAGTCTGGGACAAAGAATTATGAGAAGTTATGTGGGACATGTCTTTGGTTACTAATTTGTCAGTTTTTCATATCAATGCTCACAAGACACTCACCATGCTAGAATATGAGTACAATGTTTATTGATTTCTTGGCTACTATGACAGATTTGCCTTTATGGTGTTGGGATTTGGCTTTCTGGTGTCTGAATAAATGTTTTTCTTCTGCCTTCTATATGAAGAATCTTTTATACTTTGCAATTCAGAACTATGTCAGCATATTCATAGTCATCCTCAGTGCTCTGAATATTGCCTGGGTGATACAAAGTGACACATAGTAGGCATTTAATAAATATTTACTAGATTAGACTGGATTTCATGGCAAGAGGTCTAGTCCAAGAATTACAACACCTGTTTCTTAAGCAGAGCTTCTGAAGTTATCTGATAAAGCAAGGGATTCATTTCTCCTTCTGTAAAATAAAGGAGTTATTCTAGAATAGTATAATAGGAAGGGACAAAGGTCTTGGAGTGAAAAAGACATGTTCTCCCTTCTTTTTTATTATATGATCTTCATCAAAATTATTTCACCTCACTGGGCCTCAATTTCCTCACGCATGAAATGATTACATCCCTTCCAATGCTAATATTCTATAATTCAGATTAGATGTTTCCTATGAATCTAAATAAACATTCATTTTACTTTATACATGAAGTTAAAAAAAATAAAATCACATTGTTCAGGGTGGGGAAAAAGAGGTGGGGGGAGGCAGTTGGGACACATGATAACTGCTATAGATGTCTCCATTTAAAACTGGTACTCAGAGGGCACCCTGGCAATATTCTCAAATGGCTACTTGCAAAAGTATGAGTAGCAAGTAAATTCAGAGCAGGTAACTTGAAGAAAAAGACTGTAAGTTGAGTTCCTATAAGGAGTACTTCTTTTTTGAGTTCCTATAAGGGGAACTTCTTTTTTGCTCCATGGCCATAGACTACAACCTTTTTTTCTGGTCCCCAGAATGTTTTATGAATAAAAGCCACAGAAAACAGCAGGTGAAAAACTGTTGAAGGAACAGTAAAATCCATTACTATTAAGCAGTTGGTCAGTCAACAAGCATTTATGAATCACCTACTGTGTTTCAAGTACCATGTTAAGCAGTAGAGTTAAAAAGAAAGGCAAATACAGATCCTGACCTCAAGGAGTTGATATTTCTAAACAGACCCTGACCTCAAGGAGCTGATACTTCTAAACAGAGAGATGCCAGCTTTTTTTTTATAGAAGGAAAATGGTGCTATTATTCAAAGGATATTACTTCAGAATGGATAGCTAAAGGACAACAAATTAGCATTTGCTTGCCTTTTTCAGATTAGTCCAAAAACTACAGGCTAGTATACTGAGAGAAATGCTTCCTTAATATTTCCAAGGGATGGATGAGAGGCATCTTCCTGTGTTTCCACACCATGTTTAATGTAAGCAAAAATGTACTCGCAAAATTGAAATGAAAAATGGTATTCTGATGAAAGCCAATTAGGAGACAAATTGAATGTTTTCTGTAAAGTATCAGAACTTTAAGAAGAAATATTATTTTGGTTTCTGGCATTAAAAAAACTTATGTGTCATACATAGGAGCTTAATAAATGCTATCTAAATTGAATTTCTTGTCACAAACTATGTAATTTTCCTCTTAGTTCTTAGAGTTGTAAAAACAAATCCCTCACTCTATATGGCTGTATTCCCTAATCCCTAGAAATTCTCCATGACTTAGATTTCTTATTAGTACATTTTTTTCTATTTACAACTCAGATTCAGGAGCACTGTCAAAGCCAAGACTAGATTGTCAATGAATGAATCATAAGCCTGATGTATAGATGAGTCACTCTACTCTGACTTAGCTATAATTACTTTTCCCTTAATTTTGCTATCTTGTTATCTCCTCCTTTCTCACATGGTGGTACAGTGGACTGAATGCTGATTATGGAGTTGGGAAGACAAGTTCAAATACAGCATCAGGCACACTAGTTGCATGACCCTAGGCAAGTCATCTAATTTCTGTTTGCCTCAGTTTCTTCAACTGAAAAATGAGGCTAATAACTACACCTTACTTCATAATGTTCTTTTAAACAGCAAATGAGATAGCATTTGTCAAAAAAAAAAAAAAGCACGTAACATCATGGCTAAGTGCTATATAAATGTTTATTCTTCTCCCCTCCCCTTTTTTGCTCTCAAATGAAAAAAGGTGTGAGTAATAACTGAAATGAAGAGATCCTATTAGATCATGTTAGGAAAAAAAGAGAAATTTATGTTCTGAAATCTATGCTGTGCCCTTACTGTAGCAATATAGTCCTTCTTCTCCACCCTAATTGGTTCCATTTCCCATTCCCCATAGTAGTTTCCCGCCATGGCATTTCTTAAAGTGGCGTTCTTCTTTAGCATCCAATACCACTCCTTCCACTACCCTCAGCTAAAGAATTTGACTCATAGTTTGTCTCAAAATAAATTTCATCCAACATGAAATTCCTTTTTCTCTACTTCACTACATTTTACAACAATATTTATATAAGCCCCCAGTTCTTTCCTCTTTTACTCCAATCTCCAATGAAGAAGAGATGCTTGCCTTTACCAAAGTCACATGTACACTTAATCTGATCCCATCCACTTTCACCTGTAGCAGACTGAAACTTCAATTAGCCTTTCTTTCCTTCTTCTCCCTCTTCCAATTCCCTCTTCCTTTCTCTCCTGTTCTCTCCTACTTTCTTCTCCTCCTCCCTCTTGTCTTCTTCTCTCCTTTCTTCCTCCCTCCTTGGTTTCTCCCTCCATATTTTCCCTCCCTTTCTTTCACCTCCTCCCTTTCATAGCTTCAATTTTTCACTTTCTATGGCTCCCTCCCTGATGCCAACAACATTCCCACGTCTCCTTACATGCTTACAAAAGTGTCAGTAGTCCCTACCATTCTCTTATCTCTCTTCCCTTCCTCAGCCAAACTCAAAGAAAATGCTACAATCAAGATGCTATTAGGAGACACCTTGTGTTCCCAGGGCTAAGGCCCAGCAAGCAAGCTGTGCCCTGAGCTTGGCATAACAACAATCCTTTGTGCTCACCTTCTGAATGATCTCAGCCATAGTAAAATCTCAGAATTCTTTCATATTATTATTGTATTGCTTGACCAGCACCAGTTCTCTGAGCTCAGACAAGCACTTAGAGTACTTGTGTTCTGGTCATAGAGCCCCGCTATGAATCAAATTGAGCTCATTGTTGCTGTTACCACTCGTCAGGGTCACAGTTCACTGTGCAGCCATTGGTATATGTGTTGAACTTTGCCCACACTAATGGGATCCCTCACTGGAGTGGAGGTGGCTAATGTGTCTAGTTTCCTTCCTTGCTTGCAAACCATTTCCCTCATTGTAGAAAATAAATTTCTTAGTCTCTGCACTGGTTTTCTTTACTGCTCTGTCTCTTTAGCTCCAGCCTCCACAGGCCAAGAAGTTTTGTCCAGTTGATGCTACTTACATTTACTGCTTATACTTCCACTGTTTTCACTTTTTAATACTTATCAAACTGACATCCAAAATCATCACACACCTGAAACTATTCTCTCCAAAGCTGCCAAACCTGATGGACTTTTATCAATTGTCATCCTCCTTGATGTCTCTGTAGACTGACATTTTTAATTAACCTTCCCTCCTAGGTAAACTATCCCCTTTGGGTTTAAGCACCACTATTCTATCTGAGTTTTCCTAATTGTATAACTCTCACTTCACAGTCTCCTTTGCTGAATCATCATACACATTATACCCACTAACAATGACTTTATACCAAGGTTCCATCCTGGGCATTCTTCTCTTCTCCATTAATTCCCTCACTTAATAATCTCATCAATTTCTAGTAGTTTTAGCTACTTATCATCTTTCTGTAGATGTCTCTTAGACTTGTATATCTAAACCATATTTCTCTCCTGAGCTCCTATCCTAAATGAGCAAGGGTCTATTGCACATTCTGAACTGTATTTACATAGGAATCTCAAATTTAACATCTGTAAAACAGAATTGGTTGTTGTTCTTCCAAACCCTGCCCCTTTCCCAAATATCCTTATTTCTCTAAAGGGTGTTACTTTCCTCCCAATCAATCATCCTTCAAATCTGTGTCACCCTTGACTTCTCATTCCCAGAACAAATCCACTCAGTCCATGTCACTCCTTTCTTCTTTCCCTTTCTTTCTCCCTATATAACCACCACCATCAGCACCCCCAGTTCAGACTTTCATCACATCTACATTGAATTACTGCAGGAGTCTATCAATGGGACTCTATCTCAGTTTTTCATCTGCTAATTCATCCTCCACTCAGCTACCAAGGAGATTTTCCTGAAGTACTTGTCAGACCTGGTCATTCCTTTACTTAATAAATTCCAGTATTCCTCTCTTATCCCTACTTATAAATACGAATGCCTCTCTTTACTATTCAGGACCCTTACAATCAGACCCTAGTCTACTTTTCTAGACTTTTAATACATAAGTTACAATGAAGTCAAACTGGCTTTCTTATTATTATTCACACATGATACTCCATTTCTCATTTCATGCCTTTGTACTAGCTGTATCCCTGGAATGCACTTGTTCTTCTGATTCTTAGCCTGTTTCCCTCAAATCTCAATGCAAATATTATCTTCTATATGAAATGTGGCCAAATTTTCCCTAACTGTCCTCTGTCACAAAATCACCTTGGATCTATTTTGTATATAGCACTAAATATTTGCATATAGAAGACTCCGATTTGCTAGCTCCTGCAGAGCTAGACATGTACTATATTCCTTTTCTATGGGAAAGAAGCTGGGGCTTAGCAAGGTAAAGAAAGGAAGGAAAAGAAATTCCTTCCTCCAAGACTGCTAGAAGTTTAAGGGAAATATTAAGTACTTTTTTCTTTGTTCACAGAAAAGATTCTGAAGAGGACAAAAAGTGTCAAGGGCATCTCATCTGCCTGCTAATGGGTTTGATATTTTTTATCATGTGTCCATGATTTCTATATCCTTTGCTGCTTCTCTATAAAAATAGAATCAACACTACTATGGGCTGAGAATATTCACTCAACAGAATCAGGAACTTGAGGGCCAGCTGTGCAAATTGCTTTACTTTGTTTGCCCTCAGATCAAGACTGCCCTCCCCTATGTACACCTATTTGATTATTCAGCAAAGAATACACACACATATGCATATGGAAAAACAGGGAGAAAGACAGAAATAGAGAGATTTATAATACTGGTCATGTGGCAAAATTTGCTTCTGGCAACAAGCAATTTCTCTGATTCCATACTGTACTGCCAATGGTAGCAACCTGCGTTGTTCAATACATTTGTTGAAACAATTCTCCCTATCATTTACCACTGTTACCAAAGGGAAAGGCATTTCTCTTTCCCACAGTCTTCTCACATTATGATTCTCTTTCTTCTTGGCATCTCCCAAGACTCAGACCTGCCAGCAGCTTCAACAGTATTATGTAACTCATTAAGAAGCCTTAGGGCTAAAAAAAATTACAGACTTTGTAGTTATGCCCAAACAACTTGGGATATTCGACAATAACTGAACTGCCTGGATTCACTGTTTTGAAAAAAGCAGGAATGAGGGATAATCTACTTAAAGACTGAATATATTTCAAAATTAACTGACTTTCCATGCCCTGAAATAAAAATCTATTCTACTTTATGTGAACAAATGATTATATCATCTTCTTTGATTAAATTTCTAGAGAAGAAACTATTTAATTCCACATTTATTACATGCCCATTATATGCATAGCACTGTAGTAAGATGTAGCTACAAAAATGAAAATGGCAGTTACTATTTCAAATTTTAGTAGAGACATAAAACACATACACAAATAATGAAGTTAGAGACCAATGCATATGAGACATCAAATAGTGATGCATGAAAAATTCAGGGAAGCAGGAATCTCTTACAGCGGGTGAGTAGTAAAGGTGCTGGAGGTATGAGGATGGGGTGGAGTGAGGGGGAACATTATCACAAAAGACTTCAGAGAGCAAGGAAAAACTGAGTAGGTTCTTGTAGAAAGGGATGATTTCAATAGTAGATATAGAGGGGAGGAGGGAATGGAGAGATCTTCAAAGCAATAAATTTGAATAAAAGCATATTCCTGAGGCAGATGTGTTTTTCTCCACTATCCCTTGATAAGGTTCAAACTTCTCAAACTACTTAAATTAGGCCTGACTTATTTTCTACATTCAATCTGCTCATCAAACTCAGTCATTAATTATATGTTTCTTGAATGAATGCAATTTCCCAAGGTAATATGGCTATGAAAAAAATGTCACCTTCAAAATTATAAAAATTACACTCCAAAAGCATGACCTCTAACTATCCTTGATTTTAGATTCATTCTTGTGTAGAATGGTTCCAAAGACTGAGAAAAAGAGTATTTTATCAGTTGTCCCAAAAGCAATCATGAAGATATTTCAGCAAACCTACTGCAATAACAAAGGGAAAACCATTCAGCAGCAATAAATCAGGCATATACTTTGATTTTTTTTTCTAGAGCTGCAAGAAGAAAGTATGCACTGATCCAGCCACACTCTCTCCATGGTTGGCTAGCTCATGATTAGAGATCTGTGCTAATGAGACAAAAGTCCTAGTTTTCATCATCATATGGTTCTGTTAGTGTTGCTTCTGTGCCATGGCAACCAAAGACCTCTTTGACCCTGGCTAGACAGCTCACAAATTGGTGCCAAAAATGACACCAGGAAACAGATGAGAGTATGGACAAATCCTACTGTTTTTATATCACTAGTGGAAAGAGAAATGGATGTGCATGACTGGCCGATGGTAGACTGATATTACAAATTAAAGGATATCGTTATTAGCCGACATAAAATCCTAGCTATCTTCCTTAATTCATTAATAGTCAAATTTACCATGAAAATGAAATATAAAATACAGAAAATCTTGGCCTAGATTCTTTAGAAACACTATGGACATAATTACTTTAAATTTGACATAATCAGGGTAAAAGTGGTTGGTGATTTGTAAAAGGCTTGAAACTGAATTTATTGTTCCATACATACTATTCATTGACAAACATTAGCAGCCCGAAGTGTTCAGAAACACTGAATGGGTTCAACTCTAAAGATGCTTCCTAAACAAAGGCTTTCCTGCTCCTCTCAATATATCAAAATTTGAAGACTCATATATATTGAGGACTCCCAGACCTCCACACTCTTTTGTGTGTATAAAATATTATATGTATGCATCCTTTACCCAATCAGAATGTAAGCTCCTTGAGGATAAAACATGGTTTTTGTTTTCTTTCTGGACCCCCAGCATCTAATAATATGCCTTGCATTTAGTAATTATGTAAAAAAAGCTTGCTGAATTTAAGTGAATAAAAGAAAACTTAAAGAAGATTTTGGAACAATTTATCTTTCACTAAGTCAATAGACTAAAAGGAATTTTTGCTCTTAGCCTTACTGACATGTCAGATAAGAAAAATCAACTGTAATTATATGCCTGCCAAAGTACAAAAAAATTAATAGACTTTGAATTATTAGCCCTGATAATTCTAATACATTTAATAAGAAACATAATTTTAGTCCAAGAGAAGCTAATCATCTAATGATGAATTTCTAAGAAAACAGAATGCAAAAGGTTAAAAGTTCTTACCATTGTAAGAGTAAATGGATGGTTTTCTAGTGCAGACACTCTTGGACAGTGAAGAATAATATACTGGAAGAAAGAAATGCAACAAAAATGAAAAATGAAAAATAAAGTTCAAATCTTCCAATATTTTCAAAAACTAAATTATAAAAATATTCTTGCTAGACTATTTGGAATAACTCACTTGGCCAGGTCTGGCTTTAAAGTTTTCTTTAATCATTCGAACTTCTATGACATCTGATGGATGGCTGATCACCGAAATGATTGTCACAGGTTTATTACTTCTGATGCACCTGTAAAGCCTTTCAGCACAATAGAGGCACAATGGTAATGAAATCCAAAGCCAAGTCTAAATGAAAATAAGGAAAGAAAGGAAAGAAAAACACTTCAGAAACAATCACGTTTCTATCCCTTTATCATAAACCCTTTATAAAATGTTTTAAATTATGAAAAAGAGTATCTGCAAATTATATGGAAATGAAATTAGCCCATTAATCTAAATTATAAAATGTTGCCTGCTGCCAAAAGGACTCATTTTAATGGACATTTTTCATGAGGACATCTGCACTGTGTTAAGCTGTTTGACATTTATTACTTCATTTGAGCTTCACAAGTACTCTGTGAGGTAGATGTTACAGGTATTGTTAACCCAGTTTTAAAGTTATGGACTCTTAAATGCAGAGAAGTTGCATCTTGCTCATAGTCACCAAGCTAGTAAATGTAAGATGAGGGATTTAAACCCACTTTTCATACGATTGCAAGGGCTTCCATTATACTATTCTCCCTTTCATACTCTTCTTTTCTGTTTATCTCTCTCAACTCTTTCAACATCCCAAATAAGAATTTTCTTTATTCTAATACACAATCCCTTTTATGGAAAAAACTGCTCCAGTGACCTAATTCATTACCAGGGAGTCCTCAAATGCACCCAGGCTTCCACGGCATATTAATAGATATTGCACAATCTCCTTGGCATAGATTTAAAAACACAGCATGCAAATATGCTTTGAGGAAACACTTTTAATTGAGTTGAACAATCCTGTCTTAACTGCCTACTATGTACAAGTCATGGGAAATGGGGTTAAAAATGCCAATCAGTATTTACAAAAGTTTTCAGAATTGATTATTGCTTGATGAAATACATGCGCACATATTTACACATATATGTATAGACATACGTAGTATGTGTTAATGTGTATATATTTGTGTGTCTTATGTCTATTATACATACACATACACAACCATTTTGTTACTATTGTTCATTCCTCATTTTTGAAGAGGACCGATGATATCATGGGTAGTCTTGACTTGCACTTGAATTGGATTGAAGTGAAGTAAAATTACACAAGGTCCTTCTTGTCTTACAGACATGCATATACTTTAAATAGATATAGAACATATAGTTAGATATGAATATAGACATAGATAAGATAGAGATGGAGATGTATACACTAGAAGAACTGTAGGACATATCATTTATGGACACAATTTCATTTTGTTCTGCATCCCTAGAGATTATTTTTACATGCCGTTTAATTAATCTAATGTTATTTCCTTGAGTGATGTATTAAAATGTAAACATTTATATTGATTTTTTATAATTTCAAGGCATGTAAATGGCAAATTTTACTTCATATGTACCCTTGAGATAGTTTCTGGTATGACTGGTAATATCTCAAAATAAAGGTGTACTTTATTCACAAGGAAAAGCATGAATAACAAGAGTGGCAAGTGCCAGTATATAGAAAAAATAATGTCTATATTAGAAACTTCAGAAAGAGAAGAAAGGAAATATGGTAAAGGCCAAGTAAATGAAGGTCAGTGGAGGCAAAAACAGAAATGTGGCTGGTGTGGAAGTATAAGGTACATATATAGAAGGAAAAAATTAGAAGAGGGGGTTCTAGAAACAAATCACAGATTTGATATAGTGGTTTCATCATGTATTAATATGGAACATTAATTATACCAATATGTCTTCAAGTTTTTTCTTTCTTCCAAAAGTGGAGAGACTGAGAAAGTCATTATTTTCCTTAAAAAATATTTCAAAAGATGGAGGAAGTAATAGGGGTAATAGCTATTCTCGATCTCTATCTGGACAACAAGCATTTGCTGAAATACAAATGAAAAGAACTTAGAAGCAAATAAGCACTTAACTGCAGAATCTGTCACAGCAAAAGAGAAGAAATTCAGGTGTAATCTGGCATTTATCCTAGACTTGGTGGGATCAGATTTAAAAGGGTACAGAAAAGGAATAAGTAGGATCCAATGACTTAATAAATTCTAGAGAGGAAGTTGACTGAAGCAAGATGGGAAACTGTCAACAAAAATTCTGAAGATACAAGGAAAGTATATTCCAAAGTCAGGAAGGAACTGGTTAAAATATCTAATGTGGCTGCACAATGAACTCATCAACCAACTTAGTGTTTTACAAGGAATGTATAGAATATGGAAGGTAGGAGAAGTATCCAAGTATGCATACAAATGAGTAGCACTTTCTTGTAAGGAATACTAATGCTTGAAGAGAAGTAAGACTGGCAAAGAATGTTAAGAACAATTTTTTTAAAAGATTTTTAAAAAGACAAAAAGAGACAATCACTAAAAGCTATGGATGAGGTGATGATAAGACTAAACTACCTGATATCTGTTTTTCTGCATTTTTTCTCTTTCAATGATCTTAGAACTGGAAAATATGAACAACCATGTTTAATAGAAGGCAGAAATCCAGGATATGTGAAGAAAATAGTATCTTACTGTCTTTGGTGAATCAAAGCCATCAGGCACAAATTAATTACATTTCAAGGAACTGATATAAATGGCAGATATGATTGCTGAATAATTATTAATGACCATTGAAATATTGCAAATAAAGTATTCCTGCTGTAGGCATGAAGATCAAATGTCCTAATTTCCCAAAAAAAAAAGAAAAGAACTCAAAATTTTAACAAAGTGGGTATAAGATGTAAATTACAGGTCAATGAGCCTGACAAATACTTGGAAAAATTTTGGAACAGATTATTAACTGATTACTTGTGATTATTTAGAAAAAGAAATTAGTGGTCAGTAAAAGTCACCATGCACAATGACTCCCAGATATTTCTCTTCCTCGACCTGCCTTCTCCGATGGTCTTCCAACATTCTGACCTGGCCACCATTACCAATGAGGAGGTTAGGTGACAAGTAGACAGAATAGTAGACCTAGACTCAGAAAAACTTGAGTTCAAATCTGGTTTCAGATACTTACAAAGTATGTTACCCTGGAAAAGTAATTTAGTTTCTCACTACCTCAGTTTCTTGTACTGGAAAATAGGAAGAATAATAAAACCCACCTCACCTGGTTGTTCTGAGGATCAAATGAGATAACATTAGTAAAATACTTATAATAATGTCTATCACATAGTAGGCACCTAATAAATACGTATTCCCTTTGCCCAACCCACTTTCCCACAAGAAGGTTAATAGCAAGGGGCAGTGGAACCCATAAGTCCATGAGCAAGATGTTACAGCCCTATGGCTGTCCAGATTCAAAACAATTACTGCCTTCAAATGAGTTGTGACCTCATATGGAGCAATGTTAAGTAAATAAAGATGCACAGTACAAACTTTCTATATAGTTTCCCAGTGGCTACTCCTCTAATGTTCTTATTTTCAAGTTTTTTTTACTCTGTTATTACCATCTAAATGTAAATATCAAAGGCAATCTGCTTGAACATCATAGATAGATAGAGAGATAGATAGATAGAGAAATGAATTAGTGAATGAATAAATAAATGAGTAAATATATAAATAGATGAATGAATGGATAAATACATAAACAAACAAATAAATAAATGGAAAGAAAGAAAGAAAAAAGATAGATAGATAGATAGATGGATGGATAACCCTGTATGAGATTAGGACATTGTCTTGCCTATCCAGAACATGCTAAGAGAACTCAACATGATAATTTGTTATACATACATGCTTCTGAGCTCCAGGAAAACTAGACAGCTTTTAAAAAAAATATATGCTGGAAACCCACATGAAGCACATGACTAGACAACAGCCCTAACTCTGATTGGCCAGTCTCTCTTTCTTTTATCTTATCTGTATGTGTGGTTATATGTGCATTTCTCACACACACACACACACACACACACACACACACTCCTATGACCTCTCTTCTTCTTCATCTGAACATGATTTTGCATCATAGACAGTTTTCCTTTTCTTCTGTTTTCTTTTCTTTAAAAAAAATTCACTAGTCCAGTCTGCATTATTGATGTATAAATAAAATTTAGCTTAAAAGAAATTAAAGTGAAATAAAAGTAACCCTAGCTTTGCTTCATCAGGAACATGCCATGCCAAATCATCTATTTGCTTTATTTTGGGCAGGGGGACAGTTGAAACTAGGCTGGGAGAGTAAGAGAATGTGAAATGATCAGTATAGACAAATTATAGCAACGCACATGAAAAATATTCTACTTCTATTCTGGATGAAACAGATGGATAGAAAAGATGTCTAGAACCAAAAGCTTAGGAAAAGTCTGTAGTAGAGTGAGCTAGCAATCTTTCCTGGCTCTAAGCAATTCTCTATGTCTACTCATGACATAGTATAGCACAGCATGACTTTCAAATTTACAATGAAACAAATGTGTAAAGGATAGCTTACATATTTGGATGATTAAAATAGAGCCCAAGATCCTGATAGGCTAGAGCAATTGGATAAATCTCATGAGATGAAATTTGATAGGTATAGCATTACACATTTCATATTTGAATAAAAAACCCACTTTTAGATTAAATTTAACATCTATTAAGGTTCCATTGTGTATCTTTATAAACCTATGCTAGAAAATTTGATACAGAGACCAAATTAAAATAGTTCCTAACTTTGAGGACATTACATCTTACTGGGTGAGGGAGGGGTGAGAGGTGGAAGTACAGCATACACAAGAGATTGCACAAGTAAACAAAAACAAATTAATTTGAAGAGGGAGAAAATGTTAACCTGAAGAGACACGAAAGTTATCGTGCAATATTTGATACCTGGGTTAAGTCTTTAGGGAAGAAAGATCCTTGAAAAGTACAAATTTCAGATTTGTGCCAATAGTCTAATGGATATGAAATGTCAAATCCAAGGTGCAAGAAGCAGACCAGTTTCACTGTTTTGTAGAGTACTTGAGGAGTGTAGGGTATGTATGTTCAAGAAGAACCAGTACCTTTGGTATGATGGCTGCTGAGCCCTTTTTGGATTTCTTCCATCTTTGTTCCACCCATCTCTCACCTGTGGCTCCAAGAAGCTGCAGCATGCACAGCAATGACAGTTCAGTAAACACTTTCGGCAGATGGGCCAAACCAGGTTGAGGGTAACCAAGGGGTCTCAAACCCATTGGTGAGTTAGGGGAGTGTCTACCCCAAGTATGTGAAATTTGGTTGCCTAGAGAAGTTCATCAGCAATGTATGTCAATTTCACGATGGCCTGTTTGCCTGGGTTCTGGATAGTGGACAATGCTCTTGTATCTTTACAGTCACCAGTGGAGTGAAACAGAGCTGTGTGCTTTCTCCCATGCTTTTTAGCATGATGTTTTCAGCCATGTCGTCAAATGCTTTCAATGAGGGTGAACACAGCATCAAGGTCAACTACCATGCGGATGGTAAGTTCTTCAATTTGAAAAGACTTAACCAAGACCAAAGTGGAGGGAGTGTTGGTGCATGATTTTCTGTTTGCAGATGATTGTGCACTCAATGCAGCCTCTGAAGCTGAGATGCAACAAAGTATGGATCAATTCTCTGCTGCCTATCCTAATTTTGGCCTAACAATCAACACCAAGAAAACACAGGTGCTCCATCAGTCACCACCACACCATTCACACACAGGTTATAATAAATGGAGAAGGTTTGATTGCTGTGGATAAGTTCACTTATCTTGGTAGTGTACTTTCCAAGGATGTTCACATTGACAATGAGGTTGATGCACGCATTGCCAGAGCTGGCTCAATGTTTGGGAGGCTCCAAGGAAAAGTTTGGGAGAGAAGAGGTATTAGACTGACTACCAAACTGAAGGTCTACAGAACCATTATGCTGACTTCATTGTTATATGTCTGTGAAACATGGACAGTCTACCAGCACTATGCCAGGAAACTGAATCACTTCAATTTGAACTGTCTCAGGAAGATTCTGAAAATCACCTGGCAGGATAAGGACTGGAGTCCTTGCTTGAACTAAACTGCCAAGCATTCATACTATGCTTCATAGCGCGCATCTCTGATGGGCTGGCCACATTGCTCAAATGTAAAATGTACGCTTGCCAAAAGGACTATTTTATGGAGAACTTGCATCGGGCAGGCGATCACATGGAGGTCAGAAGAAATGATGCAAGGTCTCTCTCTCAAGAACTTTGGATTTGATTGTGGGACATGGGAGACACTGGCACAAGACTGCTCAGCCTGGTGTGGCCACATCAGAAAAGGTGCTAGCTCTATGAGCAAAGCAAAACTGAAACAGCACAAAGGAAACATAGGATGTGAAAATTTGGAGTAACCACCCCAAATGTTCCATTGACTATCTGTGCCCACTCTGTGATAGAGCATTCCAAGCTCATATTGGTCTGATCAGCCACAGTCGGACACATTGAAACTTCGTTTTATCATGGTGACATCATTTTGGTCCTCTTTGAGAATGAAGGACAACAACCAAACCAGAGTATTTGGAAAGAAGTAATATTGTATAAGTCTGGAAGAATAGGTTAGAACTAAACGGTGGAGAGCCTTAAACACTATGATGAAGAGTTGGTGTTTTATTGTAGGAGAAATAGAAAGTCGTGGAAGGATTATGAGTGGGAGAGTACCACCACCACTGCCATATCTGTACCTTGGAAGTAATTTCAGTAGCTGTGTGATGATGAATAAAGAGAAGACAAAGTGAAGTAAGGGAATCAATAAAGAGGTAGTTACAAGAATACAGGTGAGAGGTGATGAGGACCTTAATTAGGATGAAGGATATGGCAAAAGAAAGAAAGAGAATTATGCAAACTATGTTTCAGAATAAAGTCAACAATGCTTGGCAACTAAGTGAATGCTGGAATTGAGGGATAAAGAGAAGTTAAGAACGAGTTCATAGTTATAAACCCTGATGACAAAGAGAACAGTAGTATCCTCCACAGAAATTGGAGAGTTTGGAAGAAGGACAGGCTCACAAAGAAAGAAGAATTCCATTTTAGATACATTGAGTTGGAAGTGTGAGTGGGATATCCAGATGGAAATTTTATTTAACTTTTGCTTTATTTTTCTCAATTCCATGTAAACAAAATTTTTACCATTTTTTTAAATTTGAGCTCCAAATTCTCTCCTTTGATCCCTTTTCTCCCCTCCACTCAGTCTCTACTCTAAAGGAGGTCACATCCTAATAGATTTGGAGCTGGAAAGCATCTTATAACCTCTCCAATCTAAGCCCTTCATTTTACAGATCAGGAAACTGAGGGACAGAAAGGTAAAATGTCCTGCTCATGGTCACGGAGAAAGTTTCCTAGGCAGGATTTGAATCTACATCTTCCTATCTCTAAATCCAATGTCTTCTCCATTAAATTATACTGTCTATAAATGGCAGGATGACTGCTGGAAAAAGAAATAGTCCCCAAAAAAAGAGGAAAAAATGACATCAAATATAGAAGAAGGTTTGGCCTCAGTAAGCAGATGGATGGAGAAAAGACTGATACTGCATGATACTGTTCATGATCTTGAGGAATGGAAAAACATTATTTGAGCGATCTCCCTTTACATAACCAATGTTGTCATCTGCCTTAGGTTGACTATGCAGCAAGAAACTTGAAAAGACAAGAAAAGATTTGGAACAATCAATGAGGGGCATGAGGGAGTCAATGAAATAAAACTGGACTGTCAAGTGGTAGTAAAGAGATTAATATTGGAAGTTAATCAATAAGTATTGTTGTGTGCCAAGCACTATATTAGCTGCTAAGGAAACAAAGACCAAAATAAAATAATCCCTTTGTTCAAGGAACTTAGAGGCAACATGTACACATGGAAGTGTGCTTCTATCAATAGACAGATCAATAGATGAACTATACTTAGATAGAAATCTATATATGTATATATCCATATATATGTATGTTATATATACATATATCCCAAATATATCTTTATAGAAAACATATATAGAATATATATGTAGATATATAGATAGGTATACAGGTGCATATCTACGTAGTTACATATCTATATATGATCTCTTGATAGATGATAGATAGATACACAAGACAGAGACACACACATACACACACAGTATAAACAAAGTAATTTGTGGGAAAGAGGTGGAATGTACTAGCATCCAAAAGGATCAGGAAAGAACACATGTAGGGAAGTGAATTTGTGCTGAGATTTGTTGAAACCTAGGAATTAAAGGAGGTAGAGATGAATCAAAAATATATTCCAAGCAAGGGGAAGAACCTTGGGAGGCAAAGGGACAGAGGTGATGAATATCAGAAATTGTAGTTGGTGAAATTATCTTGATTTTGTAAATTTTTCAGCTATGCTTAGTAACCTAGAAAAACAGAGAAAGAGATGTGGGTGATGACAGTAAGGATGAAAGGGTCACCCAGTAGTTATGATTTGTTTTTAGAATATTAACAGAAGCAAGAGATTCAAGGGTGGGAACTCGTGAAACATTAAATTGGCAGACCATGGAATCAAGCCTGGATATCAGGGCAAATGAAGCCAGAGTTGAAAGACAGGGAAAATAAGGAAGGTTAAAAGGCCAGGAGAAACTGAACTTGAAGACTTCTGAGATTCCTTCGAGTTGTAGTCATAAAGATATGCATACATCAGTCACATGAGGGGTTGGGACACTATGTCTTTCTAGTTACCCTCCTGATAATTCTTAGGACCTTTACAATTTGTATGCAAGCAGCACTGGCACACTCATCTTTGCTTCAGAGGTGGTACAACACAGTACCACTCCACCCTAAAGTAATTCTTCTTAGGCTGGAGCCATTAAGTATAAGAGAAGGTGAAGTAGAACAAGGCTGAAAATATCCAGACGAATTTAAATCATTTTCCAGTGGAAAATGTTCACAAGAAAAAATGGTAACATATCACATGGAAGATTTCATTTTTTTTGCCAAAGAAATCAGAAAGCAAACATTTAGGTTTTAGCCAGAAAAGGAGTGAAAATGGAGTGATACAGTAGAGAGTTGAACTGTTATTGATAAGGTTGAAATAGGCCATACTGAAAAATGTCACCATGCCATCATTTCTGTGCCTTGAAAAGTAAATTTCCTCATCAGTTCATTTGCCAAAAATAAAGCAATTGTGGCGGGGATGGGAGAGGCATTAGATGGACAAAATTAAGTATCCAGTAAAGGAATTTATACATAGTAAAAGAAATAAGTGAGAATTGAAGCCTTTGCAAATCTTTGTTTGCAACGGTAATCTATGCACAATCCTATCAGTTTTATTTACTGATTTAAAAAGACAAACTGATGAAGATCCCACCCAGTCTCATAATCAGCACAGTTATAACTCACAATAAAAAGTATTGCGAAAGACATGTATTACTTCAATAAGATCAAGTGATCAGTACAATCTGGCCATAACCTTGAGCCATATCCACTGTCATGACCAAAAAACATAGGATTAAGCTGACCTGAGGAAAATTTGCTTGGAACTTGGGCTCCTCTGCACAGATTTTCACAAACTCGTTCTGTACAAACAGCTCGGGATTTACAAATCCTCCGGGGAAGGGTTCAGGAACGTGCTCCGAGAAATACTCTGGCAGGGGAATATTCAGATGTCGAGTTCTATTAGGACTGAGGCAGCCAGGAGGGTGTGCATCGAGATTAGTTTGATATTTCAGGAGCCCTCTAAAATGGAAATACAAGTAGGGGCA
>CM053771.1:89267086-89337632 GCA_028658325.1 Potorous gilbertii | reverse complement strand
TTCAAGACTCTGCAATTTGTTATGTGGTCTTTACTCCTCTGGAATTTTCTATTGTTTGTTATAGATCACTGGCTTTAAGAATTACAGATTCCTTGGCTCTCTTTATAGCTATTCTGGCCTCTGGGCATTTCTAAACTACAAAATATTCCTTACTCTATCATTAGCAATTCCACAGCTGTCAAAAGTTATAGAGTTTCTTGAAGTATAAACACTAACTTACCCATGCCAAGCTCTTAGCTTTTCCATTAGCGCAGGAATTATTGGGCTAAACCCATATGGGACCCTGAGACCCCATAAAGTGCACAGGAGAAACATCCCTAAAATTTCATTTTCATACACTTTGCAGCTGGTTCCTTTCCAATTTACTGAGTGACAAATAGAACAATTTTTCTTCTTGATTCCTTGACAACACCCTAATTTTCAAGGCTCAAAAAGACTGCTACCACTTCCCATGAGGCAACTTCCACCGAGCTGCCTGTCAATGCAATTCTTCCAGCCATTCAACGTTTTTAAATATGCCTTCATGTTCATCACTGCCATATAGGAAATCATGTATGTGTGCTCCACAACATGATGACAGAGAAAAGTCTGTTCAGTCTAAAGTCCTTCCTTCTCTGCTCCTGTTCCTTGAGAGTGGGACTGGGGAAAATTTAGGGTTTTTATTTCTGTTTTACTTACCCTGAAACATGCAGCATCAGAAGTATGTAGAAGACGAAGAAGAGATTGTGGGTATACCAGAAGATGTCATAATTAGAAACCCTGCAAGACAAATGTTTGCATTTAATACTACTTATACATATTCTATTCCACCTAAAAGGCATATGCATGGTTCTATAAATATGATACTCTATAAGATGTCTAATAATGGAGTGAATCCTAGATTCACATCAAAGTGTAGCTAATGCATTCAACAGCACAGCGAAAACTGAAATCAATTACAACTGATGCTTTATCTGCTTTAAGACATCCAGGATATTATAACAATAAGTATAAATGGAACTAACATAAATGTTGCTATTGGGTGTACAGATAATGTAAGAGGAAGGAATTGGAAATTGAGACTGCCAATAAAGTCAGTTTACCTACTTTCTATCTGTGAGGATACTTATAGTCTTTCTTTTTCCCTACTTTATAATGTTTTTTTAACCATGTAATATGTTCAGTTGTATCTGTCCCTTCATAACCCCATTTGGGTTTTCTTGGCAAAGATAGTGGAATGGTTTGTCAGTTCCTTCTCCAGATCATTTTTCATATGAGAAAACTGTAGTAAACAAGGTTAAATGACTTGTCTAGGGTCACATATTTAGTACGTGTCTAAGGCTAGATTTGAACTCAGGTCTTCCCGACTCTAAGCCTGGTACTCTACTGCATCCCCTTGCTATCAATACTGTTTAACATGGTCAATAAAATTACAGTGAAATTTTATTTCAAAGAGGAAATTATGAAATGAGCAGGTCTTGAGTCCTAGAGCCAAAAGGTATTCTAAGGCATGTTTGGATTAAATTACATAACAAATGAATACAAAAGGGAACGATCTGAAAGGGCAAAATGGGAAGCTGTACAGTTACTTGAAAGAAAGCAAAGAAAAACAGGGATCTGCCTGTGTGGTGAAGATAAATCATCTATAGTAGAATATAAGTGAATTTCAAAAGACTGTAGATTTAGAGATAGAAGTAACATCAAAGGACATCTACTCCAAATTCCTCATTTTATAAATGAGGAAATGAAGGTTTAAAGACTTGTCCAAGGTCACACAGATAGTAAATACCAGGAGGTAATCCAGTACTCTTTCTGATATACTGTCTTTCCAAATTGAGAAGGACCTAAATATTTAGGGCAAAATGAATCCTATAAGGAGTTTGTAAATTAGCCTAGAAAATAAAGGCTGATACTGCTAATGCAACAAAACAATGAAACACAGGGAGAAACAAAAGACACGTTATTCAATTATATCTTTGCCATATCCAGTGCCTACTACAGAGGATGATGAATAAATGCTTGTACATTTATAAACATTTCTTTTTCCATATAAAGAATCAATACACATTGAATAAAATAAATAAGTAAAAAAAGAGTTTGATATATAGGATCAGTAGAATATTTAATGAACATACAAAAACATCAAACAATGACATATGGTGGAGTCCACAATACAATGAATTATAGATTATGTTTACGATATATCATTCAAGATTAAATAGGAAGATATGTACTTTAACAGTACAGTAGCTTTTGCTAGAGAAACCCCATCCACCAACACATATCATAAACATCTGCAAAAGCAGATTATGTCTTAAAGTGTTGTCCAAAGACATGTATAAGTTAAACTACTATCAGGGTGACTTCCACTAGCTTTCAATAATCTATGTCATTTCAGTACAGGTATTCAGCCAATAATTAAACTGCCTAACTATATATCTGAATGCAACCCACCAGTGTCCATCTTGTCCATAAAAATATCTTATAAGACTTTGCCAAATAGCTGTCTCATTTCTCGATGGCATAAGTTTATAGCATCTCCATGATATTTTGGTCTAATGATGCCACCAAAAATAAAAATAAAAGGAAATATGGCTATATGGGCATAACTATCTTATTGAAACTATGCCAGTTTTTAGTTATCACCCCTTCAATTTTTTATGCCAATTTTAAATGGCATCAGAGATTTAAGAATGTGTTTTAGATTTTTATCAGGAATTAAAGTGATATTCATTGAACTGTAAATTGCATAATCTTAATTTTCCCATTTAAAGAACAGGACATTTGTCTGTCTCTAATTATCTAGTACCTCTCACTTTCTCCATAATTCCTCCAAGATTTCCAACTTCAGGTCAGTCAATTCACAAGCATCTATTAATTACCTACTATGTGCCAGACACTGTGCTAAGTGATAGGAATACAAAGACAGACAAAAAAATTCAAAAACAGTCTCTGATGTAAAGGAGCTCATAGTTACATGGTGGAGATAACATGCAAATAATTATATATAAACATGATATATACAAGATAAATTGAATGATCTCCAATTGGAGATTGAGGATTAGGAAATGTTTCATGCAGAGTATAGAACTTCAGTTGAGATCTGAAAGTAGCCTGGGAATTCAAGGAGCAGAGAGGAGGAAAGAGAGAGTTCCAGGCATAGACGACAACCAGTAAAAATTTCTGGAGTCAGGAGATAAATTCTCTCATTCAAGGAGAAGTAGGTCATCGGATCCAAAAGTATGTGAAGGAAAGTAAGATGTGAGAAGACTGAAAGAATAGAAAGGGGAAGGTTCTGAAGGGCTTTAAAAGCCAATCAGGACATTATACTTGATCCTAGAGACAAGAGGGAACCACTGGACTTGATTGAGTAGGAGTTTGTAGGGTAAGAGTGGGAAAAGGTTAACAGTCAAATTTGCACCTTAGCAAGATTAGTTTGACAGCTGAGGGGGGACAAATCAACTTGGGGAAAGCCTTGAGTCAAGAAGATCAACCAACAGGCTTTTGCAACAGTCTAAGCATGAGGTCATGAGGGCCTTCACCAGGATGGTAGCAGTGTCAGAGAAGGGGGCATAGATGAGAGTTGTGACAAAGGTAAAAACAACATGACAACTGATTAGATAAATAGGATGAGAGAGAGAGAGAGAGAGAGAGAGAGAGAGAGAGAGAGAGAGAGAGAGAGAGTTTGAGGAGACAAAGGATCATACTTAAGTTCAGGTCTGGTTGATGATAAGAGGGAAATAAAGGAAAACAATGATCTACCAGATTTTCCAGATCTTTATACTATACATCAACTGGGCCTAAATGCTTAAAGAGGCAGCTCATACAAGGGAAACAGTGTAAACCTGAGATCAAATCTTGCCTCTAGTATTTACTAGTTATGAGCCTTTAGCTCACTTAACATTCATGGGCCCCAATTCCCTTATCATAAAATAAGGAGGTTGGACTGGGCACCTGTGAAATTGCTTCCTGCTTTACCTCTTTGATTCTGAGTCATGATTAACTGTGTATTCTTTGACCTCTTTTGCTTTCTTGGGCTTCCTTTTCCTGTTAACCTTTCTATAATTTCTTTAAATCTGAAGACTGTTCATCTCAGTAGAAAAGCTAGGAGTAAAATAGGAAAACAAGTAATTCTAATTTCTCTTTGTCATCTGTTAACATTACATATTACACATTAAGGAATAAGTCTATCCCTCCCTTGTTCTTCTTACTTTGCGCATATCATAAAGTCTTTTAAGTTCTAATCATTCTTCTAGCAAACTCTAACTCATTTAGGTTTTATTAGTCCTCTTGAGATTTGAAGATCTTGTTTTTACATTATTTGAGCAAGAAATAAGGAAGAAAGTTTCATGAATTACTCAGATTTCTCTCTAGATTCATAACATGCTAGGGATAGTAGTTTAATAATAACTTTGACTTATGTAGCAGTTTCAAGTTTGCAGAACACTTTATATACATTCTATCATTTGATCCTTGAAACAACCTTAAGGATTATTGCCATTTTATAGATTAAAAAAAAAAGATCACAATTGTTAAATGACTTGTCTAGGACAGCATAGCTAGAAACTGTCTGAAATGGGGTTTAAACACCCAGGTTTTCCTGATCCCAAATCTAGTGCTACATCAATTACTGCCTCTCCAGGGTAGTCACCATTACTAAGGGACTAGACTGTTAAACAACTAAGGTTGCCAGCACCAGTTCAGTCAATTCACAAGCACCTATTAAGCATCTACTATGTGACACACACTGGGCTAAGTGTTGGAGATATAAAGTCAAAAACAGGTCTTGATCTCACGGAGTTCATAGTTATAGGGAATAGACAAAATGAAAATAAATGTGTACAAACAAGTTATATATAAGATAAATTGAAGAGGCTTTCCAGTGAGCAATTGAGGACTAGAAATTCAGCTTTTCAGGCAGGGCATCCAAGTATGCAGACTCCTGATCTCATTCTCATTCCATTCATAAAATCACAGAGAAATTTGGGGGGCAGGGCCAAGATGACAGGACGAAAGCAGGGAGTTCCAGAGCTCTCCCTCCATGTCCAGACAAATATCTGTAAAAAAAAATGACTCTCAACAAATTCTGGAGCTGCAGAACCTACAGAATGAGCAAGTGAATCAAATCTCCAGCCCAAAACAGCCTGGAAGGTCAACAGGAAGCATCTATGATGTCAAAGTGAGAGCAAAGTGCAGTCTGGGGTGGGGGGTGGGTAGGCGGGAGATTAAATCTCTGGCACCTGTTTCCAGACTTCACAACCCCAAAATGCCAAGGACCAATTGGAAGGGCAGCGGAAAAACCCTGTTGGACCTGTGTGAGAGAATAGAGTGATCTGACCCCAGCCCCAGAGTGGCAGGGGGTGGAGGAGACAATGAGAGCTGCAGCAGCAGGGGCAGAGGAGTTGTTTCTGGAGCTCTAGGCCCAGAGATTGTGGGGGCAATCGAATAACTGAAAATACACCGCACACCCCCACTGGAAGCAGAGAAATAACTTGACAAAGAGCTCAAAAGTTAAGTAAATGACTGGGGAAATGAGCAAAAAATGGAAAAAGAATCAGACTATAGAAATTTACTTTGGTGACAAAGAAGACTAAAATATACAAACAAAAGAAGACAACAAAGTCAAAGCTCCTACATCCAAAACCTCCAATAAAAATATGAATTGGTCTAAAACCATGGAAGAGCTCAAAAAGGGTTTTGAAAATCAAGGAAGAGAAGAAGAGCAAAAATTTGGAAGAGAAATGAAAGTGATGCAAGAAAATCATGAAAAAAGCCAACTTCCTGCTAAAGGGGAACCCCAAAAATACCGAAGAAAATAACACTTTAAAAAATAGACTAACTCAAATGTCAAGAGATTCAAAAAGACAATGAGCAGAGGAATGCCTTAAAAACCAGAATTGGCCATTTGGATAAAGAAAGTCCAAAAACTCACTGAAGAAAATAATTCCTTAAAGATCAGAGTAAAGCATATGGAAGCTAAGGACTTTATGGAAAATCAAGAAATTATAAAACAAAACCAAAGGAATGATAAAATAGCAATGTGAAATATCTCATTGGAAAAAACAACTGATCTGGAAAATAGATCCAGGAGAGACAATTTAAAAATTACTGGACTACCAGAAAGCCATGATCAAAAAAAGAACCTATGTATCATCTTTCAAGAAATTATCAAGGAAAACTGCTCTGATATTCTAGAACCAGAGAGTAAAATAAATATTGAAAGAATCCAATTGTCTCCTAAAATAGATCCCAAAAGGAAAACTCCTAGGCATATTGTACCCAAATTCCAGAGTTCCAAGGTCAAGGAGAAAATATTGCAAATAGCCAAAAAGAAACAATTCAAGTATTGTGGAAACACAATCAGGATAACACAAGACCTAGCAGCTTCTACATTAAGGATTCAGAGGGCTTGGAATATGATATTCCAGAGTTCAAAGGAATTAGGATTAAAACAAAGAATCACCTACCCAGAAAAACTGAGTATTATATTTCAAGGGAATAAAAGGTCATTCAATGAAATAGAGGACTTTCAAGCATTTTTGATGAAAAAACCAGAGCTGAATAGAAAATTTGACTTTCAAACACAAGAATCAAGAGAATCATGAAAAGATAAACAGGAAAGAGAAATTATAACAGACTTACTAAAGTTGAACTGTTTACATTCCTACATGGAAAGATAATATTTGCAACTCTTGAGATTTTTCTCAGTATTAGAGTTGTTGGAGGGATTATACACATATAGATAGAGGGCACAGGGTGAATTGAATAGGAAGTGATGATATCTAAAAAAATTAAATTAAGTGGTGAGAGAAGTATATATGGTAGGAGAAAGGGAGAAATAGAACAGGGCAAATTATCTCTCACATAAAATAAACATAATAAAGCTTTCTCAATGGAGGAGAAGAGGGGGCAGTGAGAGGGAAAGAGTGAATCTTATTCTCGTAGGATTTGGCTTAATGAAGGAATAACATACACACTCAATTTGGTATGAAAATCTATCTTACACTGTAGGGGGAGGGGATAAGTGTGGGTGGGGAGATGATAGAAAGAAGGGCAAATGGGAGGAGGGGGTAATTGGAAGTAAACAATTTTGAGGAGGGACTGGCTCAAAAGAGAGAATAGAATAAATGGGAGGCAGTATAGGATGGAGGGAAATATAATTAGTTTTTCACAACATGACTGTTATGGAAGTGTTTTGCATGACTACATATGTATAACCTGTATCAAATTGCTTGCCTTCTCAGTGGGGATGAGTGGGGAGTGAGGAAGGGAGAGAAGTTGGAACTCAAAGTTTTAAAAACAAATGTTAAAATTTGTTTTTACACATAACTGGGAAATAAGATATATATAGGCAAGAGGGTATAGAAATCTCTCTTGCCCTACAAGAAAATAGAGGGGAAGGGGATGAGGGAAGGGAGGGGTGTGACAGAAGGGAGGGAAGATTGGAGGAAGAGGTAATCAGAACGCACAACGTCTTGGGGTGGGTGGAGGAAAGAAATGGGGAGAAAACTTTGAACTCAATTTTGTGGAAGTGAATATTGAAAATTAAAAATAAGTTAATTTTTAAAAAGAAAAAATCATAGAGAAATTTATAATAGAAAGGAACCCAGAAAAATAAAGGTCATTCTAGTTCAACTAAACAGGAAGCTCTTCTACAAAATTCCCAAAAAAGAGATCATCCTTTTTCCAATTTAAGATCTTCAGTTATGAGGAATACATGATTCTTTTCCATTTTTGATGCTTGAAATTTTAGTTTTATTTTTACTGAACTTTCCACAGCTTCCACCCATTGATCCTATCACTCCCATCTGTGGTCAACTAAAACAAATTTAATATCATCTCCACATAAAACTCTTTCAAAATTTTAAAATTGCTATCAAGCTCTCCCTACACTTCTACATTAAATCCAAATTCATCTAGGTCAGAATTAGTATGAATGATGAATCCCCTGAAGTGGTCACATATATTTGAATTTGCATGACTTAAAATTATAATTATAAAAAAGTATCATAATAGTTTCTAGCCAAATGGAAATATGCAGTGTGAATCTGAATAATGCAACCACTTTAGAGAATGCATTATTCATACTAATTAGAACCTAGCTATATAGTATAGTCCCTTGTTCCCTCACTATTCTGTGTTGTCCTTTGGGCATTGCATCTTATATCCTTCCTAAAAGTTGGTACGCAGAAATGAATACAGTGTTCTAGGCATTACCTGAAAGGAGCAGAGTACAAGAAGATTATCTCCTACCTTTCATCCTCATTAATAATTTTCTATTAAAATTAACTTACAATTCACATTTACTGTTTTAGTTGCCATAACATACCCACTCATATTAATTGCCATATCACACCTATTTCCTATATAAGTATGTATGTATATACGTGTTTACTGATATTTATATGCATGTTTATATATGTATACACATGTGTGCATACATATACGTGTACATATACATATATGTACATGTATATAAATATCAGCTTTTTTCTTTTAAAATCACAAGAACTGTTGTACATCCATTACTTCCCAATCATGAAATTAAGCAATTCTTTTTTCTCCAATCCAAGACTAAGACTTTACACTTATGTCTGTTAAATTCATTTTATTATATTCAATTCATCATCCTACTCTGTAAAAACATTTTTGGATCCCGACTCTAAGGCCAACATGAAAATCAAGGCATCAAGCCAATTCAAGTCAAATATGAATGCTGTTTCCTCATGTTTTACCCTCAGGAAATTGGATGAAATTTATGCCTTCATTGCATCGTTGACAAAAATGTTGAGCAGAACAAGGTCAAAGAAAGATTCCTAACTGGAGGTTCTTCACCTGAGGCCAATGAGCCCTTAGATTTAAGGAAATCTTTGAATTTGAATGGGGAAAATATCGTATTTTATTTTCAGCAACATTTAATTTAAATTCAGCATTTCCTTCATTTATTTATAAATATTACTCTATTTAAAAGAAAAAATAGACTTCAATGGACTACCAAAATGATCTATAACACACATACACACACACACACACACACACACACACACACACACACAGGTTAAAAATCCCTCCTTTAGGTTAACACACTAATTTACTACTTCTGGGACATGTCATTCAACCATTTCCAAGGCCAGCTAAACTACATTAGTGCATATTGTACATCTTTCCATTCTTTGCAAAATTACATCAAAAGAGATCTTGTCAAATACAATGACAAATTTTAGTTAGACTACATATACAACATATCCCTAATCTGCTAATCAGATAATAGAAGGAAGACAGGAAGGAAGGAAGGAAGGAAGGAAGGAAATAAGGAAGGAAGGAAGGAAGGAAGGAAGGAAGGAAGGAAGGAAGGAAGGAAGGAAGGAAGGAAAGAAGGAAGGAAGGAAGGAAAAATATTTACAAGTTCTGATTGAAATGATTCTCATTTCCCTTCATACGTTTTTTTAAACCATCCCTTTAGAATTATGTTCTAGACATTGTATATAGTAACAGCAATGTTATAACCATAACCAACTATGAAACATTTAGCTATTCTGATCAAGATGATGATTCAAGATAACGCCAAAGGACCTATGATGAAAAATGGTATCCACCTTCAGAAAGAGAACTGATGAATTCTGAGTGCAGATCAAAGCATACTTCAAAAAAAAATTATTTTTCTTGGATTTTTGTGTGAGTGTTTTCTTTTGCAATATGACTAATAAGGAAATTATGTTTTGCATAACTTTACATGTATAGTCATTCATATCATTCATTCTCAAGGAATGGGGGAAGGTTATGAGGGAGAGAGAATTTGGAACTCAATTTTAGTCTAAAAATGAATGTTAAAAATTGTTTTTATATGTAATTGAGAAATATTTACTAAAATGTGTTTTAAGAAAGAAAAAGAAATATATTCTAGAATATTGTCAGGGATTGAATTCAAGTTCATTTGTCTGTAATTAGAAGAATTCATCTTCTTACCATTTTCCAAAACTGTGAAAGTATTTACCCATCTCCATTGCTGTGGTACCTCTCCCACTTTTCACTAACCAAAGGTCATTAACAATAACTCAGTGATTATCTCTGCCAATTTTTTCAGTATTCTGGGACTTAAATTATTCAAGGAGAGTAAGGCGGGCTTTCTTACTATTCTTATTTATCTCAGGTAACAATTCTATTAGTCATTTTTGTTCTGTCTGAGCAGCCAGTGATATTAACACATCTACCTATGAGTTTGAGAAACTGTCAAGTAACTGGGTAAGGGACAGTATACTTTTGGGAGAAATTGCCTGAACAAATACTCTGATAAATACAACACAAAGAACTAGAAGCATTGGAACTCTCTTTCATGTCTTTAATGTCACATTGCTTCATCATTTAATTATGTCTGTTTCCAAATACAAGACATTTATAAGCCAGATATCTTCATTCATGTAATCAGACCTATTTCAAATCCCAACACACTTTAAAAAGATCGCAAACATGAATTAATTTTCTGTCTTATGACTCTAGCTCACAAAATAAACTCTGAAAATAAATTTTCTCTCATGAATTTAACACAGGGATAGGATTCTGGGAAGACAGTGGAATAGGTCATAAAACTAGGTTTCTTCAAATTTCCTCCAGACAGAACATCACCTCAAAATGAATATGAGCAGCATAAATAAACAAAAGTCCAGGTAAAGCAGTTGTCCTACTAAAACAACTTGAGAAGACCCCAGGAAAGACTGAACATTAAAGGGCTGGGGTTTGGCCAGAGTGAAATGCAAACACCTGCAAGCCTACTCCACAGAATCAACAAACAACAAGTCTCAGGGGCAGCTGGGTTGGGAGTACTGTGAGCCTCAGAAACTTTCCCCTCAAAAAGTGTGGGGGGGCCAGACAGCTGAGTAGGAGAAGATTAAGGGACTTTCCACTGAGAGGGGACACTGGGCACAGTTGTGCTGATCAAACATGGTCCTGCGCTGCAGTTGGCTTGGGGGCAAGGAGAAGGAGTTGGCATACACATGCCAGGTGTGGTAGCAGAGGGTGAGGAACCATGCTGACTATGGGCATTTGCAGGAGAACAGAGCCCATAGTTTCCATTCCAGGGCAGAAAGGACAGCTGAAGTTTGCAGACACCACATGGACCATATGGAGCAAGAGCATTTGGGGGCAGCATGGTTAGGGGCCCTGACCATACCACTAGAGTTGAGAGGAGCATCCAAGGTTAGGCCCTGGGAGAAAGCTCAGAAAATACCATTAAGGGGGATGTGAGGCCTGGAGCATCATTCTCTACATCTCAGGGCTAGAATCTGATTATAATAATAAGCTGCTAAAAATGAAACAAAACAAAATAAAAATGAGTAAGCAAAGGAGAAAGACCCCAACCATACATAGCTACTATGAGGCTAGAGAAGATATTCATATTCAGAGGAAGATATTGGAGCTAAAAAAGTCATTCTTTTCAATGAGAAATACCAAATGGTCACAAGCCCAATAAGAATTCTTGGAAGAACTTAAAAGGGTCTTTAAAAGTCAAATAAGACAGATCAAGGAAAAATTAGGGGAAAAATTAAAAACAATGCAAGAAAATTAAGAAAAGAAATTCAATCAACTGGAAAAGGAGAATCAAAAACTTAAGGAAGAAAGTAATTCCTTGAAAACTGTAATTGGGCAAAGAGAAGTTAATGACGTAAAGGATACCAAGAAATAAAACAAAATGAAAAGAATGAAAAAAAAGGGGGAGAATGTGAAATATTTCATCAGAAAAACAACTGATTTGGAAAACAAATTAAGGAGAGACAATATAAAGAATTGTTGAAATACCTGGAAGTTATGATCAGAAAAATAATCTTGATACAATATTAAGGAAAGCTGCCCTAAAGTTCTAGAACAAGAAGATAAAGCAGAAATAGAAAAAATCCACTTATCCACCTAAAAGAGATCCCAGGGGGAAAACTTAAAGAAATGCCATACCCAAGTTTCAAAGTTCCCAGGTTAAGGAGAAAATATTGCACACAACAAGAAAACATGAATTCAAACATCACAGAGCTACAATCAGGTTTACACAAGATCTAGCAGCTTCTATATTGAAGGAACACTATATTTCATAAAGTAAAAGAGCTGGGATTATGACCAAGGGCAATTTACCCATCAAAGTTAAGTTTTAATCCTGAATGGGAAAAAAATGGATATTTAACTAAATGAAAGACTTTCAGGTATTTGTGATAAAAAGAGCAGAACTTAATGGAAAATTTGACATATAAGAAATGGCAGGAGAAATATAAGGCAAACATTAAAGACCAATTACAAGGGATTCAAAGTCACACTGTTTACTTCTTATGTGTGAAAATATTTTCAGTACTCTTATGACCGTCATCAATATATGGGTAGTTTGGAAGAAAGGCTTGGGCTGAGCTGTGCATGATGGAGTGATTCTAAAATATGAAACTGCATAGAGAAAGATAAAAAGGAGTAATTATCTCATACAAATGAAGAATTGATATAGAAGAAGCAAATCAGGATGGAGGGCTGATGGTGCTGGAAACTTACTCTCTTCTGAAATGTGTTAAAGAGGGAGCCACATATATAGATATAGATAGATAGATAGATATATATACATATATATGTATATATATAAACACATATATCTAGGAGGATATAAAAGTCTTCTAAATTTAGAAAGAAATAAGAGAGGGAAGGAATAGGATAAAGGAAAGACTTTTAGAAGGGCACATGATTTAACAATTAAAAGGGAAAAGGAATAAAGGAGGAACTCTGAGAAAGATAGATTTAGGTGGAGGAAAATGGAGAGAGAGAATAAGAAAGAGACTCATAGAGGGATGGGTAAATTAAGGAGTGGGAGGGCAAGGTTTCAGGTAGAAGTAAATTAGATGAGTGAGGATGGACAGGTTAAACAGAATGAGAAGTATAGTGAAGAAAAATAGGACAGAGGGAAATACACAACAAGTAATTAGAGTGTTGAATATGAATGGGATGAATTTGCCCATAAACTGGAAATGGATTAAAAATCTGAATTCAACAATACGATGCTTTCAGGAAATACAAGAAAAATGAGAGATACGCACAGTTATAGTAAAGAGCTAGAGTAAAATTTAATATGTAAAAAAGCAGGGGTAGTGTAATGTAAAAATCTTCCCTGCCAATTAATAGGCCTCAGGTAGAGCTTGATTAGGGGAGACTTGTTTGGTAGGAAGGCCCACACCTTTTGTTAATTGCTCATGAGGCACTGAGTCACAAGGGTTGTGATGCCCTCTGGCTCCAAAATACGTATGCAGAAGTGGAAACAAGATTTTGCTTTGAGAGCTTGGAAGAAGGTTCATGTCCCAGATGGGATCTGGGTAGCCACTAAGGAGCCCCCAGGCTTTGAAAACCCAGATGTTGGTACTTCTCTCTCTGGTAACTGTGTATATATGTAATGGTCATACAGCTGGATCTGTCTATTGATCCGTGATATATGTATTGCTTATGGTCAGACAGTTGGAAGCCCTGTCTGTTGGTCTTTATTTCTCTGTTTATATTTTCTCTGTTGGTATATGTGATTAAAGAAGATTGTTGACCCTTCAAAAGTTGCTTTCCTTTTAGTAAAGCAGATCTAAGAACCTGTGCTAGCAGGCCATCCTGGATGTGCCAGGGTGCCTGCTGCTACAGGTAGCAATCATGATCTCAGACAAAGTTAAAGTTAAAATAGAATTAATTAAAAGAGAAAACAGGGGAACTATACCAGATGTTACAAATATTATTCCATATTGTTTTAGAACATTAAAAAAACTAGACAGTCTAAAATACCTTAAAATATCAAAATAGACAAAGGAACCACATGAACATAAATATAAAACACCCTATACAAATAAATTCAGATTTAAATAATTGGAGAAATATTCATTGTTCATGGGTAAACAAAGCCAATATAATATAAATGACCATTTCACCTAGTTAATCCATTTATTCAACAAGTTACTATAGTAACTTTGTGCTTGAGTCATGTAAAGATTTGCTTTATTGAGAGAAGAATTCATAATTTGGTAAAATAAAAGCAATTGCTGGAAAAGCTAGAGAGCAGTTTGGCAAGAATTGGGCACAGACTAATACATTAAGCTATGTACCAAGATAAGGTCAAAATTGTTACATGATCAAAATAAAAAGAAATATCACAAGAGAATTAGGAGAAATGGAGCATATTACCTATCAGACTAATGGATAATATGAGTAACATATTAAGAAATAAGAGATGGAGAGCATTGTTGAGGTGTAAAATGAATAATTTCAATTATTATAAATTTAAAGGTTCTTGTATAAATAAAACTAATGTCGCCAAGATTAGAAGGAAGGTAGAAAATTGGAGGAAATCTTCCAGAGACAATCTCTCTGATAAAGGTCTCATTTCTCACAACTTTGTCAAATTTATAAAAATATGAGTCATAACCCAATTGAGAAAAGATCAATAGATATGAGCAGGTAGATAAATAAAAAGTGCACAGCACAGAACAAAAGAAAACCTAGAAGGAAACACAAAAAAGTTGGATAGTTTTGAAAGCAATGTATAGTATATATTACATAGGTTTTCCTGAAATAGAAATTTATTATTTTATATTGAATGTTATGCTGCATACATGGAAATGTTCTTTTTTTCTTTTCTCATTTTGTATTTAAGTTAATTATTTTTTAAAAGAAAGGAAAGTCTTTAGTATTCAGAAAGAAATGACGTATTTCTAAATAAAATTGATTAGAAATTTAGGAAACTTGTACTGAGAAAAAATGGCTCAAATAGAGGAAATCTCATTAAGGTAATTGTTGATTATATATAAATTTCAAATTGCCTAAATATCTTAACTAATATAATAAGCCTAATCAGGTAGCTCTTTTAAATGAAGGCTATTTCCTCCTTAAGGGAACCTCTGGTTTTATACAGCATTGTGGTAAAGCACTGGCCCGGGTATTCAGAAATCCAACTTCTTGTCCCGCTTCTGCCAGTTATTAGCTGTGCAATTTCATATCACTTCAGATGCCTGGGCTTCAATTTTCTTAAATCCAGAATGGGGAAAATGATAATACTTTCTTTATTTAACTTATCATCTGTTGTCAGAAAAGCTTTTTTTTCCCCTCAAGCACATCACATTTTCATTACCCAAGCCTTCATTTAATTTTTTTTCCTGTGTTATAACTACAGGACAAATAAACAAATGAATAACATAGCAAAACAAACTCATATTAGGTATTTGGGGTTTGTCTTTTGTTTTGTTTAAAAGAAAAAATAGCACCTGTGTTCCCTTCCTAGGATCAACATCTAGTCAACTCAATCTCTAATGCCTATTACAGAAATTTTTGCAAGAAAATAAGTTAGAGTTGTAGTAGGCCTTTAAAAATGATCTGATCCAGTAATTTTATTTTTCAAGTATGAAAAATGAGGCCCAAAAACTTCTGAAAAACAAATCAATATTCAGAATTCTAAGGTTCAATGGAAGTCTTCATTAGCACCCCACCTCCAAAACAAAAAATTCAATATATTATGCTTACTATGCCAGGAAACATGGAACTCATTTTCAAACTTCTAAGCCAAGATAAAAACAAAATCATGTAATTCTGCTTAAAATTCATCAGAAAATTTAATAAAAGAATGTATTTATCTCTATTTGTTAGAATGTGAGCTCCTTGAGAGCACAGACTATTTGGTTCTCTGTATCTCAAGAGTTTAGCTTAATGCTTTGTACATAATACGTGCTTAATAAATGCTTTCATAAAAAAAAATCACTCATTCACAGTGCTTAATAAATGCTTTATCAATCATCCATTCATTCAGTTTAGAGAAAGTTTTACTGATTATAACAAGCATAAAAGAAAATCTAAAGGGGAAAAAAACCACCTAAATTGAAAAGAGAAAATAATAGGACTGAATCTTACCGAATAGCATATGTAGAAGCTGTAATCATGAGGAATAACACCAGCACCATGCAGACCCCTGTCAATCCAGGAACTAAAATAAATACATAAATAGATAAATAGATGTGCAAGTATTTAAACTGTTCTGAGAAAAAGCATAAAGAGTTATTACCTAGAAATTGAAAGTACTTTGCTCTCTGTTGGAAATACAATCAAAAGCCAAGCAGTTCTATGTACTTTTCCCTTTTAACTGGTCATTTTATTAATTATCGTTTTGTAGACATTCATGCAAAATCCATTTCCTCCCTCCCCACCATGAGTGCTTGTATTTTTCACGGTGGTTCACATAGCCTGGTGAATACATATGAACTGTTGTTACCTCTCCCAAAAGGCATATCACAGCCTGAGACCAGAGAACATCAGAGAAGAACTTTAGCATCTAATGGCCTTGTTGGTTTGGTTTTGCTTGTTCCAGCTTTTAATTTTTTCTCTGAACTAGCTGCTTACCAAAGGACCTTAATTTTTTTTCTAATGCTTTTTGGCTGTAGTACCTGAAATACAAAGCCCAATGCTTTTTAAAACAGAACCATTTAAAAAAAAAACGGATGGGAAAATAGATATTTTCAAACAGAGATTACAATGCCAGCTGTTGCTAAGGCCATTGGCAGACCCATTTTGTTTTGAAATGAGAAACATGCTGAAATTATGCCTTCTGACTGCCTGATGAGATAAATAATCGCATGTGTATCAAAACCTGCTCAATATAAAAAGAAATGCACAAATTAACTTTGCTTTTCAAAATCAGTAAGAGAAATAATCAATGAGACCAGGTTAATAGCAGCCTCGATGGAATGGTGGACAAAATCAAAATGGCTGACATATTAAGTCTAGCAGACAAGGACTGGACTTGCAATTTTATTTTTATAGGAAACTCTGATTGTAGAAATATCTATTACCTAAGTTACTCTGTGTAACTTAGAGTCTTCAAAGAGTTGTTTGTTGGCAAAATTCCTCTCACTCATATCAAAATGTAATTGTGAAATGCTTAACAGAATAAAAAAAAATTATAATGCAATGTAAATAATACAAATTTGTGGTTTTTCAAATCAATATGGTAACAGGGACCTGCTTCTATTTGAATTTTATCTCATTGGCCAAAAGCATTGAGAGTGTAATTGACTTGCCTACACTCACCCAATAAGTATATATCACTCAATAAGCTGCAGTGAAATATACCAGGCTGCCTCTGATGTACTTTAATTAAAAGCCCTCAATCACTAAAATGTCTATACCTTTGACCAGAGAGTTCACTGGGCAAATATTCAAAGTAGTCAAAAATAGAAAGTTAGTATATGCACCAAAATATCCAGAGCAGCACCTTTTGTGGTAGCAAAGAATTAGAAATTAAATAAGAATATATCAATGGAAGATGAGCTAAAAAAGTTTGATAAATGAATGAACAGAATAATGTTGCACTGTATTTAAAAAAAGCAAATACCAAGAATTCAAAGAAACATGGAAATACATGAATTATTGCAGAAGAAAGAACCATAAGATAATCTACAGGTATGTATGTGTATGTGAATATATATCATACTATAGAGACAGACAAAAACTTAATTCCAGAGTAAAAATGAAAAAAAAAATACCCCAACTCCCTTCATTGTAGAAGTGGGGGATTACTAATGTAGAATACTATATATGCTTCCAGTCACACATGGTCAATGTATTGGCTGTTTTTGCTAAACTATTTTTAACTCTTTCTTATTCCTTCTTACAAGAGATGGCTGGACTGGTAGAGGAGAGAATATATTCAGAAATGAATATGATGTAAAAACAAAAGACAAATATAATTTTAAAAAAATTCTAATAAAATAGCTTTTGTAGCTCATTGCTACAATATTTATAAAAACAATTTGTTATTTAACAGATGTGGATACTCTCATGACAACAGGGATAGAATCTCTTCCATTCCTTAGACTATTTTCATGAAATTCTGTGTTCTAAAAACATCACCATCTGGTTCAAAGAAATGATGATCTCTGAATTTAATGGACTTGGCTAGCAGATTAAAATTATCTTCCTAGTCCTCTAACAGAAGACTTACCAACCTGATAGGGACTTGCTCTATAGAATCTCATCTTCACTGTCACAGTAATCTAGACACAAGGTCACCTTCAAACCAGAATAAGGCTCAGAGGACTTCAACATCAGGTGTATCTCATTAATGCTAGTTAAGCATCACTAACTCTGTAATATCAATCTCTGGTTATTTTACTTCTCCCAGTAGAAAGTGAACTCTTTGTGGGCATGACCTGTCTGACTTTCATGTTTTTACTTCTAGTACCCCGCTGTGTTGGCACACAGTAAGAACTTAATAAATGCTTACTGATTAATAATTCATTTTTTCTATAAAACCCAAGCATCACAGATGCCTAAATATTCCAAGTTAGAAACCCTAGGCCCTTATATAAAATACATTGATATCAAGAGAAGTGTTTCCTCATTTTACTTGTTCTGGACCCAGAATCAGGAAAGATTCGGTTCAAATCTGTAATTATTTATAACTATGTAACCTTCCATAAGTTTTACTTAACCTGTCTCAGTTTCCTCATTTGTAAAATGGGATTCATAGTAGTACCTATTTCCCAAGATTTTTGTGAGAATACAATGTGACAATATTTGTTAAATGCTTTGCAAACCTTAAAGGGATATATAAATGCCATCTGTCATTTATTAATTATTATTACACAGTAGCTATGTCCTTCACTACCATGACTCAGTTTCCTTTTCTCTATGAAACTATCAATGCCTGGGGTCTTCTAACCCTAGAAGGTTATTCTACCATTAATGTCCCCTCCTCCCATTTCTAAATTCCTTCTGAGTACTTCATTTTGGCAATGGGCCTAAACTGCCTATCTTTTATTCCCCTCCCAGCTGTCCTTCTGACTGGACTTTTCCATCATTTCCCAAAGTGACTATCTTCTCCATCACCCCATTCCCCTTGCTTTTCAGTTCCTTTTTATATGTATTGTCTTCCCCTTTAGAATGTAAAATTAGTGTGGGCAAGGATTGGGTCGTTTTGGTTTGCATTTGTAATCCCCAGCATTTAATACAATGTTTTCCACATAGTAAGTATTTTATAAATGTCGGTTGCCTCACTGACTGCTTACCTCTGCAAAGAATACCACTGAATCATGAATTATAAGTAGGAAGAAGTCTTTAGAGGTCATTTAGCCCAATCCCTTCTTTTTTGCAGATGGAAAAAGGCCCAGAGAAGTTAGATTACTTGCCAGCATCTCATAGATAGTAAGAAGGACCACAGCTCAAACTCAATTCCCCTCACTATAAATCTGGTGCTCTTTCTCTTTACTTAGTTCAGCATATCCCCATCTCTAGAGGGGCTCATGTAACAGCAAGCACCCTTCCATACCCAGGCTAGCACAGGTTCTTTGATCCGCTTTTCTGAAAGGAAAGCAACTTTTGAGGGATCAACAATCTTCTTTAATCACATATACCAACAGAGAGAATACAAGCAGAGAAATAAAGACCAACAGAGAGAGCTTCTGTCTGACCATAAGCAATATATACATCACAGATCAACAGACAGATACAACTGCCTGATCACTACATACGTACATAGTTCCCAGAGAGAATATTTGGGTTTTCAAAGCAAGGGGGCTCCTGGGTGGCTGCCCAGGGTCCCACCCAGCATGTGAATCTTCTTCCAAAGAATAAGCCCCAAAGTAAAACCTCACCCCAGAATAGATATACACTTTTCAGAGCCAGAGGGCATCATGACCCTTGTGACTGAATGCCTCATTAGCAATTAACGAAAGGTGTGGGCCTTCCCACAAAACAAGCCTCCCCTAATCAAACTTCTCTTAATGGGTTCCACCTGAGGCCCATTAATGGGGAGGAGGGTGTGTATGTGGGAAAGAAAGCTCTTAAACTCTCATTACAACTCATTAGCAAAACACTCAAAGCAATTAAAGTATCAAAATATTAAAGTAGTGGCATCTGAATTTTGGATATGTCACTAGAGACCTTATGTGATTATAAGCGAGGATGGTATTTGGCAAAGATCAAGCCAATTAGAAAAAAGTAAATCACAACCTTTCATAACCATCTCACAGTATGTCTATTCAGAAAAATGGGCAAAATTAATTTTTGTACCTCCTTCTCTGACCACCAGGTGCCTAATGTATTTATGCTGTCCCCCCTCCCTCTGAAAAAAACCCCTTACTTGGCTACCCACTCAAGCCTGCCTTCCCCTAAAAATGTCTCATCTACCAATGCACTACTTCTTCACCCTACCCTAAAAAAACCCCTATGGCCATAGAGGGGTAACTACCTTCCATGCTTGAGGATAAAAACTATTTGATTGTATTAATCTTTACTAGAATATCAATGAGTACAAAAATATCCCAACCTTCCAGTTATTTGAAAATTCTAAGTGGCTCCTTATTGACCCCAATGAACCTATAGTGACTGAAATATCATTGGGGTAAAGGGCATGGGGAACTGTCATACAACTTCTCATTGCCTCCCTAAAGATAACTGCCTAGGAAGACAGAGTATTCTCATTTCATATGGTATTACCATGTGGTTTTGAAGACCCTGACAAAAGTGTTTGGTAACTGTTATGTAAGAAGAATTTAAATTTATGCCCAAGGCATCTTGTTTTTGAACATGAAAAAAAGTCGCTAATACTGAAGGCACTGATTATGTTCATAGGCACAGACACAGTAATGAGGGTGTTCTCCATTACAAATAATGAGTATGGAACACTATATGTACTGCCAGACTCCACTAATGTGGTGGTTACTTTGACATTCTTTTCTTTTTTCCTTTCTTTCACTTTCTTCTATTTTCTTCCCTCCATTCCTAAACACTCCACTCCCCCACCTCTCAGGTATGGGAAGAAAGAAAATATAAAGGCGATGTAAAAAACAAAATATCAACCAAATTTTAGTAAAGAAAAAAGATAATTTCTCCTTGGAAATTAAATCTCCCTCATATATTGATATGTCTAGAAAAGAGTGTGAATTAAAGATGACATTACAATGAATAAAGAGAAGCAGAAGGGGCCTACAAGTCATCCCTGTTGCCTCCGGGAAGAACCAAGCCAGTTCCTATGCTTTTCATTAAAATATACAAAATAGATGACTACATGGAAAAGTATTAAAATGTATCATTCATATATATAAATTCAGGTTGTCCAAGAATAGCTTTGAGGATAGGAGGCTCTGAAACAGTCCAGGACTTCATGCAATTAGCACGATTCATTCGAAAAGAAAAACATCTGAAATATCTCCATGCATATAAGAAATCCTTCTATCACCTGGAATTCAAATGACATTCTTTTTAAAAGTCACAAACATGTTTGCCAAGTATATGTCACTCTCTTTTATATCTCACTTAGTATAAATAATTAGATGATTGCTGAAAAAAGTTCTTTTGTGGGTGAAGGCAGAGGAGGGATAGTGTCATCTTGTCTCTGACACTGAAGACTGATAAACAGAAAAGCCACCAGTCTGAGTTGGCCTCAACAGAAGGAACTTGTTTTCCAGACACAAAGGAAGGAGGAAGAACTCCCTACCCCAACATCCCTACTCTCTGACTCCCCACCTGAAGGAAGGGCACGTGGATCTTTTGACAAGGCAAAAAGAAACCAGATAATCATGACAAAATAGATCAAATCACAACACATCAAACTGGGCTACAGAGGCCCTGGAAAATGCCTCAAGACTTGGACCAGTGCTGCTTCTTACTCAGTTGCTTTCCTCACTCCAGTCCTTTAATGATCATAAATTTGTCATCCTAAATCACATCCTGAACAATTATTTGGTGCTTATACATGGCAATTAAGGCTCCAAGAATAAGTAGAATAAGCTTTGTGAAAATAGTGGAATTAATAAGACAATTCTCCTCAAAGACCTCATTGAGAAGCAACTTCTTCAGGTCAATTACCAGTCTTACCTATACCTAGGAGTTCCTTGGTGCCCCTTCTACTGTCTCCCCCTTTATCAGGTTCTGTGACCTTTTAGTCAATTGTATAACTATAAAGACAAAGGGAATAATAAAGACCTGAATGCTTTCTTCTCATATTCACATCATACATGTGAAAATATTATCATAAAATTTTACAAGCTACGTTTGCTTAGTTGATCTCAAGAATTTCAGACAGCATGACCTTTGAAATTATTTTTCTTGCTTTGGGATACAAAAGAAAACCACCACAGCCAATTCCTTTGCATGTAGAAGGAAAGAATCATTCTTCCATTTATCTACAATTTCCTTTTGTCTTCTTCCTTTATCACCAGAATATCAATATTGATATGGTTTAGTTCTTTCAATAACATCAATTTAGTCATTAGTAAGGAATTTCACATTTAAAGTGCTTGGAGCCAAGATGACCTTAAATGACCTGTTTCATTCTTAATTACCTTCTCCCTGCTTTTCCATCTTTTCAGTCATGGTCACAAAAGCTGAGGGTCATTTTTCATAAAATATTTTTTTTGTTTTGTAGGTTGCCATGGCCAAGTAATTCATCCACTAATGGCCAACCTACTAGTGACAAGCTGCATTGCCCTTAGTTAAACTGGACCTACTGGTTCTACAATGTGGTAGAACCTACAAGACCTTATACTTCAGTAGTATAGTTGTCAAGAAACTGGAGAAAACTCCATTTCATGATGATGCATCAAAGGACTCTGTAGAGGGCAATCAAATTCTATATCCTTATTTTGAATTGAGGAGTATCTTTACTATAGTGAATCAAATTGTCATATTTTTAATTTACTCTTAGTACCACAAGATAGGCAATAATCAATGCAGTAGAGTCTCTCTTCTATTTTTTTCATCAAGAAATTGACAAATTTCCTAAAAGAAAAGAAAGAAAACCTGGTCTTTCATTTAATGATCAACAAATTTAGATTAAAGAGGATTTCTGTTGGTATTTGATGAATTCGCTTACCTATAAAAAAGGTACTCTAAAATTGAAAGTCCAAAAACCTTGCAGAGATAATTTACTATATGTTCAATTATTAACTATAATATAGCTGGTCTCAGGTAATGCAAGCCAGGAATAGAGATGAAATTTCCTTATCATGATATCTTTTCTGAATTGCAGAAACTAAATCTACTTTAAAAGAATCCAACATATACCTACTTTTCTACTCAACTTCCAACAGTATATAGTTGGAGACTAGAAAATTTGGGTTCAAGCCCTGTCTCTGACGCATAATATTTGTGTGATCCTGGACAAGTTACTAACCTTCTCAGGTCCCATTGGCAATTTTCAAAGACTCTCTAAGTTGCAAATGAGATGCTGCTCTGCATTGGCAGAGTTCCTCCCTAGAAGAACCCTGAAGCTATGAAATCATGAGGTTAAAAAATACATAAATAAATTTATAGAAGAAAATTAAAAACAGTAATAACTAACATTGATGTAGCACCTACCTACTTTGTGCCAGATACTGTGCTATGCATTTTACAAGTATTATCTCATTTGATTCCCCCACCAACCCTGGGAGATAAATATTTTTATGACCACTTTTATAATTGAGAAAACTAAGGAAAAGTTTAAGTGACTTGCCCAGGACCACACAGTCAGTAAGTATCTCAGGCTGCTTTTGAACTCAGGTCTTTTTCACTCCATTCCCAATACTCTACTCACTGTACCACCTAGTTGCCCCAAATGAATATAATTTTAATTTATATTTATCATTATATATTATATTTATTTCCTTTATAGTGAGTGTAAGATATAGACTTTTTTATTTCTCACTGCATCTCTAGGGTTTATCTGTAATTTTTGCAGTACTTACATGAGTACCCTCATTCTCTTCAAAACATAGCTCAAGTACAATCCTCTGCATGAAGTTCTTTGCTGATTCCACAATTTCTAATGCCCACTCTGCCTAACTGCTTCACATTTATTGTGTACTTGCTCAGAAAATACTTGTATATGTATATGTTGTCTTGAATATAAAGTCCTTGAAAACAGAGACATTTTATATTTTGCCTTTGTAAATCCAGTACCCAGTACAGTGTCTATCACAAAGCAGACAATTCACAAATGTGTATTAATTGACTGGCTGGTAAGTAAATCCAATTCATATAAAGCAAAAAAAAAAAAAGAAATTTAATTATATTTTACATGTAAGAAATTTTAAATATACAATATTAAAACCTAATTATGTACATATTGAACAAAGGGATGGACAATGAGACAATGAACCAGCAAGGAAAAGGTATCATGATATAATTTTTCTTCTTGCAAGTTTTCTTCATAAAGTTCTGATTCAAAAAGAAAAATACCACATATCCTAAATATTAATTCTGTAGTCCAATATGCAACACTGATTCTGAAAAATACAGTATGTCTTAATATTTCTGCTGAGGAATCTCCTGTGATGGGGAGGACTTTGCAAGGCTTCCCAGAATCTGCAGAGAAAGCAGACAGCAACTTACCAGTGGTAAAGAGAAGTTTCCTGGGGTCCTGAATAAAACAAAGACAAATTATTGAAACAAAACAAAAGAAAAAAGATGAATCAGGCATAATTCTGCAAAGGACTCAGACGGCACAAGCATATGTTGGGCATATATGACACTTCCCTTTCAAAAGGATAAGGTCATAGGATATATCCTTTCCTTCAAAAAATCAGACATCCATCTATCTGAAAGTGCATTGGACTAGAAGTCAGGATTCCCATCTGCCTCTAACATTTAGTAACATAACCATGGTCATGTCATAGAACCTTTGTGACTCAATTTTCTCTTCTGGAAAAATGGAGATGACAATATATGACCTGTTGGCTTCAGGACAGGTGTCTGTTATTGTAAGAATAAGGTAGGGCAGTGGATATGAAAGTTCTTTGTAGCCTGAAAGGTATGATACCACTTCCTATATTCTTGTCCCTACTATTAAGTCCTATAAATTACTATTAATACTTAATAGTTAATACTAAGTCATATTAATTACTACTATTAATATTATCATTTTTCCTTTAGTTTGACTTATCCTTCTATGAAAACAGAACAAGGCAGAGCAAACAACTTCTGACTTGGGGTAACATAAGCCCCCATCATCCAAAAATCTCTCCTACGCACCATTTAGTGATTGGAGATATTCACTAAATCAAGCCTTTTTAAAATTATAGTAAATTAAATATATAAACTACATTATGAACAATAATTTTAGCAAAAAAAAAAGTCATTTCATTTTAGGATCGCTCCTTAAGGGTTAAAACATCTGGAAAGTCTAAGACTTTAGAAAGAAAATAATTGATATAATTAGTTCATTAGCATTCTTCCATTTAATCATCACATATTAAGAGCATACTACAGGCATGCTACTGTGCTAGGAGATGGTGAAGGTATAAAGCCAACCTTAAAATATTTATAGTCTAAGATAGAAGGCACAATACCCAAGGAACGATATTACACAATTATCACCTGCCATCAACAGCAGTCAGTAAGGTTCTGATCAAATACCACACTGGACAGGTTAAGTTTGGAGATGAAGGAAAGCTAGAGTATAGGCAGGCAGAGACCAAATTAAAATACTGTGCTACCCGGGCTGGGGAAAAGAAGTGGGGGTATGTCACAGAGAGATAAATCATTTAGTGTTCCATTGAGCAAGAGACTGAGCAATTCAAGGTTCACAGAAAGAAGGGCTCCAAATTAACAAGGCAAGACATGGAGATGACTGATGAAGATACCCTGAACACTCAAATTATCTTGATGTTTTTAGAGAGAAAGTGCAATTAAGAGACCTGGTGAAATCTGGCAGCTGTGGGAGAGATACTGATACTGCTGAATGATAGAAATTAGGAGTGAAGCCTGAGTCGTCAGCACCTTAGCAGACATGTTTACAAAGCAGATACTTCCACAATTTCCATTATCTGATGCAAGGGAACTGAAATGGTAATAATGCATATTTCACGAACCAAAAAAGAATTCCAAAAAATTAACTGAACACAGGACATTTTAAGATGCTTTAGAAAGAGCAGCAACTTACTGATTTCCGAAAAAACCATCAAACCTCATTCAATGACACACAAGAGTCAAAAGGAAAATATCAAGTCACTGACCACCCACCTCATCTCGATATCTTGCTACATTTATTTCAAGGAAATCTTCATTGTAATTCACAGAGAAGTTCAGAGCATTCACCAGATGGGCAGCAACATGGACTCCTGGAAAAGCCAGCAAGGCCCTGATTTATTAAGTTCCACTAAAAAGAGTCAGTTGTTAAAAAAAAAAAAAAAAAAGGATCCTGCTTTGACAGCTGCACTGACAATGGAATATCACAGTTACTTAGAAGAACGATGAAACTAGGCCATTTTTTTTTTGGTTAGAAATGAAGTTGTATTAGAAAAGGATCCATGGTAGAGAAATCATACTAATGAATACCTATTATATTTACTCATAAATGCAGAGTGGAAAATAACAGCAATAATGGCCAGCACTGATATCACTTTAAGGTTTGTAATATCTTTACAAATATCTCATTTATTCCCACAACCATTAGAGGTATGTGTTACTACATCCCCATTTTACAGATGAAGAAACTAAGGCGGACAGAGGTCACATGACTTGTTTAATGTCACATAATCAATAAGTGTCTGAGACTAGATTTGAACTAATATGTTATGCCACTGTACATACTCGCAGCTTAGGTGTAGTATATTACAATAGCTGATTGAGGGTATATGTTCCACAGCAGGGAATGTGATGGAGAAAAAAGAAGCCATCATTCCAAGGGGTAGACACTAAAGAAGAAATGCCCACACTGATCAGTCAATCAGCAACATTTATTAAGTTGTTAGGTGGCTCTGTAGATAGAGTACCAGACCTGGCATTAGAAAAACCTGAGTTCAAGTCCAGCCTCAGACACTTGCTAGCTGTGTGACTTAACTCAATCATGTTTATCTCAGTTTCCTCATCTGTAAAATCACCTGGAGAAGGAAATGTCAAACCACTTTAGTATCTTTGCCAAGAAAATCCCAAAAAGATTCACGAAGAGTCAGACATGACTGAAAATGACTAAACCAAAACCAAAACAAACAAATATGATGGGCACTGTTAAGTGCTAGGGATAAAACCAAAGAAGTGAAATATTTTCAGCCCTCAAGGAGCTTATATTCTAATATATCCTCACACCAGTAAATTGGCAAAGATGTTCATCATGGGATCATACATTTAGATTTGGAAGGGACTTAAAAAATATACTTAAAAAGCATATCAATTCACATTTCTTCTTTATACAGATGAGGAAATGAAGGCTGAGGGAGATTAAATGATTTACCCAGAGTCACACAGCTAGTAAGTACTTGAGACACAATTTGAACTTAGTTCTTCCTGATTTCAAGCCCAGAGCTCTATCCATTATACCACCCAGCTATGAGGAAAGATTGGAGAGGTCAATGTTGGAGGGGCTGTGGTAAAATAAGCACTCTGATATACCATTGCCATGTGAATGCACTTACCAAATTTAACTGTACATGACATTATTCTAGAAATACAAAGCTGTTGTTTAGAAGCTTCTATGGTATATTTTCATTTTCAAACATGATTTTATTCATTGGATCCTGCCATCATTTTTTAAAGTTTTTTAAAATGTTGTTTCTACGAACAATCGTAAATAAAACTATTGCCTTTCACCAACACAGACATGACCTATTTTAGGGAGAACATTGGTTTCTTATAATATAAAATTCATTAATAAAAGTAATTATCTGTAGACCTTTCTAAGGATACATAGAAGTCTAATCTTTTGGACAAGAAAGTCATTATTCACAGTTAACAGCGAAACTCTCCCACAAGAGTTCCTATTGTCCATAGGAAATGCTAACTCCAGCAAAGTTTTTAAGGTTGTTCTGCTAGATAAGCCTTCAACTTTATAAAATCTTACCTGAAAAGATGCAGATGGTAACACCACAGGTTATGTGGAAAGTTCTACTTTTATCTAAAAGTCTTCTTGTTCTCCTGCTTGCAACCTAAAATTAAAAAAAAAAGATTAGAAAATTATTTTGCTAAAATAGAGTAATAGGGTAAACTGTGTATCATAAAAGGAAAAATCATTCCATTCCTATTTTAATACTGTTTAACTTTCAGAGAATGTGGACTAGCCAAACTGAGCATGATCTATCTTCACCTTCTTTCCCTTCTTCCTTTGAAACCTGGGAGCCAAAATGTAGTCACCTAAAATGAGAATCCTGAGCACAAAGTTTGAGAACTCTTAGGATAATTATATTTGTAACTAGGTAAATAAAATATAAAGGAAGTTTTAAAAACAATGCAACAAGCTGGATAGTTTTTCTGTGGTTTTCTATTCATTTGAGGTATTAGGCAGTGCAGATCAGGCAAAGCAATTTCAAAACGATGGTTTTCTTTAAATGATTAAAATTAAATAATTCAGTAAATAAAAACTTAAGTAAAGGGAGAAAACATTTACTTATCTATTTTATTTATTTACAGCCTGGATACGGGATTTCATTGGTTTAGGGAACTCTACTGAGAAAATTCCCTCTCTCAATGCAGACTGACAAGAAATCATTCCCCAACCCATGGGAATCAAATCATTGGGAATTTAAAGTGTTACCTTATTGTATGTATAACTAGATTGAATCATTTATCTAATATTAAAGTTTCTAAAACAGGTAAGACACTATGGTAAGTGTTATGGATACATAAAGGATAAAAATTACAGTGGCTGCTCTCAAGGAGCTTACCCTCTAATCAGGAAAATACACCATGTACCCAAGTAAATAGGATGCCATGTAAAATGAAATAAGTAAAGGAGAAGTTAAGGTAAATATGCCTAGGAAAATCTGAAGATGAACCAATCAATTACAGAGGATCACATGGAGGTGTGAGGGATGAGGAGTACAATCAAGGAAGGTTTCATGAAAAATGTAGCAACAGCACTGAGAAGAGAAGCATTTCACCTAATAATCTAAGGAATGAGTGAATGGACTGAGGTAGAGAAACAGTTATCAGTGCAATTCAGCTAGAACACTGTATGTCAAGACTAAGAGTGTGAGATAAGGCTGCTAAAGTAGACTGCAGCCAAATTGGAGGTGATCTTTAGGGATAAGTTAAAGAGTTTGTAATTGACTCTATATGTAATAGGGAGCCAATAAAGATTTTTGAGCAGGTGAGTGGCATGGTGAAATGGGAAACAGAGGAATTATTTTGACAGCTGTGTTACACACACACACACACTAAAGGCATGGGGAAGTTGTAATCTGCCTCTGCTGATGGGAATACTTACAGAAATGAAATCACAGATTCTTGAAGCATTAAAAGTGTGATTAAATAGGAAAGAGATTGTAACAAAGAAAACTACTTAAGAAATTATTATAACATTCCTTAATTAAGGTATTGCCCATGCAAAGTAGGAGAAAGAAAAGATGTTTGAGTTAGGAGGGAACATCAATAGTTGTTGGCAACTAATTAGGTTTTGGAGGAAGGAGTGAGGGAAAGGGAAGGGTCAAAGGTAACTAAAGTTTGAAGCCTTGGTGACTGAGAAAATGGTGGTTTCCTCAACAGAATCAAGAACATGAGAGAATCTGGGAATAAATTTGCAGAAGACTGGAAAGGAAGGGAAGATAGTGAGTGCAGTTGGAGATACCCAGATGAAGATAGGGAGCTGAAATCTGAAAGTGGAGAGATGAAGTTTGAGGTTTTGTTTTGGGGATCATTCAAAGGAGCAATAGTCAAGGTCAGATGAGCAGATGAGATTGCCAAGGAAGAGATTATAAAGCGAGAAGGAAACAAAAGCAGGGGACAGTCTTGCAGGACACCCTCGCTTCACTTAGTGGGGCAGTTAGGAAGAAGAACCAAAAGGAAAGTTAGACAGATAAGAGGAGGATCCAGAGAAACTGGAGGATAAGATGCATCAAGGGCAAGCTAGGCAATAGCGTTGAATGTTACAGAAAGGGCAGAGATGCTTAGGTCTCAGAAAGGTCTTATACGTATATGTGGGGTGGATAGAAAGATGACGAGGTCCTTTGAGAGCTGGCACTGTCTCATTGGCTTTTCCAGTTGGAATTTGCATTCCACAACTCCCTACCTTCTGGGAGCCCCGCAGGAAGGCCAACAATGTCCGGCACATCGGTAAAAGAATAAGACAGCAGTTGAAGTTGAGAACTGATGCTGAAGCTCTGCTTAGACACAATCCTAGCTGAACAAATAAGGCAAGAGTCACAATACAATCAAAAACCAAATTATAACCACCTATCACGAATAACTCATCATTACCCCCAAATGTGTTCCATTTCTCCATATGCACTATTATGGGCCTCATTTCACAGTTGAGGAAATTGGGGCAGAGAGGTTACGTGACTTGCCCAGGGTCTCACAGCTAACAAGGGTCTGAGACTGGATTTTAGCTTTGGTCTCCCTGACTCCAGAACCAGTCAGGTTCATTGTGTTCCCCAGCTGCCTATCAGGAAACCAAGGGTAGATGAAAGAAAATTAAGTTGGAATTTCTTTCTTGTTTTACAGACGCCCCCTAAAATGTATCCTTGGACTCCAAGTTGCAAATTCCTGTTACAAATGCTCTCTACTCTCTTGATTTCCATGACACCCAATTCTTCTCATTTTTCTCCTCCTCTTTGACACCCCCCGTTCTGTGAAGGTTACTCATATTCTGCTCACCCTTTACAATTCTGTCTCTGGACTTGTTTCCTGTTTTCTCTCCACCCCCATAATTTTGTCAATTACCACTTTTATGTAGTTGATTTTCAAGTCTTTTCAAATCCCTCTTTCCAGAGCTCCAGGCCTAGATCTCTGTCTGCTTAATATTCTCACATGGAGATCTCCTCAGAACCTAAAACTCAACACTCCTCATACTAAATTCATCAGGTCTTTCCAAAATCTACTCCTTTCACTAACTACCCTATTTCTGTTGATAGTGCTATCATTCTCCCAGTAATACCGGGAATAAAATGGCTTATCTTTTATTTTCACCCACTACCCATACCCCCAAATTTAATCAATTATCAAATCATATTAATACCAATTATCCTGTCCTGTCTACTCTCACAAAGCCATCCTAGTTCAGGCTTCAGTCACATCTGACCTGGACAATTCCATTCAACAAATATGAAGAATCTAATTTGTTAAGATCAGTGTACTAGGTCCTACTGAAAATACAAACTCTAGATAAGATATGATGCCTGTCTTCATGAACCTTACAATCAAAGGAATACAATTACAATTCTAGGGAACTGCAAGGGAATGAGACACAAATAAAAGAAATCATATCAACCAACATTACATAGCATTTACATTAAAAAGAGAAAGAGTAAAGCACTATGTAAGATCCAAAGGGTAAAGACATTATTCCATAGAGAAGGTGGTCTTCAAGTTGGACTTTAAAGGAATTCCATGATTTTTTTTTTTAATCTCCTGACTCTGTTTCAAAATTTTTCTTTTCTCCTCAAGTCAACTATGCCACTTATTCCTTCATTACCTTTAACCACAAGATCTTGACTGGAAAAAAGAAATGAAGACATGAAACACAAGCTTCCCCTTTTCCCCACTTTTAAACTTTAAGGCACCTCTACATCATTGCTCCTTCTTTGTTTCTCCTTCTTTGTTTCAATCTTGAAGGAAAAAAATGTTTCATCTTTGCAAATGTCAACCATTCCACTTTAGTGGTCAGTACCGCTTCCAGGAGCTTTTGAAGATGAACTTACCTCTATCTAATTTTTATTTTTTCTTTATTCATTGGATCCTTCCTTATTGCTTAAAGATATGCTCAAATAAAATTTGAAACTTCAATCTATTTTAAAAGAATGTGGAAAAAATTGTTTTTTACATGTACTTGTAAAATATTAAAAATATGTTCAGATAACCCTAGTTCATAAAAAAAAACTTCACTTGATCCTCCCATCCTTTCAATCCATGGTTCTGTCTCTGTGCTACCCTTCCATAGCCAAACTTCATATTTATTCATTCTTAGCTGTCTATAATCTACAATAAGCTATCTACAATCCTTGCATCAATTTTCTCACCTTCACTAACTTTTCAACCCCTTTTAATCTAGCTTGTGGCCTTATTACTTAGCTGAGAATGCTATCTCCATGATCGCTAATAATCTCTTAGCTGATAAATCAGATTGCTTTTTCTCATTTCTCAACCTTCTTGACCTCACTGGAGAATGTGACCTTGTTGATCACTTCCTCTTCTTATATATTCTCTCAGCTGCTGTTTTCTTCTTCTTCCCCAGAGCACTGATTGGTTCTCCTCATAATTTTCTACGCACTTGGTTCCAGATCCCTCTGCTAAATAATCACCCATGTCCTACTTCCCTCTACAGTGATTTTGCTCCACAGTCTTAGCCTGAACCCTCTTCTCTCTACCCACTTTCTTACCAATTCCTAGATATTCAACTATCATTTTTTGTAAATATAACAATATGTCAATCTCAAGTATCCATCTTGAACTCCAGGCATGTCTCCACAAATGTCTCTGGAATATTTTCAACTAAATGTACCACAACTATTTCAAACTCAACATGTTGAAATAAAACTGATTGTTTCCCCTAAAACTTTCCCAATGTATTTGCTGACTTTTATTGATTGACTAAAAACCATCTTAAGATTTTCCATTAAAAACCTTCAGCAGTATAGAAGTAATAAAACCAGAGATTGAATTTCACCCAGGAGTAACTGACTAAATGGGATACTCCATTTTACAGATAAACAAACTGAGGCCACAGAGATTACGTGATAGTATAAGATCACAAAGGTAATTAGTGGTAGACTCGTGTCATGAAACTAGACCTTCCGGCCCTCATTTTCCTCATTACGGTCATGTAAGAACCTGGAGGTATTAAGTGACTCCTGAAGTAGAACTTTATCTAAGGCCACAGAGGTGAAAAGTAACAGACTGAGGATTTGTACAATGGACAGACCCTGGACTTCAAGTCAGGAGAGGTGTTAGAACTCCACCTCCAGCAGTGACTAGTTTTATGATGAAGGGAAAAAGTCACAATTATTCTCTCAGGGTCTTAGATTCCTCACCTATATAATGGAGATAATAAAGTCTTCTACAAATCTTTATCACTGACTTCACAGGACTGTTCTAAGAAAGGTATTCTGCAAACCTTAAATGGGAATCATCACTATCACTTTTGTCCACAATCATCATACAGCTAGTAAGCGGAAAGGTCAGGATTGCAGGATTCCAACTCAGGCTCCAAGTTCTGTGTTCGGTGCTCTGTACTTCTACTTGTCATTGTCAAGTAATTGAGAGCTTGTCCTAAGAAGCCCTTTTCTAGGAGCAAGCCAAAAAGCAGATCAGATCCACATAGGAATAAGAAACAATACTCAAAATACCCTATAATCAGTTCAAAAAAATTAGATTTAATTCAAATGAAAAAATAGCTGTATCACCCAAAAATTATTTCCATGAAGATCATGCAACCATATTGCCATAAGAAGAAAAACAGAAAGAAATGGGGAGAGGTGGTTTCTCCCAAGGTGATTAATGAAATTATGCTATTTTTGTAATATACAAGACACACAACAAAATTCACCATGAAATCATAACAAATTAAGCCATAAGAAATTGTTAAAAGGGAAGAGAATGACAAAAAAGGAGAAGTATTCAGAATTATTACTTGAAAAAATTCTGATCAAGTGAAGAGAGAAGCAAATCAACATCTTTTCACTGACATTCATTGAAAATGGAAGCATTGAAACTCTAAATTTTACTGATGATGGCAAGGGAAATATAATGTCCAAATACTGGTCTCCATGTCCCAAAGTCAGCAGGGACCACAGGAAAACATGTGATCATCGTCATAGCGCAAAAGTAGTTAGAAATAAGGCACCACACTGTTAAGGGAGCTTCCTCTCAGCTTAAAAAGTATGACTTATTTGGCTAGAAAAATTTGGGACTTCAGTTCCCATATAGGACACACAGGTTTATCCTGTTCACAAACTGTCCCAATAACTAATCTGGGTCAGTCATAATTTACTTTAAAATAAAAATATAGTTCTTTGTTGTATATCACATAAAATATTCCTGGGCACAGTTTCTCTTTAGCATGTACAGTTTTGGTTGGGAAGGTCAATAAGTATCTTCCATGGAGTCAGCTCACTCCAGTTAGGAGAACTGAGACTACAAAAATTGACTGCCCCCATCCATTTAACAGTATACAACTTCCCATTCATTCTCTGTATACTCTTCATTGTAACCGCATTGTCTTACTGCCCTATATTCCCCAGTAACTCACCTCCATCATATGCCCCTACCCCAGTAACTGATGGTTCTTTATTTTTGAGTTGTAAGGCAATGTACTAGGCTATGGGAAGGCAAAGACTTTTTTTTAATCTTTGCATTAAAAGAGCTATGGGGTATATGTGTAAAAAAGATAAGTATATATTTTTTTTAATTTGAAAAGGGAGAGATCACTAACACCTAGAGGGATGAAGCTAATTACAGGAGGTAGCACCTGAGTTGACATTTCCTTAAAATGAATTAAGGAATTTAAAGGATGAGTCAAGGAAGGAGGGCATTTCAGGGATGCATCCCAGCTTGTGCAACCAAAAAAAGGGGGGTGGAGGGAGATGGAATGGAAACAGAAGTATGTCAGTTTGATTGAAACATTGAGGTTTTGAAGGGAAATAATGTAAAATAAATATGAAAAGGTAGGCTTCAGCTGTGTTATAGAGGAATTTAAATACAAAGCTCAGCAGTTAGTATTTTATTCCAAAATTAATCTTGGAAATCAAGATTTGTGAATGCAAGGGACATGGTCAGACCTGTTCTTTAGACTATGTTGTTAGGTATGCAGAGGATGGAGAGAAGAAGAGAAAAACGGGCTCTACAGACACTAGTTGGCAAGAGGTTCCAAAGAGTGTGCATTCTAGGTCCTCAGAAGAAAATGTGCTCTGCTAACTTCCTCCAGTAATTTAGAAAATGGTATTATTTATAAAAGACTATTTAGTAGAATAAGCAAAAGTAATTAAAGCCTATCAGGAGCATTTCGGCAAGCAGAACATCTTAATAACTAGGCAAAATGACTTTAGTGACAGCTTTAAAAGGAATTCCTGAGAGTTAAGATTTTGTTCATCTAGTAATCACAGGCAGCTTTTTCATGTAAATTTTTATATTCAAAAAATCTCAAACAATTGAAAATGTATCCCAAACATACTTTGCTAATGAATTTTTGATCATATCTGGATAGAATGGAAAGACACAAGGGATATGAAATGAGAAGCATGGCACTCATTCTCTGGGGGGCTTTTTCTACTCCTGAGCAAATGAAAACCATTCCACACACCTTCAGCATGGTTTTTCCTTTATTTATTTTCCTTCCTGTTCCAGTTTCACTACCCCCTCATTTGGAAATGAAATGGAGGAAATTTTTTAAAACAAAAATGATTACAGCAGAAATTTACCATTTCATATATAATACTCTTTGTTCTTTTGTATATTGAAATGTTTATGTTCGTTGCTGATTGGAAAGTTCAGAAAAGCAAAAAAGAATGGGGAAGGAAGGGAAAAAATTAGAATGGAGAAATGGGAAGCACAATGCCTTCCTTTCTTCCTCTTCCACTTCAAGCCTGAGTTAGTTGCTATAGTGGTTTTTCCTTTGTTGATTCCAAATGACAATGACTTTCTTAATATCTCTGACACTGGAGTAAAGCAGCATGGCTAAGGGGAGAGTAGACTGGACTAGGGGGTCAGAAAGACCTGGGCTCGAGTAGTACCTCTGACACTAGTTGCCTGACACACTGTTAAGTCTGTCAACTTTTCTGAGTTTCAGTTCTGCTATCTGTAAAATGAGGCAGCTAGGTGGTGCTAAAATGCTGGGCCTGGAATCAGAAAGCTATGAGTTCAAATCTATTCTCAGCACTCATGAGCAAGGCATTCTATTTCTGCTTGCCTCAGTTTTCTCAAATGTATCATGGAAATAATAGCACTTTTTATATAAATTAGATAATTAAATTTAGAAAACTAGATAATATTTGTAAAGCACTTTAAAAACCTGAAATGTTATATCAAGTTAACTATTACTGTTAGTATTATTTTATTGCTGTCAAACGGATGATAGCATTTACCTTCTTGGGTCATTATGAGAATTTAAAGAAGAGAATGCATGGAAAGAGTTGTATGTCCTCACCGCCACCCCCATGACTAGCACTATATCTCATACAAGATTTGTCTGCTTTAAACGTGGTTTGGGGGAGTGGGGTGTTTTGTTTTGGGTGTGTTTGTGTTTTGGGTTTTGGGGGGGGGGGGAATGTTTGTTTTGGCATTCAGAGTTAAGTGATTTAGTCCATAGATTTTAAGTGTCCCAGGCAGAGTTTGAACCTCAGCTCCTCCAGACTCCAGGGCTGGTGCTCTATGCACTGAGTCACCTAGCTGCCCCTGCTTTAAACTTAGTTGGACAAAAATACTGCATCATTCCCAAGGAATTTTTGAAGAGACATTCTTGCATTAGTGTTGTAGTAAGCAGTGTGAAAGACTTAGCTTGCCCTCAGATATGGATGTCAGTGGTAAACAGAATATAGGAAAAGAGCAAAGTATATGGTTTGCACTTTTCCTACACAGTCAAGATTTATTAAATACTCATTGATTTTAAATATTAACAAGATAAAAATGAGAGCTATTATTTCAATATGAGTGTTGATTGTCCCTTCACTAAACTATTATCAAAATTTTCATGACTCAAGAATTCAACTCAGAAACATTTACTAAGCACCTATAAAATGGAAAAGGGCTGATGCAAGTAGACTATGTGAACTAATAATTTGATGAATCCCAATTGTCTAGGTGAACACTGATGGCCCTATCTCAGGACAAATTGAGGGTCATGTTGACTATCATAACCAATATTTATGTGGCATTCAACTTTGGTATTTTATATAGATTACTTCATTTGAGCTTTATAACAACTGTGTGAGGTAGGTGTTATTATTCATTTTCACATCTGGGGAAAATGAAACACATAAAGGTCAAGTGACTTGCCCTGGATTATACTACTAGTAAGTGTCCCAGACAAGATTCAAACACAGGTCTTCCTGAATTTAAGCCCCAGGCTCTTTACACTGTGCCAACTAACAGCTTTCACTATGAAAGGAACTTTTCAAAGAAGATCATCCTTTGGGATTGATACAACACTTTCTCAACTAATTTTAAACCAAACTCATGTTTAGTATACCATCTGTGAGTATCTTGGTCTATTCAACACACGTTTTCAATAAAAGGAGTACCCTTCAAACATGAGTAGTCAAGGCAGTATCATGTCTGCATACTTGTTATAAAGTCAGCATAAAATGACACTATTTTAAGAAATGTGAACTGTTTGTGGAAGTCAGATGTTTTTCTTGAAATAAAAGTGGTAAGGCTTAAGGGAACTCTAAATTACTACTGGCAGAACATCATCTCTTTAAACGGTGGTTATATGAAATATTGTTACTGAACAGGGAAAGGGCAGATGTGAAAAAGCAGACTATTTTTAGGAAGGCAATAATTTCTTTGACTGATGAATAAAATAATTAACATTTTTAATCAAATTATGCGGTCTCAGAGGTGAAAGTTTAATAAATAACCTAAACAGAGGGAAAAAATATGATTATACTATATACATGAAAGTATCATTTCCCCCTCTCACTTAGAAATCATCTGCTTTTTTTTTGGTAGAATGGAGATTTTTGAATCTTCAGGAAACAGATCAGGAGTTATCTTTTTTGATCTGGCATCCCCTAGTGGAGAATTTTCTATATGCTTTTTATGTGAAATTTTATTTCATGGATTTTAGATGATTTAGTTATGTCTTGAAAGATTTTAAATAAGCTAAAAACTACCATGCAGAACTCTAGGGCAATAAGATTTAAAACTAACATCTATACTTCCCTTTAAGTGATAGTTCCCTAAAGGAAAACCTTAATAAACTCTCCTTAAATAAATGAAAAAGTGAAAGACTGTAGTGTATTCCACTTCTGACTACTATGCCATATGTATTTAAATTAATATGCTAACTAGACCACAATAATTTTATAAGTTAACAAGGTTTAAGGCTAGGAAAGAGGCATAAGGTCCACGAAGGGGAAGGTGACAGCTCTGCTGTATTCTGCTATATATAGATACTATATTGCAGAAAGTACATAAATAAACTAGAAATATTAAGACAAAACAACTAGAGGCGATGGCATGAGGATTTTTTGAAAGAACGAGGAATGAAAAGAGATTTTTTTCATAAGGGCATTAAAAACTATCTTCAAGTACTGGAAAAGTTATCATGTGGAAAAGGGATTGTTCCTCTTAGTCCTAGATGGCAGAACCAAGAGCACTTGACAGGGGAGGAAAGGGTGATTTTTTAACTCAATGAGAGAAAAACTAACTATAGAGAGCTGTCCCTAAAACAAAACAGGCAGTCTTAGAAATCATCTTTGCCAAGAATGAATTTTGTCTTAAAGTATTGGCTGGACTTACATTTGTAAATGTTGCAAAGAAGATTTTTACTTAAATTAGTAGAAGAATTATGGAAGATTTAAGTATGGGTTGGAATAGATGGTCTCTGAGGTACCTCCAACATAGATCCTGTAATTTTATGAATTGGTTCAGAAAATACTAAAGGAGTAGTGGAAGTACAAATTGATACAACCACTATAGAAAGCAATTTGGAATTAGCCAAATACAGTGAATAAATTAATCTATACTCTTTGACCCAGAGATTCTAGTGCTAAGCATATAGTCCTAGGAGAACAATGTCAAAGAAAAAAGCTCTATATACACCAAAAATATTTTTAGCAGCACTTTGTATAAAAAAAAAGTAGGAACCAAGTATATTCCTATGAAGTAGAAGGAAATGATCAAGCAAATTCTGATAGACTGAATGAGAAAATTGCAAAACTGAAAGAAAAGATAAACATAATGAATACAGAACCGTAGAAAGACTTACTTGATATAAAGTAAAGTAAGCAAAGTCAGGAAAATGAAACATACAATAACAATACAATAAATAGAAAGAACAACACTAAAACTATCAAAATTAGATAATTCAAAATTAGAAAAAAAATATTGGATGAGAAAAATTTTAAGAAACTTCCAATCCTGATCTTTTATAAAAAGATGGGAGTATCAATAGGTTTACAATACTACACATAACAGCAGATTTTCTCAATGTATAGATTGATTTTTCTGATTTTTTTCTCTTCCTTTTTTTTTTTAATTTAGATTCTTTGTTCTAAGACATAGCTCTCTGGGAAATGGGAAGGGTAAAAACAAAATATATAAACAAATTCAGTTTTAAAAGAAAAAACAAATAAAGTCCTTTATCATTTCCCTGGCCTCTTAAAACTTTGAAAAACTTAACTGGACTAATTTCTCAGAAGCTCCCACAGCCTTGTCTATTTATTTCCTTAGTTTAAGTGAAGAGTTTTTCATCAGCAGGGTAGGGGAACAGTGGGAAACAGAAGTGTCAAACTTCACTGATCTGGAATAAGGGACGAACAATCTGAATACCAAGCTGGTAGGAATGAAATATTAAAAGACTCACAAAGTCCTTCAACACCTGGAGTAAATTCTTTAGTGAAGAAATTAGGGAAGTATAAGGGAAAGAATCATTTGCACAGCAAAGTCTAGGGTCAACCTTAGACCAATGGATAAATAGTACCTACATTAATGAGATCATGGATCCCCTAAAGGTATCAAAGTATAATTTGAAATAGAGAAAGAAGTATGGAGCAAGAGGGGAGAAAAGTCCTATCTCAAATAATATGAAGCATAAACTTTCAAATGTTATTTTTTGAGGGGAGAGGGACGACACAATTCTATAATTCTCAAGTGCAATGTTAAAGGAAGCATAGGAAAGGGAGACAGCCTGAAAGTCAAAAACTTTTGGGTTTAAATCCCACCTTTGATACACTTTGGCTGTGTGATCCTGGGCAAGTCATTTAACCTCCTGCCCTGGTTAATTCTCTGAAACTTTAAATTATAGAGAAAGTATCAAATTGAATCAGAAGAGGATGTTTCTTCACCCAGGAGTTACCTATACAAATAAAATTGTAGTTTCTGGCTCGATTGCTATACCTAAGTATAATGGGCACAAACTAAGAAATAATGGTGAATTTCAATTTACATTAGTAATCAGCTGTCTACGTCACACTAAGTTAGGGAAGGCTTTCATATGCCCCAGATAAAGTGTGCATTCCATATGTTACAAGTCTTTATAGGAACAAAGAATATCTTATTATCTCAAAAAAAGTTACATCACAGACAGTAGAATTTTCACATCTTTTTAAGAGTAATATTAAAGTTTCTCTCCTTGAATAATTCTCTTCTGACTTCAAAATCTCAAGGATTATATAACACTAGCAATGTGGGTACAACTACATGACAAAACCTGAAAAGTCCACCCTTGGTTGCATGCTAGGCAACTACCTATTTGCCTCCTTGAGTGTCACTCATACCTGGTATGTAAATGTAAGTTTTTATAGTCATACAGTTGTAATATCTGAATCACTGTACAAGATTAAATTGCTTGCCTTGAACAAGAGTCTTAGTGATCTTAAATACTACTCTGATTTAAATTTGTATGAGTTGACACTAGATGGCACTGTTGCTTGTTATCTATTAAATATTCTAAGTCTTTAAAAAGCAGTATTTGAGATTTTTATATAATAATCAGCTTTTAGGGGAAATACCCTTCTATTCACTAGCAGGATAAATATGAATTTAACATTACTTAGGGGAAGATATCACATTGAGCAAGATATAAAAATAAACATTTATCAAATGTGACTTGTCCTAACTTTCCGATTGGATTCCTGTCAAGAACAAATGCCATAATGCTAGTGATGATCATTTGTAAACTTGTTACATAACAAACTTTCTAGGTCCACCCAAACACACATACCTTCACTCTGTTCACTTTCAATAAACTGGAATATACTTTCAAATAAGAATGGGAAAAAGCTAGTTCAATTGCCCGCTCCATTTGGGAAATCGCTTTCATAAGCAATCTTGGCAAGTGTTAATTCAGGCATGACCGAATATTTCCACAACAATGATATAAAAAATAACCCAAGGGTGAACTGGATAGATGCAATTGTTAAGCATTTCTGCCAAAATCTCTTCCTAATATTGAGCAGAAATCTTCTTGCCCATAATGTTCTTTCATTGGCATTAATTCTCCTTACTACAGCCGTAAAATGCCTCTAACTATCTTCCACATGGCTTCAAAACTTCTAGGATTTGGAATCTAGGGCACAGTAGGTATTTCTACATGACATACTTGGAATAAGTAAAGGGGGTTACAAAGTCTACCTTAAGTCCTCTCTTTTACCATTCCATATCCAGGTTATACTTTTCTTTTCTATTTCGGTTTAGATATGTTTTGATGACCAAAGGTGAGAATCAGTTGTTACTTCCCTTGCTCTAGAGATTATAATTTTTGTGTAGCCAAGACTGCATTACCTTTCTGGCAGCCACATAAAGTGCTGACTCAACTTGAATTTACAGTCAACTAAAACAATGAGGCACTTGTCATGTGAATTCTTGTAAAATCATTCCTGTACTTGTGCAATTGACTGTTTGAACCTAAGTGATGGATTTCATTAATAGCTCTGTTAAATTAAAATAAGTCAAGTATGCAGAGGAGTCCAATACTAGACATAATGCATTTTCAAGAATATTGAGAAATTCATTCTCAAGAAATATGGAAAAGGGAGGAAATACCCTTGATTAACATAAAAAATTCCAGGCCTTGTTACCAAAAACAAGATGACTAAAAACATTAATAGTCACTGTTTCACATTTCAGCGCTTTTTTTCTTCATCTCTACAAAATGTCACAAGAATAGCTTATACATGAGAGAGAGCATGGCACAGTGAATAAAAAACTGTGCTAGGAATCAAGAACAGCTGGGTTCCTTGGACTCATCTGGACCATGTGGCCCAGGGCACATCACACAACCCCTTGGTGTCCCAGGCAATGCTCTAAAACTAACATGTGCAGAATAGTTGAAGATCTGTTTTGGTTGGGAGAATTCCTCATGGTTAGCTCCATATACCAGCGAAAATGATGGGGCAAGGGACCTGAAGTCCAAAAACACAACCCAGGTCCTGAACCTTCCAACACGTCCCCCTAGATACTCAATAATCCCTTCTACTGTTCTTTCTTTGTTACCCCACCCCCCCAACCCTTCCTTGTCTGTTACCTCTGGATTACCCCAGGCTGCTTCCTACCCTTAATCCCATCTAGACCCTTCTTAGTTACCTGGGCAAGGAAGGGGGTCACCCCAGGCTATTGGCCATGCCTTGATCACATCCAGATCTTCCCAGAGTCTTTCTGTATAAAAGGTCCCATTAAATGGCTCAGATTCTTAAAATCTGGTTTGCTTGTACTGGTGTCACAAATAGTACAGATTCTTAAAACCTGGTCCACTTCTCTTGGTGATACAATAAACCTTGTTACTTGGACTGAAAGAAGACTTGAGTGGTTGAATTCTTTTGAGGTAGATCCATGTCTTTTGCCTTTGCATTTCGAGATTCATAGCACCCCTAGACCACAACATAATCACAAGGTGTCCCCCCCAAAAAATTTTAGATCTCTCAAAGGTATCTTTGAAAAGAGTAGAAAATTGATAGTGTTGCACAAACAATATTCTTCAGCAAATCACACCTTTAAATTCAAACAACTAACCATAAAAGGTACAAAGAAAATATGATCCAACATTTTATTGTTTGCCAAAAGCATTTTACATATAGTAGGTACTTAAGAAATATTTGATTACTTGTATTAACTACTTTGGGGTGAAAAAAAAGAATTTAATTTGATCATTAAAAAAATTTCCTTAGAGGATCTTCTTCTGCAAGACATCTCCTATGCCTCTAGTAACATCAGAGATAACTTTGATGACTCTGATTATTTTAATCAAGAATATAACAGAAAGACACGTGCTCACCAAAGGTGTTTGTTACTGTCTTCAAAGTTGTCTGGCATAGAATTAAAATCAAAGAGAAATTCCCTATTGATGGCATCAAAGTAAATCTTTAACTAGTTTGGTCTTTCTTAACTTTTAATTTTTTCTTAAAATATTTACATTGTTAGAAATATAAATCTTATGGTGGCAAAGTGGCATAGAGGATAGAGAACTGGTCCTGAAACAAAGATGATATGAATTCAAGTCCTGCTTCTGAGAAATTCTGGTGTGACTCTAGGCAAGTCACTTACATTTTCAGTGCTGCAGCCAGAAGGGTCAAACTCATGGTGAAATGGCCTGAACTAGATTAAAATGTAATTGGGAAATGTTTAGCAAAATACAATACAACATAGATAAGGCTAATTTGTAATTTTCTCAGTCTATATATTCCAGTAGGGAACTGTGTTTACTGAGTGTAAAATCATTGCTCTCTGACTACTTCTCTGCATATTGATAGAGGGAGTTTCTTCAACAGGAAATTCCTTAAGCCAATAAAATCACAAGTCCAGTACCTCATTATCTCCTCTATCCGACCCATGGAAAAGGGAAGAAGACTCCTTTTTCAAAAAAAATCAACTGCCACACTTGAAGCAACTATTCATCAAATGTTTCTTGGCTACCTTCTCCATGCAAGTACTGTTCTAGCCACAAGAGTGCAAATATTTTAAAATGTCACAGTTCTTGTCCTCATAGAGACATAGAGCACACCTTGTACTAGGAAGTAAAGAAAAATGGGGAGAAAGAATTATATACAATTATATAAATATGCAAATGTATAGATATGAACAATTCAAGGAAGGATATGATGGACGCAAAGAGAGATTCTAACAAAATACTCTAGGAAAATTCAAAAGAGGGAAGTCATCAGGGATGATATGGCAACTAAACTGAGCATTCAAAGAAAAAGAGTATGAAAGGCAAAGATAAGGAAAAAGTATATTCACAGTCCTAAGAGGTTAAATGATTTGCCCAGGGTCACAATTTATATAAGAAGCAAGACTTGAACCAAGATTGTATGGATTCAAAAGTTAGCACTCTCTTCACTCCAACTTTTTTCATATCCTCTTGCTCATGTCCTCCCTTTCCAGGCAAAGAGGTCAGAATATATTAGTTTTGATCAAATCTGGGGATAAAAGAAAGCCAGAAAAGATAACTAACATATGGGATTGCAGAACCCAACACATCTGAAACAGACACTATTTCATTACTTTGATTCCTGTCATTTTTTTTTCCAAGGGGGAGAGATCTATAATTTCATCGTTGTCCAAAACTCTTGGTAAGGAAACCTTACTAATGCAAAAGTTCAAACTCAGGTCTCTCTTGACTTATATAATGGTGAACCATTGGAGCAGATTAAGAAGGAGCCATCAGACATGAGAAGACCATGATAGAACAGTCTCACAGAAATCAAGGGGAATGAGAGTATTTAAGAGAAGGCAGTCAGAAAGCAGCATCAAATATTGTGGAAAGATCAAATACAGGATTTAGCCATTAAGAGGTGACATTTGAGAACAAAAGGAAGAGGCAGAATCAAAACCAGATAGGAAAGTGTGAGAAGTGACGTGATAAGGAAACAAGAGACAGTATGAATCTAGATAGGGCACTGGACCTGTGATCAATAAGATCTGAGTTCAAATCACACCTGAGGGAGGCACTTACCAACCACAAAAACCACTGCCAAATTATGTAATCTCTCAGTTTCCTTAGATATAGAATAAGGGAGCTGAGCTTAATGGCCTCTATGGTCTCTTCCAGCTTTAAATGTATGATCCTACAATTTGGATGTATTGAGTGGAGACTAAGTTCTGTGATCACCTTCTATTGGCAGCTAGGGGGCACAGTAGAAAGACTGCCGGAACTGGAGTCAGGAAGATTCATCTTCCTAAGTTCAAATCCAGCTTCAGACACCTACTAGCTGTGTGACCCTGGGCAAGTCACTTAACCCTGTTTGCCTCAGTTTCCTCATCCACAAAATGAGTTGGAAAACAAATGGCAAACAAGTATCTTTGCAAAGAAACCCGCAACAGGAGTCACAAAGAATCAGACATGATTGAAAAATGACTAAACAACACTTAATATGATATTCATAGTAAAAGAGAGGAGACTGACAACAGTGGTTTGAAGGGATGGGAAAGTCACAAGATTTTTTGTTTGATTTTTAAATTTTTTAAGGGATAAGGGAGACATAGTCATTATTTTCCTTCAAAAAGAATTTTCTTCCTAACCAATAGGCTTTTCCCAACAACCTTAAGCAAAGGTCAAATGTCAGATTCATGAGTTACAGACAATTCTTATTTTAAAAAATGCTGATTCTCCTGCTCCCAGCCAGACTGGACACTCAAGGGCTACTGACCAATTGTTTCCTCTACTGATCAGAATATACATTTTGGTCTATCTTTTTTTTTTTTCCCAACCGGGGGCAATTTATTCCTCCTTAAACAACCTGGAGGACTCCTCACTTTCAGAGATTTCCGAGATTGATGTCAAAATTAACATGAATGCCTAAATAACATAACCCACTGCTGCTCAAAACTCCTGGGCTAAGATCGCGCCAGTGGCAGAGATTATAGAAGCGTCTCATTATGGTCAGCTAGATAATTCTGCTTAACCTTAGGATCATGAAAAGTGGAAAGGATTCTATCATGAAAACGGAGCTGACAAAGTCAGGATATAGATTCAAGCTTTGGCTCAAACACTTAGCTGTTACCGAAACTCATTCATAAATTCTATCATAGAGAGCTATTACAAAGATCAAATGAAATGATGGATATAAATTACTTTTTTAACCCCTAAGTACTGTATAAATGTAACTTATGACTCATATTCAGTCCAACTGCCTCATTTTAGGGCTTTAGTTCAAATGATTTGATTAGTATTCCACAGAAAGTGAATGAACTAGATTCCTTTGCCAGTTCTAATTCCTATTATGTTATGATATACCCAAGATGACCTTCAAAATCTATAAAACAAATCTTGTTTCAAAGTTTTTACTTTTTACCCATAGAAAACTACAATAAACATAGTCTAAGAGTATAAGGAATTCCATGGGACTATCAGCTTCATCTAATAAACAAAAGGGCTTGCTCGTGATGGGACACTTCAAAATATTACCTAAATATTTTGATAGGAAATGCCATTATGAGTATGATTATGAGGAACATGTTTACTTTGACAATATCATGAGCCACTGTGAAGAATAATTAATAATAACTTGAGCAACAGTTCATAAAAAATCCAAAAATAAACTGCAATTTCCGTCCTCTTGGTATAGATCCAAAGGCTTTATAAGGGTCCCTGCAAGCCCAAATAAAACCTAATTTATTTTGAGTGACCCTGGTTGGCTTCTATCAACTTGATATCCTAGAAACACTTAACTGTAATACAACATTTAAGTCAGTATAGTTGATTGCCCTTCCATTTATGAAAGACTATTTTTTTTTTAGAATATCATCTCCAAAATCAGCCATTAATTCTAAGACACTGGAAGAACCAGAAAAATAGAAAAAGAACTCCAGTAAGTCACCTAACCTATTACATTGCCTCCATAACCAACCACCACTTTCTGTGCTTTCTGTGTTTTATAAACCCAAATCTTTTCTGCTGTATTGTATATCCCTTTATTTCTTGTTCCACACTCATTGGAAATGAAGTAACCCTGCATGCATCTAAAAGCATACACTTTATCTGTCCCAACAAAGGCTCATATTTCTAGGAAGGAGAAAGCTGCCCCTATAGGAGAAACATTGTCAGGAATAGCAATGACAACCTGATACCTACAAGTACTTTGTGTACTTGTCCTTTCAGTTGAGCCTGTGGAGCAAACTCAAGGGAAAGACACAACCACCCTCTGAAACTTCAAGATACTTGGCCTTGGTAGAGAAATACTGAAGTGAATGAACAAGACTTTGTTAATAAGAAAACTGCTTTTGATCCATATCCATAGGTCATCTCTTGCTAAAGAAAGTGCTATCTAACAGACCAATAGATTGACAATTATAAAATCCTAGTCTCAGCTAAGTGACCTTGGGCCAGTCAAATATACTATCTCAGTCTTAGAAATATGTTCTGAAATGTAAGTAGCAGCTCTTTGTGGGGGCGGAGAACTGGAAATTGTAGATATGCCCAGCAATTAGGGAATGACTGAACAAGTTGTAGCATATGATTGTTATGGAATGCTACTGTAGAATAAGAAATGATGAACTCAATGACGTTAGAAAAAACATGGAAAGACGTAGCAAATAAAGAAGAGTAAAATGAGCAGAACCGTTGTATATAGAAACAGTAACATTGTTTTAAGAATGACTTTGAGCAAATAAATCATGTTATTATAAATATCCAAATTAACTATAAAGGGCATATAAAGAAAGATACCATCTGCATCCAGAAAAAGAACTGATAAATTGAAGAACGTACAGAATAATTTTACACACACACACGGAAAGAAATTTACATGATAACTTTATTATGGATTTAAAAGCAATAGTAAGTTGTACCCATAATAGATTTAGTTTCATGTGCAATCATCTTTTTTTATTATGTTATGGAAATGCTTATTTTATTCCAAAAATTAAAAATAAAGTAAATAAATGTGAAAGAAAAAATGAAATAGGAATGATAACAACTAACTTTGACCCTTTGTCACTGTGCAAAGATATTCTGAGGATAAAATATAAAGTACATTAATTTATTCAGTAATTATTATGTATCTTCTAGATTTAAGAAAAACCTAATCTAAAATAATGCTCTGGGCTCCTTGGAGTAAAGCTTTTAAGAAAATTAAGATGATGTTTTTAAATTTCTTTTTTCTTTTTTAACAAAGTCTGCCAAGGAGAGTCAAAAGACCAGAATTCTAGTCTTAATTTTGCCACTAACTAAATATGTAACCCTTGAGCAAGTTATTTACTCTTTGTGGACCTCTGATTGACTACCTGTAATTCTGAGGACAGAGGAAGACTGAATTCTGAAAAGCAGTTCTAAACTATACCCCACCGCAATCATAGCTGTGAGCCTTTGGCCCAGCACTAATACTACTAGGCGTATACCTCAAATAATAAAAAGAAAGAGAAAAATGAACCATATGCACAAAGATTATTTTTACAAGAGCTCTTTCTGATATAACAAAGAACTGGAGATACACAGAGTGCCCATCAATAGGGAAACAACAAAACAAATTATGGCATATTATTATGACAGTACATTATTGTGCCAAAGTAAATGATAACAGATTTGATTCAGAGAAACCTAGAAGTCTTGCATCAAAGTGAGTGAAAGGAACAAAAACAAAAGAACAATGTACATAATGACTACACAAATGTAAAGGATACTAATTATGAAAAACCAGAGGACTGCGATCAACACAATTAGCAATCCTGGCTTCAGAAAAATAACAAAGCATGTTTCCCAAATATGCAATTTGTTCTGCCTGACTGCACTCATTTGTTATAAAGGGATGGGAGGATGGTTGAGATCAGAGACTGGGTTAACAGGTAGGATAAGAGATGCCAGCAAAAAAAAAAAGAAAGGGAAATAAAATATTAAAGAAACACAAAAGAAAAACAAAAAGAAATCATCAGAAGGGGTCACAAACACCGGACCTTTTAGTTGCCATCACATTTAAAGTAAATATATATTTCATAAACTATATGATAGAAGTTCATGGTTTCATATAAAAGTCATTTTTTGATATTTATATATTGAATTATTCATGTCTGGTGACAGTCATTAAGTTCATAATAAAAATGTAATTCTAAAAAAATGGAGCATTAAAAGCAAATGGTCCTTCTAAATTCCCTCTCTTACTTTCTATAATTCTCATACTCTACATACTCTGAAGTTGTAGTGTATAGAAAATTCCTATAGATAGCCATGAATATGTACCCTAATTCCTACTCTTTTCCACTAGATACCACTGGAACATCCTGCAATTATAAATCATTTTATTATGATATGAAGTTACATCTCTCCATTCATAGGACTAATCAGAACAGGCTAATAAAACAGAAAATATTTCTATTTAGTCATGGATCAAGAACATTTGAAGATAAGTAATCTCTCAACTATCATCAGTAAATAGATCAATATCACTAAATAATTCCAGATTTTTTTATGTTTCCTCTGTTAGATCAGAGCCCAGTTCAATTTTTTCACATTCCTCTTAAATACAGAAACCAAAAGATATGTACTAATAAGAGAAGGAATATTATTGTCTAACTTTTATACATAATACCAGGAAGTGCTAGATTTAGAGGAGAGAAGATGGACTTGAGTCCTGGTTCTTTCATTTAATAGTGACTGAATAGATGACCTTTAAATTCCCTTCTCGATATAAATCCATAGCCTGTGACCCATTTAACAGACTTAACAAATGGTCATATTTATTAATACATATTTATGAAGCGAATAGCACATAAAGACATTTCATTTCTTTCCTCCTTATCCTTAATGATATCCTTCACTGGGCTCCCTGTCAGAAGATCTGGATTCTATGTCTAGTACCCCCATGTCTAGCCCAGTTATATATATGTATATATATAGATATATAGATATAGATATATATACTGGTTCCCAAATAACTTGATTTAGAATCAAGATTTTTCAACTGGGAACCCAGTGATATACTAGTTCCCCAAATAACTCTGTGACCCTGGGCACACTGTTTAATATCTTTACGGCTATTTCCTCATCTGTTCAATGGTGATAACCCTTTAACCATTTACTTCATGGAGTTATTGCCAGATCACAGACCTATATCCTAATGGAAGCATGTTACTAATATACCTCACAATACTAGGGTCCATAGGAGCTGTCTGTAGGAAGCCCCTGTAACCTATACATGAGACTGTGCTCTTGGAAAATATCCTCCATACTTCCATTCAGATTACACAAGTATTCAAAAACTCCAAGTGAGAAACACCTCACTTAAAGGAGATGAGCTCTAACCCCTACAACCTCTCCCCTTCTGGATGACAAACCATGTCTAAAGCACCTCTTTCTTAAGGTTTATTGGTTTCTTTCTTTAATCTTGATGACCTTTCAAACCTTACCATCTAATCTCTTTCTCTTCCCCTTTTAAGCTATATGTTCCAAATATCTTCTTTCTCCATATTTTACACTGTTCTTACCATATATGGTATAATAGTGGATAAAAGAGCACATCAAGATAACCACCTACAAGATGTTAGTGAGTATCTAGATATCCACCTACTATGATGTAGCTGATGTATTAGTGACTGTACTGAACAGATCCTACAGCTCCCAAGGATTATACAATTATGACATTACTGTATCTCCCTTTCAGTTCTCAAAATAAATGCTTTAACTGAAATACTATGGAGACATGTGTAAGTTGTGAGGAGCAAATTAGTGCCAATGAAACACCAAAAAATGTCTTGAGTTGAAATTTAATTTTCCTTTATTTTTTTCTTTGTGTCTTCAACACCTAGCACAGTGCCTGGCACATAGGAGGCCCTTAACAAATGCTTCATCAGTACATGAAAGGATACATAAAAACTATGGCTGCTTAGACTTAAAAAGATAATGCTTATTGTTGTGAACAACATACAGGAAATCTGAATGCACTTAACATTCTGAGATCATTACAATATCAATCAAAATACTCTCTACACGAGCCATCACTCCTGGGATTTTGAGTTGTTTAATCATTTTCAGTCATGTCTGACCCTTCGTGACCCCTTTGGGATTTTCTTAGCAAAGATACTGGAGTTGTTTGCCATTTCTTTTTCTAGCTCATTTTACAGATGAAGAAACTGAGGCAAACAGGGGTAAATGACTTGCCCAGGGTCATAGAGTTAGTGTCTGAAGCTGGATTTGAACTCAGATTTTCCTGACTCCAAGTCTGGCACTCTGTCCACTGTCCATACAGCTACCATATATATATATATATATATATATATATATATACACATATATATATATATATTCACACACATATGTACATATGTATGTATGTGTATTGCAGTATATATAGTACATATATATTGCCATGTTATATGTCTGGGCATTATGTATGCAGTGTTATACATATCTGTCTCTTTCTCTCTTTAAACACACACACACCAATCTCTTGTGTCATGTATCCTGAAGACAATGATAACTATCTATCAAATGATTGGCTGACCCAAAATAAAAGATACCTCCAATGGATGCTATCCCCTTTACCACCTTATGAACTTCCAGGTCCAAACCCATGCTTCTAGATTTATAATACCAGAATTTTAATAGCTTGGAGAATGAAAGAAGAGCGATTCATTTTGGTATTTTCCTTGTCTTCTTACACTGTTCATTCATCTTTTTTTTTCAAACTGATGTAATTTATTTGGCCCTACTCATTATTTACAAGGTTAAGACCTTGTGGTAATCCAGGGGGGAAAGAAAATAGAAAATAATCTTAAAAATGCAATTTAGACTTGTTATACACACCTATCTCACGAATTCATCAAGGTTCTTTGATTCATTTATAAGCTATTGACTATAAAAGAACTTCATATTTATCATAGTTAAGTAGTCTTCCCCACCCATTTTGGTATAAAATTTCAGCTTTAACTATATTACCACAGAACAACAAAAATGCATTTTTACACCACCTTTAAGAAAAACCAAAGCACAAAAAAGCAGCATTACAGAACCTACTATTCACATATAAAAGGTATCTAACCTTCAAAGAATGCTTGTAGAAAGAGAAGGCTGGAACCTACACTTCTCATGTAACATGTGTTGGAGAAGTAGCCTGAAGAAATCATTAAAATTTTTGTTTGGCCTCTTAAAGCCCCTTCTGAAAGATTGAGTCTAAGTCTTAGCCCTTTCATCTTAGGAACTTCCACCATGGTGCCCCATTGTCCTGACTGCCAGTGGCCTCACTTGTTGATTACATCTAGGCCTGCCTCCAGTCATGCTTCACTCCACTCTCCAGTTATCATCCCTCTCTTTTCCCCACTTTATAGCTGCAGTTCTAGAAACACTAGCAAACCTGCTCCGTCACTGTTTTTGGAAAAGCTATGTCAATATACTCTCCTATATCTCTATTCAACATCTGTAAATTTCCAAACTAAAATAATCCTCTATGGCCACCACTCCCCTACATGTGCTATTAAAATGCAAGTTCCCTGAAGAGAGGGAATATCATAGCTTTTGTTTGTTTTCCTGACCAGTACAGTGCTTGGCACATAGTAAGCACTTAATAATAAATGCATTCCCATTGATTCATTCATTCTAGCTCTAATTCTATGATTCTATAATCATCTAGTCCAATATGGGTAGGTGGTAGCTGAATTAGATTCCAATATTTTCACATTAAGAAGAAATCACTATATATTTGAACACTTTTTAGTGGCAATGAAATTTTAGTAATGCCTTTAACATACCTGGTGGGTAAAAAAGTGAAAGCTGTTTTTTTTTAATTTGTGTCCTTAGTAGATGATAGATAGAGATTCTATATATATATATATATATATATATATATGCATATATGTATGTATATGTGTGTTTATAATATCTATGATTCTAATAAAATACATGTGCTTTACTGTCCTTAACCACAAAATCTAAATATTAAAAATACACCCATTAATGGGATAGAAAAGCCAAAATCAAGGATGCTTTGGAGATCTGTTACATATAAGTACACTAAGTAGATCCATAAGAACACCTGGGGAAATAGCTTGGTCTGTTAATGCAGAGGTATCAAAACACAGTCATATGTAGCCCACAACCTTTCCAGATGCAGCTGATGCAGATTAAAATGTAGCTGGGAAATATTTAACAAAATTAATAAAAATACAATAAAAACTATAGATAATATGAATATGTGGCTTTGTAAGTCAATGTGCAATCAGCACAGATCTTATATGTACAATTTATTTGAGTTTAACAGCACTATAATAAAGGATGCTAGATGTGGAGTCCAAGGACCTAAGTTGGAATCCTGACTCTCCTGGGTAGTTTTAAACAAATTACTTCTTTTTTTGCCATCCTTGGTTTTCTCTTTTGTAAAATGCAGGGGTTGAACCAGGTGAACATGATTATTCTATCTAACTCTAGATCCTATGATCCTACTGGTCTTGATTTCACATTCTGTCCAATTAAAAGAAGTAAAATTCTAACATAGTGCATTTTTTAAATTCAAAATTGAAAGAATCCAGTAACTTGAGCGTACAAAGGAACAGCTCTGGATTCAACATTAGAAAACCCAGGCTTAGTCCTTGTTTTTGACATTTCCTTGATGTATGATGTGTGACAGGTTACTTAATATAGCTAAGTTTGACTTTTCTCATCTGTAAGGGAAAGGGAATAAGCATTTACAAAGTGTACTATACGCCAGACGTTGGGCTGAACATTTTTTGCAAATATTATCTCACTTGATCCTCACAATAACTCTGGGAGAGAGTTGCTGTTACTGTCCCTATTTTAAAAACGAAGGCAGACAGAGATTAAGTGAGTTGCCCAGGATCACACAGATAGTAAATGTTTGAATCTGGATTTGAATCATGGTCTTTTGACTCTAGGCTGGGTACTCTATCCACTGCATGACAAAACTGCGTCATCTGTAAAATGGCAAGAGATATGTCTTATTACCCACTCTACAGAGTGGTTTTGAGGAAACCACCTTGTAAATTTGATTCATTTATATTCCAGGTATTATTATTAATAACTATTGTGATAAATGTTCATGAAAAGCTTACTAGCCTGGAATACCAGGGACCTGGTTTCTAGCCCCAGCTCTACCATTAACCAGCCATGTTACTTTGGACTAGTCATTTCACCCCTCCTGGCCTCAGTTTCTTTAGTTATAAAGGAAGAGGCTGAATAGGATCACCTGTGAGTGATTATTTGAAAACAGATCCAACAGAGACACAGAACTCCCTCCAATATGGAAAATTAGTCCAGCATTAGAATTAGAACATACAAAGACAGGATATCAATGCAAGATTTGAACTAGCCTCTAGAACACCTCATAACATCTAAACTAAACATTCTCAAGGCTTAATATGTATTATGTTATTTCCAATTGTAATCAATCCATCTATCATACCATGGTGATATGTTACTTAATTTTACTTGGAATGTTATTCATTTTTTTTTCCTTTTCAGTGTTCTGCTCTGAGGTGGGGGGAGGGGGCGGGGAGAGACTTGCTATCTGTATATCATTTTTTAATTGCCTTTAGTTTAATATTCTCAAGTTACTGGAAGATGACTGCTTTAAGCTAGAAACAACTGGCTCAGCAGGTGCAGGACCTGGAATCAGGAAGACCCAGGTTCAAATCTGGTCTCAGTCACCTACTGCGTAACTCTGGGCAAGTCACTTTAACTGTCTGCCTCAGTGCCCTCAACTAAAAATGGGGGCAATAATAGCAGCTACCTTGAAGGATTCTCAGGAGGATCACATAAGGTAATATTTATCGTGTTTAACATAGTGCCTGGAATATAGTAGGCACTATATAAATGCATATTACCTTCCCTTTTACTTAGCATGGTACATTAAATACCTTCTTAAACCTCAAATTTCTAAAATTATGTAACAGCATCATATTTAAAGTTGAAGTATACCTTAGAGTTATTCTAGTCTAGCCATCTCTTTTTATAGATAAGAAAATGAGACTGAAAAGTAGCGTATATACATATATATATATATATATATATATATATATATATATATATATATATACACACACACACACACACATATTGCCATTAAAGGAGAAAGGAAGAATTTTCACAAGGGGAAATAAAGAACTGGACTCAAATCTTGTCGATTTCTTCATCTGGAAAAAGAAGAATATTATAGTCCTTACCCTAAAGGATTGTAATAAAGAACAAATGAGATAATAAATGTAAATCACTTTGCAAACCTTAAAGTGCTATAGAAATTGTTGCTGTCTTTGTGTCATTAGTACAGGAAACTCTCACGCAGAAAATTCCTTAGTGGGAAAATTCCCTGGATCAGCGTAGAACAGCACCTACCTGCTGGCAACTTTGCTAAACAAATTTAAGAGAATTTAAGTGCCTTGCCCAAGGATATGTCAGAAACAAAATTTGAGTCCAATTCATCCTCACTCAAGCCAGATTTCTATGCTCAGGGTTGTTAATTTTTCTTGATCTTGGATCCACCCTCTTCAGCAGTATGGTGAAGCCTATGGACCTACTCTCAGAGTAATGTATTTAAATGCATAAAATATTATAAAGCATTCATGATGTCCTCCTATTACCTTAAGATGCAGCTGAAATACCATTTTTCTGCATAAAGTCTTTGTTGATCTCTCCACCCCAATGGTTAGAGCCCTCTTTCCCAAACTAACTTGAATTTAACCACGTTGTGAGTTTGTATTGTATTTGCAAACTTTCCAGCTATGCTGTACATATTTTTACATGTTGCTTCCCCCAGAATATATTCAAGTAGAACAGTTTAATTCTTCATAGTTATATCCTCATTGCTTAGCACAGTACCTGAAACATAGTAGGTACTTAAAAAAAATACTTGTTGATTGGCTGAAGTGCTTTATAAATCTAAGACACATAAGCAAGTGATATATAAGTAGTGATAAATATTACAGCAATGAGAAGAGACACAATGAAGAGGAGGTAATAAGGCTATGAAAGAAAGAGATGGGTAGAGAAATAGTAAGAAGAAATATGACCAAATTTTAGGGAAGGAAACTCTTGTTGGAATTCATAATAATTAAAGAGATTATCATTATTCAAGGAAGTACCTACTGCGGAGAAGGGGCCAGCTAGGGGCCAGCTCTCTCCACCAACTGCCACACAAGTCAGCCTAGCTGAATCAACAATCCCTGTCCTAAGAATGTTTATATGAGGAGACAACATGAACACATAAAAGTGTGTATAGATACAATACAAAGTGATTTTTAAGGGAAGCACAAAGAGCTCAAGGGATCAGCAAAGTCTTCATGCATGACAGGGGGAAGGGTGTTTGAGCTTTGAATGAAACTAAAGGTTCTAAAATACTCACAGAAAGGAGCTCAGACATGGCAGATCAGACTATTCAAAGACAAGGAGACATGGGAAGGCATTTCATGAAAGAACTACACGAAAGCTTAGCACCATAATGAAGAGTAAATGAAAGGGAGTCACGCATAGTAAGTCTGAAACAGCAAATTGGATCTAGGTTGCATGTTAATAAATGTTTCAAATTTCAGTATTGAATCTACTCATTATTTATGACATGAGAAACCAAAATCAGAGTTAATGGATGGAGACAAAACAAAGCCATTCATTATGACTTAGTTTATGTTAAGCAGAATTAAATACTACTTGGCCTCATCATGATAAGTCAAAACAGAAGAAAATATTTATAAAGAGCAGCAGAAGATAACTATCACATCCAGTTCCTATAATCTAGGAACACGAAGGCACTTGAGAGGTCAGCTATTCACTCTACGTATACATTCCTTCTTATTGGAAAAGATTTGTGGCATCCTGTCTTGTCTTAAAGTATGGTTTTTTTTGTATTTTTCAATGCCCAAGCTGCTTTTTCCATTTTACTTCTCTTCTTCTCTAAATATAGTTCCTCTTATTTTCTCAAAGGAATTTTTACACATAGGGCAAAGAAAAACAGACAACTGGTAGGAAATGCTAACGAGGACTCAGAGAGTCAAGAGGGTCAGGGCATGATTTTGTTTTGTTCTTACTTTTATATATTACTAAAATTTATTTTACAAGCATTTATTATGTCTCCCTCCTACTGCCACTCCCATTGGACCAAAAAAAAATAAGTCAAATAGATAAAACCCTCATGACAAATATGTACAGTACTGCAGAATAAATACCCACAATGACTACGTCCAAAAATCTATGTCTCTCTACCTTTTAAGTGCATCACATTTCTGGTAGAAGTTGGATAATGTGTTTTATATTTAGTGCCCTGTACTCATAGTTTTTCATTGCTATGGCAGAATTCTAGTCTTTCCAAGTTGTTTTTCTCTATAATTTTATTGTTGTTTCGAAATTTTCTCACCTAGTTCTTCAACCTTCACTCAACGTCAGTTCACAGAGTTCTTCCCAGTTTCCTCTGAAACCATTCACTCATTTCATCATTTCTCATGATATAATACTATGGCATTACATTTATACATCACAATTAGGCAGACATTTCTTAGTTTTTACCTCTTTGCTATGATGAAAGTGCTACTCTAAATAGTTTTATTGTTGCTGTTTTCCATGTGGATCTTTTTCCTCCTTCTTTGATCTCTTTGGGTTCTAGACCTAGGAAATATACAGCAGGGTCAAAGGATACATATATATAAATCTGAGGGCACAGCTCCAAACGGATTTCCAGAATACCTAGACCACTTCATATATCTACCAATGGTGCATGTGTGCCTGTTTTCCCAAAGCCTTGCCAATATTTGTCATTTTCTTCCATAATCATCAATGCTAATCTTGCGGGTATTAAATAGAGCCTCAGAAATAATTCTTTTCATTATTAATGATTAGAGCAGCCAAGTGACATGGTGGCTAGAGCACTGGGCCCAGAGTCAAGAAGATGTGAATCCAAATCCAGCTTTAGATACCTGCTAGTTTTATGACACTGGGCAAGTCACTTAACACTGTTTGCCTCAGTTTTCTCATAGATAAAATGAACTGGAAAAGGAAATGGAAAACCAACCCAGCGTCTTTGCTAGGAAAACTCCAAATGGGGTCATGAAGAGTTGGACATGAACGAAAAAAAAATGTTCAAGATTTGGAATATTTTTCAAATAGTTGTTGATAGCTTTGATTTCTTCTTTTAAAAACCGCCTCTTTGTATCCTTTAGTCATTTATCTATTATAGAATCACTCTGTCTTACCCATTTGAATCAGTTTCTTAAAACATATGTGTGCTTAGATACATATATAATGTTTTTCCTGCATTTTTATCAACAATGCCTTGGATGAGGACATACTAAATCCCTCTCCACTCCCTGCCCCCCCAATCCCTGCCACCAAGGGATAAGAAGCTGCATGAAAATCACAGAGTGGCATCACTATTGCTTACCTTGTCTGAAATTAGAAAGGTACACCTGAAATCACAATTGGTGGTCAGTGTAAAACTGGAAAATCTACTTGTCAGGAAAGCAGTGGATAGCATTGTTTGAAGAGATGAACCAGATTTCTGAAATTCTCCCAATTCCACAAGTTTCTAAATACGCAATCTAGCTTTCTCCACAATCATTAAAGCTAAATAGGGCAGGCAGTATTATTCCATCTTACAGAAGATAAGAGAAAAGCCCAGAAAGGTTAAGTGATGTCCTAAAGATCATATTGATTACATCTCAGATGAGAACCCAGATCCTAGACCTTTAACCTTTCTAATATACCCTATTTATGGCTTTCCCATTAGCGTGATCACTATTTTTTCAAATTTAATTATTCTTTTATTAGATTCCATGAAGATCTGTAAGTACAGTCACATTCTGAAATGTTTTATCCTGCAATTATAAATCATGTGACAACAACCTTTGTCCAATTAAGCAAAATAGCACATGGTACCCTTCTCTCCTCAATAACTTGGGAAGCAACCAGAGGTTAACATGGGGATTGAAACTGAAAATGTTCTAGATAACTGACAAGCAAGCAATCTCTTCATTAACAAATCATATTTCAGTCTGCTTGTGCACATGGCACCTGCACATGCTGTTGTCCTAACAGTAAAAGGAACAAATCTCTCAGGAAATTATTGTTGCCTAGAGAAGCCATGTGATGAAATGCATATGGAAGGTTCTCAGCAATGTAAAAGGAAGACCCAAGCTCAAGCCCTGACTCTCACACATAATGCTGATGTAACCCTGGGCACGTTTTTAAAATTTTTAGCAACCCAGACAATGGTCTTAATCAATTTCAGATAGTTAACCTGAATAGGTATTTCCTCGGGGTTCTCTCTACCAATGAAATTATAGATGTAAATCAAAGGTAAGAGCCATATCCATCCTTCTTGTTTTCTCTACTGCTATTTCATTTATAGTCAGAAGCAACAACTTCCAAGTTTTTTTACAATGAACAAGCATTTGCTCTTCTATCTCCAAGAAAAGGAAAGGGAAGAGAAGGGAAGGGAAGGCAAGGCAAGGCAAAGAAAGGAAAATGCATGGAACAAATATGCAGAGTCAAACAAAAGAAATACCCACATTGGTCATGTTCCAACATGTGTTTCTCACTTTGCATACTGTGTTGTCCACTGTAACAAATACTTATGGCTTGTATTTGTGCCTCACACTGTGTTAGACTATGGAGGATTAAAAAAAACCCAACAACTTCTTTAATACAAATCAATGGTGTCTTCCTCATTGTTGCACTCCCCTATTCCTGGCCCCCAGTCAAAATAATCAATGTGTGCTGGAGTTAGCTATGTACTACCTTGGGAGAGTCAACTATTAAATGGTTACTGTGAGAATTTATACCTCAAAACCCCCCAAATACTGTAAGTTGGAGCTTGATTTACTGCTTTGTCAACTGTGGAGACTTAGAAAAGTAATGGAGAAAATGTTACTGATGTAGATTAAATTTAAAAGTGTGTGCTGCATATATATTTTTTCCCTAGAGAGTCAGTTGTTAAACATTTATCAGCATGTCTATAAGTTTCTCATCTACCATCCTATCATCTATTCTACTCCTTCTCTAATGGATTTCACACTTTCAAGTCATGAAAGTTAGCAACCTGATGAAGTCTGATCCCAAGCTGCTTTCCCTTGGGACTGAGTTTAAAAAAAAATAGGGCTCCTGAATACGTTTCTCTCTATGAACCCATAATTCAAGAAAAATAAGCTTATCCAAAACTCTAAGTAAGATAAAAGGTGTGTATTGCATAGACCAAAAGTTGGGTGAAACAAAAGAAAACCTTCTGGATACAGCTATATCCCTGAATGGCTAAGTATGCTCACATGTACAAAAGTAGAGATTACCATTGGTTCATGAGAAAGAACATTCATTCAGTGTAGCCTAATAAGCGCTAGAGCTGCCCTCCAGCAAATGTGTTGAAGTTACATGGATTATTTGAAGGATGAATTCCACCAAATTCCTCTGCATTTAGGTTTAGCTCCCTGGGAAAACTAAATGGAGGGGTGACTTGGGATGTGGTTTGGAGAGAGGATAAGAATATCAAAATACAAATTGGTAATACTGCCAATCCAATTCCATTCAACAATTAAAGCTTACTATGTAAGAAAATCCTTCCTAACTTTAATTTTTATCAAATTAGAAAAGTCAGGATTGATACATGCATAGCATGCCAGCAGCTGAGAGTAGAGAGAAAAATTTGTACAGGAGTTACATGGAAATCATAAACACCTTGAAGACAGGACTCTTGTTTGACTGAATCTTTGTGCCCCTTAGAACCTGGTAGAGAGCCTTGAGGCTAGCAAATGCTTCATAAATATTTGTTGAGTACAGCTCCTGGTATGTAGTCAGTGCTTAATAAATACTAATGATTAAACATTTTAAAGTGAAAGATTCCAATAAAACACATAGATATAAAATTCATTCATTTGAAAATCATATATTAGACATCAACCAGCTGCAAGTTGTTGCAGCAACAGAGGTCAAGATTCCTGTCAAATGACCCAAGAGAGAAGAGAAAATGAAAAAGGAAGGGGAGAGGGACAAGTAATTATTGGGTGTCTACTGGGTACCAGATAATGTGCTACGTACTTTAAAAATATTATCTGAGATGATCCTCACATCAGTCCTAGGAGGTAGGTACTCTTCCCCATTTTACCATGGAAAAAAGTAAGACAGAGGTCAAGTGACTTACCCAGAGCCACTCTGCTAGTATATGACCTGTATTTGAACTCAGATCTTCCTGACTCTGGACTCAGTCTATTCACTGCATCACTAGCTGACATAAGAGTCAAAACAATATGTATATGTATATGCAGGTATATGGATATATGTGTATGTATACATATATATGCACCTGTATATCCACGTATGTATGTTACATACACACATACATATATACGCACAAACACTAAGAGATCCTATCATGGGATAGAAGGAGCAAATTTCCTCACCTTTCTACATTCACTAGCCTCTATCATTCAATCTACTTTGATAATAAACAAATAGCTAATTGTGCATATAATTCAATTCAACAAATAATTATATGCCCACTGTATACAGAATACTGTACAAGGTGCTATGGAAATACAAAATTTAGATAAGGAATGGTTCCTTGTATCATGGCACTTTCCCTCTATCACTTTCAATAAAGCTATGATCTCATTGATTTGAATATGCCTTCCAAAGATCAGATACTTACTAGCTACATGACCCTGGGCAAGTCACTTAACCTCTCCTAGCCTACATTTCCCCATCTGTAATAGGGTAATAATACAGATTATTATTTATATAGTGCCTGGCACTATGTTAAACAGTGAGACCTCATAGTGCCTGGCACATAGTAAGTACTTAATAGATGCTTTATATAATCTTTATTTAAGATTTCTATCTCACAAGGTTGTAAAGAGGATCAAATAACATATGTATATAATGTTATAAAGCTTAAAGCCCTAAATACAAGTTATTATTATAACTCATTATTTTTTAAAAAATATAATATCCAACACAAGTTGCAGTTTCCTCATGCCCACCATATGATTGTCTACTCATTTCCACAGCATTCATTTTCAGTTCTTTGGAGATTATTGTATTCCAAGTCTTCTAGTCATTCAACCATTGTACAGTAGAATGCTACAATTAATAATATAATAGATGCTATGCTTTTTGGGAAGGAGGAAGATTCAGATTTGTGATTTCGTATTTGTGGAAAAAATCTCCAACTGGAAACTACTTCCATCAAAGCAAAACAGTAAATCATCCCTAACACTGCTTGGGATGTTTGGGGTTTAATGAGTTGCCCAAGGTCATGCAACAAGGACTTGAATCCAGGTTTTCATCATTCCAATGCCAATCCTCTTATCTATGATACTTTGTTGTTTCTCATGATCATGTATAAGTGTATATATTTGGTGTGTATATAAACATACCTACAATGCATATGATCACATGATGCACATGTACAGTCTCCACAAATGAATTGCTATGACCTATGACAGTTTCAAACTCCATCCTTCACTTAAATAAATTATTAAATATTCCCATACAAAGAAAACATGCAGGGAAAGAGTGGGATGGGCACATCCCCTTAAATCGGCTTTGATAACTATATGTGCGACAGTAGATCAGATTGTGAGTTTACCAGTCCAAGTTTTTGTCTTTGACAGTGACATCAAAGGCCCTGTGACAGTAAAGGGGGGAATGGAAATTATCTAAGAGATTGAGATGACTTAAAAACAAGATTTAAAATATGAGGAGCTCTAGATTCTCCAGCACCCCAGATCAAAATGCTTGTCAGTGCATATATTCAATTAATGGAAATTGATAAGAAAAATGACTCATCTATCTGAGAAGAAACTTATTTAATAGTCATTTAGCTTCAAAATGCTCCCTGAACCAAAAAAAACAAAAAGCAACATAGAGCATATCTGATGAAAAGAAATGGTCTAGGTCTCTTTTTATACTTAGTAAGAAATGGGAATGTTACCTGGTCCTCAGTTCCTTTCTTAAATACTGGAGTAAAATGAACTCCAACAGAGCAGGCTGCTATCTCCAGTTCTGAAAATCAAACTATCTTAAAATTCTCATTTCCCCTCCACAGTTGGCCTTGGGAAATTTGCATGACATCAGAGTCCAGCCTGGTAAAATGTGAGTAATGATATAACTCACAAAGTTGTCCCAAGGATAATTTCGTTAATGTTTCTTAAACACATCTAGGATAATGATGGGTCCTCCCAAGTAGTTATTTTTTAAATGAGAGAAAGAGTGCAAACCAAGCAAATCTGGTTTAAAGGTAAATTAAATAGGAATTGCATGACCACTTAGAAGACATCTAAGAGAGTAGAAAAAAGAAAAACAAAACTCTGTATTATCAGGTCAGCCTAGATACTCATGTTGAAAACAAATCGTCCATTACCAAAAGATTCAATGACAGGACCAAGGAATTTAAGCCAAAATAAACCACACATTTAATTTGGCACCATCAAAACATTCCACTGGGGGAAAACAATGTTAATACATCTAAAGTGAAATCTGATCATTTTATATTCTCAGAGTTGGAAAACAGGGATCTTCTACTGCAACCTTTCCACAAAGCAAGCATCCTGTCCCAGTGGATTTCTACACTTGTGGAATCCCTTCTTCCTCTCCCTTAGGTTGGGGCTCAAATGCCATATCTGCCTTAAAGCTTTCCATGGTCTGCCCATATAAGCAATGACTTTTACCCCAAGAAATCACTTAGCACTTTGTTCTCCCCATTCTCTAATCTACTTTTTCATATGATATTGGGCATGACAGGGTAAAGACACATTGTTGAATTGCCACCTAACTCTTGTATTCTGAAATTGGCAGATTCTTCTTTATATTAAGTCTCAAAGGAATGTTTTCATGGCATCAGTCTTCTCTATCTGGATTGGACACCATCACACTTCTAGTCACCCAGATTTATAATCTCAGCATTATCCATGATGTTTCACTCCCCATCTATCCAATATCCATCAGTTACCATGTATTACCAATTCTTCTACCACCTTTCATATCTAACTCATTATAACTATTTACATAGTTATCATCTTAGTTCAAGTTCTGATTACACTCTTCTAGTCTAAAAATAAGGTCTTGTAAGTGAGCTCTCTCTACTCCAATTCAGCCTTCACACACTGTCAAAGTGATTTCCTTTAATCATTCAATCTCCATTTATTAACTACTTGCTATACCTCAGGCTCTATGCTAAAGTGAGTGGGTACAAAGAAAAAGCAAAAAATGATCTCACTCTCAAGTTGCTTACATTCTAATGAGGAACATAGTATGTACATAAATAGGTATATATATACATATATATGTATATATATATAACATCCACAGTCAACAAGTCAACAAAAATTTTATTAAGCTCTTATTTTGTGCCAAGCTAAATGCTAACCACTAAAGATACAAAGAAAGACAAAAACAGTACCTGCTTTTGAGGAGTTCACTCTTTCATAGGGGAGAGAGTATGCAAATGATTAGGACTATACAAGTTTTACACAGGGCAAAGTGAGGGTAATCTCAGGGGGGAGTCACTTAAAATTGAGAGGGACCAAGAAGATGGATAGTAGCCATCAAGAGAAAGACACTGACACTTGCGGGGAACCAGGAAAGACCTCCTGAGTGGTATTTGAGATGCATCTTGAATGAAGCCAAGGATTCTAAGACAAAAGCATAGGATATAGCCAGTGAATAGGCATACAGATAGTAAATGGAATATTGTGTGTGAGGAACACATCAAGTAAGCCAATATGATTGCAATATAGAGTTGTATGTGGAAGAATACTAGAAAAGAAGGAAGAGGTAAGGTCATAAAGACAAGTTCTAGCAAGTCTCAAATGGGAAGGGTGATATTTGAACCATACTGGTTCAAATGAAGTTCTCACTTAAAATCACTCAACTTGACACCTGTTAAGGACCTTAATTCAAAAAGGTCAACATCCCTCACTACATTGTTGACCATCTCCAGTTGCCCTGATCTGTATCTGGCCACTGGATGGCCAGATGGCTCTGGAGGTAAAAATGAGGTTGGTGACTTTGTATAGCCCTCCCTCACTTAAATCCAATTCACTTGCATGTCATAGCATCACCTTCCTAATGTCATAGTCCTGTTCAAGAACAAAGGACAAACAACAACTAATCCTTTCTCTATTCTACCATGCTGTTTTGGGCTAGGGGCTAAATGGATCTCATCTTTTCCCTTGATGTAAAGGAGGAAAGCACATCTTACTGTCACAAGTTGCTCAATGTTACTGTCAAACACAGAATGTTGGGCTAGATAACCCATGACCTGATCTACTGTAGCTTTTTATATAATTATAGAAGTTGATTTACAATGACCTATCCATCCTACTCTCCCCTTGCTTTCCATTCTTCATGCTCCACTCAATAGCTTTCATGATGTCAATTTCTACTTGATTAACAAAATCATAATAATCCTGAGCATGGTTTGAATAGTATTTTAAATATACTGATCCTCAGAACAATCCTGTGAGATAGGTGTTATTTTTAACCCCATTTTATAGATGACAAAACTAAGGTTGAAAGAGAGTATTTGGCTTGCACAGGCTAAGATTCTGAAGGTGGATTTAACCTCATGTCCTCCTTACTTCAAGTCCAGAACTCTATGTATATCCACTATGGTAACCATGACATACTGTTTCTCTGTAGAATTGCAGAAGTAAAAGGTGAAAGCAAGACAGAAGAGAGTGTGCCCTCATACAGACACACATACAACACACAAATACACAATGACTACATATGCCTCGACAAAAACTTCATGACTAATAAACAAGAATATTTTTTTTCTGAAATCACCTTTCAAAGAACTCAAGTCCATAGTAATTAGTCCCTGTCCCCCATAAATTATTTTTTTTAAAAATCCTCTTAGTTTGTGCATGTTATTACCTTGACTGCTAGAGAACTGAATTCCAAAGTTCAATTTTAGCTTTTCAGGTTGTCTGCCCTCAGATTTTACATTAACATAATGCATAACTCTTGAACAAGAGCTAGGTTTACATCTCAAGTTTCCTTATTTTTAAATTATCTAAGATGTGAACCAAACCCCCAAAGAAAAACTTAACTCGGATACATTTTAGTGCATCTAATTCAATAAGCAAGTGTGACCCTTCTTGATGAGGAAACTCCGTGTGTGTGTGCGCACGCAGGCGTGTGAGTGTAAGACAAAAAGGTTAGATAACAACTAGCAGGACTGGTCCAGGCCCACATGAAGGTTACAGCTTACAAATTAATACAGAAGTGCATATAAAGTGGGTACACAAATTACATTTGAAGATCCACAGGGGAAAAAAGAACCTAACAAATGAGGAGTGTGACTGAATACAGGATATAACAAAAAGTTGGTAACATAAAATTGGACTTTAAAAGTTAAAAGGGAGTGTATTTGGGCCATAGAGAACAGTATGAGCAAAGACTGGGGCAGGGGAGAGGGAAGCACAGGGTATATTTAAAGGACAAAGAGTACTCCAGTTTGAGTGAAGTATGACCTGCTAGGATTGGATAGTGGAGGACTAAGCATAAGTATGAGATAAGGGAAAAAAGTGGGGTGATCATAGATCAGGGGTAAGAAACCTGTAGGCTCAAGGCCACCTATGGCCTTCTAGGTCCTTGTGTGTGGCCTTTTGACAAAGTCCAAGTTTTATAGAACTAATCCTTTTATTGTGGGGGTTTGTTCGTGATTCAGTCAAAGGGCTGCATTTGAGGATCTAGAAGGCCCCTGGAAGCTAAAGGTTTCCCACCCTTGCACTAGATTATAATGGAATACTTGGCTAAAGAACTTTGCTTATTGTTGAATAATGAACCGCCAAGAGGTCACTAAAAGTATAGAAACTGATATGACCAGATCAATGCATAAGGAAGACAATTTTGGCAGCAACGAAAAAGGTTAGGTTGGAAGGAAGGAGGGAGAGAGTACATGTAGAAAGAAGTGAGGAGAAATAAAAGGCTTATTATATATCACCTAATGAAGCAGCGCATTAAAATGGAAAAGGCTTTGGATTTTATTTCCGAGAACTTGGGTTCAAATCCTTCCTCTGTTCCCTTCTATTTTTGTAACATTAGAAATATCACTTAAATGCTCTGGGCTTCAATTTCCTCAACCGTAAAATTAAAGGTTTTGAGTAGATGACCTGAAGCAACACATCTAAGAATCATTGCTCATAGCTTCATCTATAGCTGGCATAGATCTCCTAGGCTATCTAGTTCAGTCCTCTCATTTTACGCATAAGGAAACTTTCTCTAAGGTCACACAGCTATGGAGCATTACATATGAGATTTGAATGTGGGTCCTCTGGCTCTCAAGCTGTCAAGTTTTCACTGTGACACAATCCTATTCAAATTCTTAATTTGTTTTCTTAAAAACATCTGAAAATTAGGGATAGTTTAGAGAGAACTATCTAAATAATCAGGAAAAATCATATATACTCCGTGCAATAAGTAATTTATCCCTTCACAAATCTCCTGATCATTTCTGCTATACCTTTCCTATAAGATTATTACATTGTGATTTATATTTTAGGCACAGGCACACATGTAGTGTCTTCTTACTAAGTAATAGACTACTTAAGGAAGGAAATGAGCATTTATTAAGCACCTACTGCATCCCATGTGTTTTACAAAGATTATTTCATTTAATGCTCATCACAACCCTATGGGGCAGATGTTATTGTCATCTGCATTTTAGAGTTGGAAAAAACTAAAATAGGTTATATGACTTGCCTTGGGTTGTATCTGAGTATTAAGTATCTGAGGCTGGATTTGAACTCAAAACTTCCTGACTCATGGCTCAGAACTCTATATTCCATCTTGATGCCTCAAGAAAAAACTGGGTCATTTTTTCTATCTTTAAATCCCAAGACCCAGCACAGTACTCCATACATACAAACTAGCCACTTCTGTCTACTGAATTAAATGAAAATAGTCCAATATCAAGCATAGTTCCTTGCATATAAATAGTAGTAACTTACCTTGCCCATACTGACAAATGAATAAGATATTGCCTTGAGAGTCCTGTATCTTTTAAGGTCACAAGCACAAATACTATCTCAGTTTCCAAAGTATTAAACTAGCCCACAATACTAAATTATTTGATGATGATGTTTCGTTTGGGAGAGGAAAGGTTATGAAAAGCAGCACCATATCTTTCTTTTGATTTCTTCTAAAGGTCTCAATTTAATCTTTATGCAAAATGAATCTGAGCCATCAAGGATGAAGAAACCACCTACCAAATCTCATTTGGAAAGTACATAATTCAAAATAAATACATCTTCTTAATGACAACAAGACTAAAATATGATATAGTCTTTGAGTCAGGAAGACCTGGGTTCAAGTATTACCAATGATATCTGCTAGCTTATATGATCATTGGAAGGTTATAGTGTAGCAAGGATATAAATTATAGAGAACCTATTAGTCAGTACAAATTCATGATTGATATGGTTTCCATGCTGAGAATTTCCTGACCTTTTTTGCTTCATTTTGGATGAGAGAGAGAAAGGGAAGAAGGGAAGTGAAATGATAACTTAAGACATGAAAAATCATGCTCATATCACCTAGGTAGAAATTTTCTTAGCCACTAGAATATGTTGGCAAAATTGTGGGTAGTTCTATGATATAATTCAATCCTGTTGCTTTAAAGCAACACAAAGAAATGTAAGAAAAATGCCTCTCCTAATTCTGTTTCTCTCCCCTTTACAGGGTCTATGGTACATAGGAAAGAAGGAAGTATGAGACTACTGGCAGAATAGCAAAGAAAAAAGAAAGCCCTCGCTTAGCGAAAATTTTTCACATTTCTATAAGTCAAGATCACTGACATTGTCAACTAGCTAATTTAGAGATACCCAGGATTATTAACTAGCTCTGTTTATTAACTAGCACATGTTTCCTGAGAATAGGCAGCCAAAGACACAAGATCCTCTGAGTAAGTTCACAGGTTGGCTTAAGTCTGGATGACTGAAAACTAAAACCTCAGTCATCTGTTGATTAAGTTTGTGTGCCAAATCCTTAAGAGCTCCCTGCATCTGGCAGCAAGAAGAGGCTTTTCCCAAGCACTAGACTAAAGTCCCTGCAGTTCATTCATTTCCACTGATTAGATAATTTCCTTTGTTCTTGAACAACGTTACCCTTTCCTACCTGGAGAAAATAAAAGTAAAGTGTTTACCAAGAACATTTGTCTTAATTTCTCTCTGCAAAGAGAGATCTTTACCAAACTTTGTCAACAACATTTTGACTCTTACTTCTCTCTTTCCTTCCTCCCTTTATATCAGCCTCATTGATACGGTCAAAGATCATCACTTGAGTCACACTTACCCCTAACATCTGGTGGAGATAATAGTATTCTGGTCCTTGATAATACAACAGGAAGGTTTTCCAAAAAAGGAGGACATTGACAGAGAGCCAGGTGAGCTAAAAACAATAAAGACAGAAGAAATAAACAGCAAGTCAATGAAACCCGTAAATAAAAACTAAAGCACCTCATCATCACTTAAGTGATATTATTAAATAAAAAATAAAAAGACCTTGGTCAGGTCCTCTGCCCAATGGTAAATAAACATTTTAGATCCAAACAGGTTTTCTGAGATATGGGCAGGTTTCCACTCCTATGTAAGTTCACACAAAAACTTTAGACATCCAATCTATTCCTTCATTTTACAGATGAGGAAACTAAGGTTTAGGGAGTAGCTGTCACTTTGGCACATAGTAGTCGCATAGGAACTAAATGCAAAGATGGCATTTAGACCCAGATCCTGTAATGCTAATCCAGTGCTCTTTTCTAGACTTCATTCACAGGATCTGACACCCAGGGCACCCACATATCCCTAACTTCATCCCCACTTACAAACATACAAAACTTTTACTGCTGTTAGAAGAATAAAGAAAATTAAATATAAGAGGGAATTGTTAAAAAAAGGTGGTCCACAGAAAAAAGAAATATTCACATGGCAGTGCCCACTTTACACTCTCCATATTCTCCTCCAGAAGAAGCCAGTGGAGCTAATTTTACATAAAGATCAAGTCACCCAAATGTAAATTCGCATATTATTATATGTATAAAATAAGTGTAGGGAGAGAGAAACTGTTACTCCTAGAAGATACACATCTCTACTTTTTAAAAAAGTTATGTTAGCAACACTTTCAATTAGTAGTAAACGCCCCATGATATACTCCCACTCTAATAGACATATACACAAAGAATCAAAACTTTTCAAATGACAGAAGGGAAAAGAAGGGCAGAGCCCCCCATCCTACCAGGCAGAGGTGTTTAACCCCTTCGTTTGCTAACCAGCTCCTCCACGACAAAGCCATGCTGCAGCCCCCCCAGGCCAGCCCAACGAAAGGACCTGCGGGATCACCGCCTGCAGTTTTTGCAGCTGTTGCAGTTGTGGGAGGGGGGAGGGGGACTAGGAGAAAGGGAAGAATAAAGACAAGCGGGGTGGGGGGAAGAGAGGCGGAGAGTTGGGGCACAGCGCGGATCTAGCCCTCTGATTGGATCAAAGCCTGTATCGCTTCTTCCGCCGCTGGCTCTCGGGGAGGCTGCTCCCCAGCCAGCTCGCCTCCTTGCCGGCTTGACCTCGCCGTCCTGCCTCGCTCGGGCTCCGCTCGGCCGGCCCTGCTCTCCCTCGGTGGCCGGGGTCCGTCTCGGTCTCCCGTCGCTGCAGAAGCAGCCACCCCAGTGGCGTGGCAGAGCCGGAGCTCCCTCCTTCCTCCCTCTCGGTCTCTCCCTCCCTCCCTGCACGGAAGCGCCCGGACCCCTTTGTCTAGGCAGGGTCTCGCTCTGCTTTCTGTTCTGGAGGTCCCAGACTGGGAACCGGGGCACGTCCCCCGGCCGCCTCAGACTGCGCCTCGGGGCCTCCAAAATAAGAATGACGAGGATGCTAAGGACCGTAAAACGGGCACAGCCTGACTGCCCGTCTCCCCTCTTCCTCCTCTTTTCCCATCCTCTCTTTTTTTGCGTTGACCCAACCAAGTTCTCCCTTACTGCTTCCAAAACCGTGCAAGATGTGGGAGTAGAGCGAGGGAAATGAGAGCCGGAAATCGCCTTTTGTGTGCAAGCTTCCCCCTTCCCCTGACCGCCCTACAGCCATCCCTCACCCTCTGATAGCAGCCACTGGAGCCCTCACCTCCAGCGGACACTCA
>CM053771.1:89243119-89266586 GCA_028658325.1 Potorous gilbertii | reverse complement strand
TCTGGCAAATGTGGATAAGCTATTGGCAATAAAACTCTTAAAACGTCTTTGTAATAATATCACCAGCATTCATCCAATTTTTTTGTGGGGAGCTCCATGCTATAATGCAAATGCTCCAAAATTTGCATGAATTCATATAGAATTAAGTCCCCAAATAATCTCTCCTACACAAAGACAATTTAAACACAATCCATATCTATAATAATATTCATTAATATCAACATTAATACATAATGCAAATTAGGAATTAACCTTCAATTTAACTATTATTAATTACTACAGTGGAAGATACAATTACTACATGGAAGGGACAATTTTGAGAATTCTGTAATCAATAAGACCGAAGGCAAGAAAAAATAATAACAGCAATTCATTTTCCAAATAATTATATAAGTAGCATTCAAATTCAAAGCTCTATATGTGGATGCTCAGGCCATCATAGGAAATTGAAAGTTAGATTATGAAACAAGAAAGCTGCAAGTCAAGTGAAAGATACTTAATCCCAAGCAATATTTTTTATTATGCCTCCTCAACCCTGACACCTGTTCTAATGAACCCTACACTTCCCCAAACCCACTACAATGTGGTTGACTTACTTCCTAACTCATTGGATCACATCATTTAGGATTCCTGCTCTACTATGAGTTTTCAGATATTTTTCCTGCTTCCTCACTTTATTTACCACTACCATGTCCACCCACATATACACATACATGTTATGGGCCACCCATGAGGATGCCAAATCCCTAGTATATTAGAAGATATATTATCACCATTAGAATATGATCATTAAAGGCCATTTCATTTACTCACCTTAACTCAAAAGAATGAACAGGATATAAATATTTTTATTACCCATTGCCACTTTTTGGCCAATTTCTTTCTACCGTACCTTAATAACCTTGCCTATTCTGGTGCTTATGCCATTCATGTAAACCACTCATCACATCCTTTTGCTGTTATCTACCAACTTTCAGACCAATGCTCCCAAATTTCTTAGTGAATGATAACTTTTGGATAGTTATTCCATAAGCACTCCATCACATCCCCTGCCATCAGTTTTGTGGACTCTACATACGGATCATGAGATTATAGATTTGAAGTTGGAAAGGATCTTGAAATTTATCAAGTCAAACATTCCATTTTACAAAGGAGGAAACAGAGATTTGGCGAGATAAGGTGACTTACACAAGTGAACCAAGACTCCTAACTCCCAGTCTAACATACTAGTAATTTAACCAGACAAGATTTAAGAAAATGATGAAGAAAATGTTAATAATGGATTTTATTCTGTTATGTGGTGTCAGGCATTGGTCTATACCTAGCTTCTGCCACACTATTTTCCAGTTTTCCCAGTAGTTTTTGTCAACCAGTGAGTTCTTATCCCAAAAGCTGGTGTCTTTGGGTTTATCAAAGAGCAGATTTTTATAGTCCTTGACTACTGTGTCTTGTGTACCTAGCCTATTCCACTGATTCACCACTCTATTTCTTTGCCAGTGCCAAGTGGTTTTGATGATCGCTGCTTTACAATACAATTTAAGATCTGATATGGCTAGGTCACTTTCCCTTCCATTTCTTCTCATTAATTCCCTTGTTTTTCTGAATATGTTGTCCTTCCAGATGAATTTGCTTATTGTTTTTTCAAGCTCTATAAGGTAATTTTTTGTAGTTTTATGGGTATGACATTGAATAAGTAAACTAACTTAGAATTGTCATTTTTATTATATTAGCTCATTAGCTTATATATTAGCCTCATCATGAGCAACTGATGCTTTTCCAATTATTTATATCTGACTTTATTTGTGTGAAAAATGTTTCATAGTTGTATTCATATTTTATAATGTCTACTACTAGTAACTTTAAATGAAATTTCTCTTTCTATCTCTTGCTGTTGGACTTTGTTAGTAATATATAGAAATGCTAGTGATTTTTGTGGGTTTATTTGCTATCCTGAAACTTTGCTAAAGTTGTTTATTATTTCAAGTAGTTTTTTTGCTTGATTCTCTAGGTTTCTCTAAGTGTATCATCTGCAAAGAGTGATATCTTTGTTTCTTCTTCACCTATTCTAATTCTTTCAATCTCTTTTTCTTCTCTTATTGTTAAAACTAATGTTTTAGTACCATAATGAATAACAGTGGTGATAATGAAAATCCTTGTATCATCCTTGATTGTATTGGAAATGCTTCTAGCTTATCCTCATTACATATAATATTTGCTGATTGTTTCAGGTAGATACTACTTATCATTTTAAGGAAGACTCCATTTATTCCCATGCTTTATAATGTTTTTAATAGGAATGGGTACTGAATTTCATCAAAACTTTCTGCATCTGTTGAGATAATCATATGGTTTGTTAGTTTTGTTGGTGATTTGATCAATTATATTGATAATTTTCCAAATGTTGAACCAACTCTGCATTCCTGGTAAAAATCCTACCTGGATTAAGTCTATTAAGTCTATTGCTTTCATGAGAAGTTGCTGTAATCTTTTTGCTAATATTTTATTTAAAATTTTTGCATCTATATTCATTAAGGAAATTAGTCTATAATTTTGTTTCTCTGTTTTGACTCTTCCCAGTTTAAGTATCAGTATCATATTTGCATCATAAAAAGAGTTTGGTAGGACTCTTTCTTTGCCTATTTATCTAAATAGTCTATATAGTATTGCAATTAATTATTCTTTAAATGTTTGATAGAATTCGCTTGTAAACCCATCTGGCCCTGGAGATTTTTTTCCTGGGGTGTTCACTGATGGCTTGTTTAATTTCTTTTTCCTGACATGGGTTTATTTAAGTATTTTACTTACTTTTCTGTTAATCTAGGCAATTTATATTTTTAAAAATATCCATTTCATTAAGATTGTCCAATTTATGGGCATACAGTTGGGCAAAATAGTTTCTAACTATTGTGTTAATTTCCTCTTCATTGGTGATGAATTCACTTTTTAAATTTTTGATACTTGTAATTTGGTTTCTTCTTTCTTTTTTTAAATCAAATTAATTAAAGGTTTTTCAGTTTTATTGTTTTTTATACAAATAGCTTTTAGTTTTATTTATTAGTTCAATAGTTTTCTTAATTTCAATTTTATTCATTTCTCCTTTAGCTTTCAGTATTTTTAATTTGGTATTTAATTGGGAATTTTTAAATTGTTCTTTTTCTAGCTTCTTCAGTTGCATGCCTAATTCATTATCTCCTCTTTATTTTATTCATGTAAGCATTCAGAGATATAAAACTTCCCTTAAGAACTGCTTTCACTGCATCCCATAAGTTTTGTAGGTTGCCTCATCATTTTAGTTCTCTGGAATGAAATTATTGATTGTTTCTATGACTTTCTGTTTGACTCATTCTTTAGGATTAGATTATTTAATTTCCAGTTGATTTCTGGTCTATCTTTCCATGACCTTTTATTATACATAATTTTAATTGCATCATGATCTGAAATGGATGCATTGACTATTTTTGCCTTTTTGCATTGGGTTGTGAGGTTTTTATGCTCTATTACATGATCAGTTTTTGTGTATGTACCACATACTGCTGAGAAAAAGGTATATTCCTTTTGATCCACATTCAATTTTCTCTCGAGGTCTATCATATCTACCTTTATCCAGAATTAAATATACCTCAGTAACTTCCTTCTTTATTTTGAAATTAGATTTGTCAAGTTCATAGATGGGGAGATTGAGATCCCCCACTAGTATGATTTTGCTGTCTATTTCTTCCTGCAACTCCCATAATACCCCCTCTAAGAATCTGAATGCTCTACCACTTGATGCATATATGTTTAGTAATGATATTGCTTCATTGTCTATGGTGCCTTTTAGCAGGATGCAGTTTACTTCTTTATCTCTTTTAATTAAAGCTATTTTTGCTTTTGTTTTATCTGAGATAAGGATTGCTACCCCTGCTTTTTATTTTACTTCACCTGAAGTATAACATATTCTCCAGCTTTTTACTTTTACACTCTTTGTATTCCTCTGTTTCAAATGTGTTTCTTCTAAACAACATATTTTGGGATTATGATTTTAAATCCATTTTGCTATCATTTCTGTTTTATGGGAGAGTTCATCCCATTCACATTCACAGTTATGAATACTATCTGTGTCTTTCTCTTCTTCCTGTCTCCCCCCCACCTGATTTATGCTTTTCTTTCTCCTTTCTCCCTTTCCCTCCCCTTGCCTTTTACCACTGCCTCCCTCAATCTGCCCTCCCTTCTCAGTCCCCTCTCTTTTCTTTCCTTTTCCTTTTCTACTTCTTCCCTCCCTTCTATGTCTCCTCTTTCCTGCCCCCCCCCCACACCTTTCCCCTCTGATTATAGAGCAGGTTAGATTTCTATACCTGAATATGTTATTCCCTCCTTGAGCCAAATTCAATGAGAGTAAATTTCAAGCAAAGTTTATCTCCCTCCCTACTTTCCCTCTACATAATATATCTTTGTGCCTCTTCATGTTATGTAATTTGCCCTTTTGTACTTCCTCCTTTCCTCTTCTTACAATCCTATTTCACCTCTTAATTAGGTTTTATATTATCATGTCAAAGTCAACTTAAGTCCACTCACTCTGCCTAAATATTTCCTTTCTAGGTGTCATAATAAAGATACAGTTTGCAAGATTTATAAGTTTCATCTTCCCATGTAGGAATGTAAACAGGTGGCTCTTATTGAATAACATGTTCTTTTTTTTCCTTTCCTGTTTATCTTTTTATGCTTCTCTTAAGTCTTTTATTTGAAGATAAAACTTTCCATTGGAAGTCTTTTCATCAGGAAAATCTGGAAGCCCCCTATTTTATTCTCCTCCCCTGAAAGATTATGTTCAATTTTGCTAGGTAGTTGATCCTAAGCTGTAATTCAATCTCCTTTGCCTTATGGAATATCATATTCCAAGCCCTCTGATCTTTTAATGTAGGAGCTATAAGATCCTGTGTTATTCTGACTGTGGTTCCATGATATGAATTTTTTTTTCTGGCTATCAGGTGCTGGCAGCATGTTTTTGTAAATATTCATCCATTTCACTTAAATTCTCAGTTTTATTGCCACATAACTGGGCAAATAGCTCCTGATAATGGCTTTAACTTCACCTTCATTAGTGGTACACTCACCTTTTTCATTTTTGACACTGACAATTTGGCTTTCTGCTCTATTTTACATCAAATTCATCTATTTTAATATATTTTTTCTTAAAGCTGTCTCCTACTTTTTTTACTTTTAATTTTATTAATCTCTCCCTTGACTTAAATGATTTCTATTTTAGTGTTTAATTGAAGATTTGTAATTTGTTCTCTTCCTAGCTTTTTTAGTTCCATGCCTAATTCACTGATCTTGTTTTCTTTTATTGATGTAAGCATTTAAAATTTTCCCTTAAGTTCTGCACATTTTATTATGTTCTCCTTTTGTTGTCAATATCTTTTATGAAACTGTTTCTAAGATTTGTTCTTTATTCATTCGTTATTTAGGTTTAGATCATTTCATTTCCAATTAATTTTTCTATGCTTCCAAGCCCTTTATTGAATGAATTTATTATTTCAGTATGGTCCAAAAGAGGTACATTTAATATTTATGCTTTTCTGCATCTGTTTTTGAGGTTATTATGCCCTTAAACACAGTCAGTTTTTGTAAACTTTTTAGAGAAAAAATTTTACAGAAATGTAAACCATTTACAGAAAAAAAATATACTTATTTTTACTTCCATTCTATTTTCTCTAGCAATTTGTCATGTCAAACTTTTTTCTTTCACTTCTTTCTTATTTATTTAATAGTTAGATATATCTATTTATGAGAGCAGCAAATTGAGGTTCCACACACACTATCAGTTTTACTCTCTATTCCTTCTTGTAATTCCTTTAACTTCTCTAGTAATTTGGATGTGCTGACATTTGGTATACATTTAATATTAATATTAACCTATTGTCACTGGTACCATACAGTAAAATGTAAATTCTCTGATTATCTCTTCTAATTGGGTCTACTTTTGCTTTTGCTTTGTCTGATATCATTTTTGTTCTCTGCAATTTTACTTCAGTTGACACGTTATAAATTCTGTATTAGATCCTTGTTTTAAAATTCTGTGTGTTTCTCAAATGTTTCTTGTGAGCAATATATTGTTGAATTCTGGTTTCTAATCCATTTTACTATGCATTTTTATATTATGGGTGAGTTCATCCCCCTCACTTTACAGTTATGATTACTAGCTGTATATTTCCTTCCATCCTACTTTCTTCTGTTTATCCTTTTTTTCACCCTATCCCTCCTATTTCCTCTTGTCATTCCTCCCTTTTTTCCTTAGTCTTTCTCCTCCTAATTTTCTATTGGGTAATATGTATTTTTATACTGAACTCTATGTATGTATTTCTCTTTTTTGAACCAGTTCAAATGAGAGTGAGGTTCATACATTGACCACTTTTTCTTTCCCTTTCCAATGTAACAAATCTTTACTGTGCATCTCTTTTATGTGATATAATTCTCCCATTCTCATTCTCCATTTCCCTTCAATCCAGTACATCCCTTTTTAATCACCCTTCCATTTTCCTTTAGAAATAGCAATAATACACCCACACTCATGCCCTCTAAGTAGACTCTTTCTAATTGTCTTAATGATGATCTAGTTCCTAGGGGTTACATATATCATCTTCCCATTTGAGAATGTAAATAGTTTAAGCTTATTAAGTTCCTAATGATTTCTCATTCATATTTATCTTTTTATTCCTCAAGTCTTGCATTTGAATGTCAAATATTCTACTCAACTCTGTTTTTTTCACCAGGAATGCTTAGAAATCCTCTATCTTGTTAAATATTCATTTTCTTCCCTGTGGGATTATGCTCAGTTTGGCTGGCTAGGTTGTTCTTGGCTATAATCCTAGCTTGTTTGCCTTCTGGACTATAATATTTCTTTTTTCTTAATAATATTTTATTTTTTCCATTACATGTAAATATAGTTTTCAACATTCATTTTTTAAAACTTTGAGTTTCAAATTTATTTCCCTTGTTCCTATCCTCCCCAATGAGACAAGCAATCTGAAATAGGTTGTACATGTGTGTGTCATATCAAACATATTTCCACATTAGTCATGTTGTGAGAAAAGAATCAGAACAAAACGGGGAACCACAGGAAAGAAAAAAAAGCAAAAATGTGAAAATAGTTCAGAACAAAACGGGGAACCACAGGAAAGAAAAAAAAAACAAAAATGTGAAAATAGTGAGCTTTGATCTGCATTCAGACTCCATAGCTGTTTCTTGCAACGTGGTTAGTTAGCATTTCCCATCCTACGTCTTTTGGAATTGTCTGAGATCATTATATTGCTGAGAAGAGCTAAGTCCATCATAGTTAATCATTGTACCATGTTCTCCTTGCTCTGCTCACTTCCCTCAGCATCAGTTCATGTAAGTCTTTCCAATTTTTTTCTGAAATCAGCCTTCTCATCATTTCTTATATGCACAATAGTATCCAATTACATTCATTTGCCACAACTTGTTCAGCCTTTCCTCAATTGATCGGCATCCCCTCAATTTCCAAATCTTTATCACCACAAAAAGAGTTGTTAAAAAATATTTCTGGACATGTGGACCCCTTTCCCTCCCTATGATCTCTTTGGGACACAGAGCTAGTAGTAGTATTGCAGGGTCAAAATGTATGCACAGTTTTATAGCCCTTTGTAAATAGTTCCAAATTGCTCTCCAGAATGGTTGGATCAGGGCACAACTCCATCAACAACGCATTAAGGTACCAATTGTCCCACATCTCCAATATTTATCATTTTTCTTTTCTGTTATATTAATCAATCTGATATGAGGTAGTACCTCAGAGTTGTTTTAATTTGCCTTTTTGCGTAATTAGTTAATTAATAATATGCATTTTGTATAATTAATACTTATTTAGAGAATTTTTTTCAAATGATTATAGCTTCAATTTCTTCTTTTGACAACTGCCTGTTCATTTCCTTTGACCATTTACCAACTGGGGAGTGATTTGTATTCTTGGAAATTTTATTGAGTTCTCTATGTATTTGAAAAATGAGGCCTTTATCAGAGATACTAAATGTAAAAATTGTTTCCCAGCTATACTTTCCAGAGATATACATATTGATGATGAAGTTGACACACATAGCCAGAGGTAGCTCAGTGTTTGGGAAGCTCTGAAAGAAAGTGTGGGAAAGAAGAGGTGTTGGGCTGCCTACCAAACCTAAAGTCTTATATCTTGAGATTTTTTTTAATTTTTCCACTCACAACTCCATTCAGTGCTTCTGAAACTATGGGTAAAAATCCATATGGGGTAATGGTCCATGGTTTAAGAAGTATTACAAAGCTGTTATGCTGACTTCAATGTTATATGTCTGTATACTACCTAGACACTATACTACCACCTAGACAGTGTACTACCACCATGCCAGAAAATTGAATCACTTCCATTTGAATTGTCTTAGGAAAATTCTAAAGATCACCTGGCAGGATAAGGTACTGGACACTGAGATCCTTTCTTGAGCTAAACTGATAAGCATTAAAACTCTACTACAGAGAGCACAACTCCAATGGGCTGTCCACATTGTTTGAATGACAAACATACTCTTACCTAAAAGACTCTTTTGGGAAGAACTCACAGAAGGAAGGAACTCACCTGGTGGTCAAAAAAAGCAGGATACTCTCAAGGTCTCTCTGGAGAATTCTGGAATTGATTGATTGACATGGGGGACACTGGCAAATGACCATCCAGCAAGACATGCCCACATCAAAAAAAGTGCTGCATTCTGTGACCAAAGCAGAATTGCAGTAGCTCAAAAGAAATGTGAGATGTGAGCATTTAGAAATTCCACTTTAAACGTTCACACAGACTAATTGTGCCCCACCTATTTCAGAACATTCCAAGTTCATATTGATCTGATCAGCCACAGTTGGAACATTGCAACTTTAATATAGCAGTGTCATTTTAGTCCTCTTTGAGAATGAAGGGCAAACAACCAACTAACCAACACCTTTAGCAAGCATATGTATTCCTTGAGTCATATTATTAACAGAGGATTGAACAAAGCTAGTAATGTTGCATATTTCAAAGAATCATATATGACCTCAACATATGCATCAGGTATACATTCTTGGAGAAATTATTTAAGCTTCTTTGTTCTTTAACTCAAGCAATTTTAAAAGTAATCATCAATATTAAACATAGTAGAGTTTTGAATCTACACTTTTGACATTGATTTGAAGGTGCTGTTATATAACTTGAATTCCACTTATAACATTAAAGATGTGGGCTCCTACAGCCAAGATGGTGGAATAAAATCAGGGACTTGCTTGAACTCTCCCCTCAAACCCTTCTAAATACCTGTAAAAAATGACTCTAAACAAATTGTAGAGCTACAGAACCCACAAAATGATGAAATGAAACAAATCTCCAACCCAAGACAGCCTGGAAGGACAACAGGAATCATCTATTGCACTGAGCTGGGAGCAGAGGAGAATGCAGTTCAGTGTGGGCCATGCCAATACAGACAGGGTCAGAGCAGGCCTCGGGACTGAATCATTGGCAGCTGTGGCAGTTTTCAGACTTCTCAACCCACAAATGCCAAAGACAGCATAGAAGGTCAGTGGGAAAACTAATGAACCTGGTCTGCCTGGGGTCCAGTGGTGGGGGATCAAGCAACTGAAACAAAACTCCTAAAGCTTGGGACAGTACACCCACCCTACCCCCAAACCCACTGGAAGCAGAGTCCCACCTTGGCAAAGCGTTAGAAACTCAAGTATCTGGCTGGGATCATGAATAAACAGCATAAAAAAACCTCATAATATAGAGTCTTACTTTGGTGACAAAGAAGATCAAAACACAATCAAAAGAAGACAACAAAGTCAAAGGTCTTACATCAAAAGCCTTCAAGAAAAATATGAATTGGTCGCAGACCAATTGGAGGAGCTCAAAAAAGGAGACTGAAATCAAGTAAGAGAAGTAGGGGAAAAATGGGAAAGAGAAATGAGAATGATGCAAGAAAATTATGGAAACTGAGTCAACAGCTTGCTAAAGGAGACCCCCTCCAAAAAAATTACTGAAGAAAATAACACCTTAAAAATAGACTAACCCAAACAGCAAAAGAGGTCCAAAAAGATAATGAGGAGAAGAATGCCTTAAAAAGCAAGATTGGTCAAAGGGAAAAGGAGGTCCAAAAGTTCACTGAAAAAAATAATTCCTTCAAAATTAGAATGGAGCAAATGGAATTTAATGACTTTATGAGACATTAAGAAACTATAAAAGAAAACTGAAAGAATGAAAAAATAGCAGACAGATAATGTGAAATATCTCATTGGAAAAACAACTAACCTGGAAAATCGATCCAGGAGAGGCAATTTAAAAATAATTGAACTACCTGAAAGCCATGATGAAAAAAATAGCCTAGATATTATTTTTAAAGAAATAATCAAGAAAAGTACCATGCTATTCTAGAACTAGAGAGTAAAGTAGAAAATGAAAGAATTCACTGATCACCTTTTGAAAGAGATCCCAAAAAGAAAACTAGGAATATTGTAACCAAATTCCAGATTTCCCAGGTCAATGAGAAAATATTGCAAGCAGCCAGAAAAAAATCAATTTCAGTACTGTGGAAAAACAATCAGGAAAACATAAGATCTAGCAGCTTCTACATTAAGGGATCAATGGACTTGGAATATAATATTCCAGAGGTCAGAGGAGGATTAAAACCAAAAATCAGCTATGTAGCAAAACTGGGTATAATACTTCAGGGAAAAAATGGAATTTCAGTGAAATAGAGGACTTTGAAGCATTCTTGCTGAAAAGACCAGAGTTGAATAGAAAATTTGACTTTCAGATATAAGAATCAGGAAGTATGAAGAGGAAAACCTGTTAGATAGCACTTTGTGTTTAAAAAAAAACAAACAACTGGGGATTTTAGTGAGAGATGAAGATGAATCACCATATAAATTGGCTATCAAAAAAGAAAAGTTAAGAAAAGCCAAAGTACACCACTGAGACATGCATTATCCTGTGTGAAAACCCACATTGCCAATTTGGCAGAACTGCAATTTGCAGGAAGGAGAGGTATTTTTATAATGTTTGCCAAGTACTAGGCTAAAGAAAAAGAAATTTGGACCTGGGAATTTGAACTGTGGAGACCTAGGAGTCCAGGATTATTGGAAGTTGAGAAGTGGATGTTGCCACTCAAGAATCATTAGTACATGAGAGGATATGAGAAGACACCATAGGTACCTACCAGGGAGAAAGGGAAAATTGTAAGATTCTTTTTTTCATGATCACTTCTGAATACTCAGTGATTTTACAATCAGGACACTACTTGGTAACATAAGTTGATATGAAGCCCTATCAGCAGCAAGCCCCATCACTATGAAGCCCTAACTCCAGACAAAGAAACAACCTTATGCCCCTGTTGGATTATCAACTGATATGACTGATCCCTTACCTAGAAATCAAGCCAAGTTCACAACTGTTGCTCAGTTTCTATATGGATAGCCTATAGGTCATAACCTAGAGCCCACAGCCACATCCAGGTATGGAAGAACATGGCACTAGGCTCTTCATCTTTAACAATACATAAATGATTTACAGAAAGAAATGTCTCCCAGTGAATGCCCATACTGGCCCTATGATACAGTGTAAAGAAAAATGGCTTTTGAATGACTCAACTTGTGTACAAATTCTGATTCACTATGTAACCTCAATTGGGCCAATTACATAAACTCTGAACCTAAGAAGTTTCTTCAACAATAATACTTTCTCTATTCCACAGGGACACTGTGAGTAGGGAAATATTTTTCAACCCTCAAGGAGTCAAATACATACATACATATGTGTGTATGCATATGTGTGTACATGTGTGTGTGTTTATAGATGTGTATATATTTTATTATGTAATTTCAGAAAACCATCTACAGCATCTCAGTAGAGAAGTCAATTAGAATATTAATAAATGTCAATTATGCTCCCTAAAAAAACATGTGAGCTGCTGTAGCATATAATTTGTGAATCCTTCTTCATATCTTCATCAAGGATTCATTTAATAGATATGTAGTTTGCTCTTTAAATTTTTGCATAAGAATGACAAAGTATGACTTAGTGGGTCTCTCAATCTTTTTCATATTGTGCTTTCTGTTACTTTTTTTCAACATCTTCCCCACTTTATTATAACTTGAGAATTGACCCTCTACTAGGACAAAGCTGTGTCACCTCCAGCAAAGACTTCTTATTTTCATTTGGTCTCCTTATCTTTATTTTCAATTCTGTTTTCTGGTGATGGCAAAATGCAACTCTGTTGACTTCATAGTGGTTGAAGGTGAAAAATAATTCATTTTAAAAATCATCATTTCTTTCCCACTTGTGTCTAGTCAGTGTCCTCGTTACTGTTTTATCCCTGTAATTCTCAGAATGATCAGACTTAATTATGCATGAGGTGAGCTTTCTGCAAACTCATTTTATCCTCCACTGCTTCTTGTGGTTTTATTAGGTGACACTACCCATATTTAATTATGACAGACCAATCTAAACAAAAGCATCCTGTAAGTATTTAAGGATTAAGCTAGACAGAAGACAAATGGCCAAGAAGTGGAACATATCTGTTAATGTTTTATAACCAATTTATTGCATCATGAAAGAGTTGCCACATTTGGTCTCTAATATTATGATCTCTAATACAGGAAATGACAATGAGAAAGGATCAGAGCAGAAGGAAAGAATGTGACTTGTAGATCTGTAGATAATGACTACTGTGATTTTGATTGTGCAGTAGATATAGATTACATTAGCTTTGATAGAGGAGAAGTTACTGAGTGACAGAGGTAGAGTTAGAACTTTGATGTGGCAGTGGAGATCAAGGAGTATTTCAACTCTCCCACCTTGACTAGTGAGCCCAGGAGAATGAGTGAGAATGCAGCCACTACTGGAAAGGGTGGCCAGAGAGGCCATATCATGAGGAGGATCCAGGTGTCTATAACTGCAAGAAGATGGAAGGAGTGAGAGAGAAGATTTAAGATAAAAGGGAACTTTTCACCTATGGAACAGGCATTCTGAAGCATGCTTAGTGTTTGGTTAGGACTTTGGGCTGGATGCTGAGGGAGATGGTGGAAAAGCAATCAGGTAGTGAGAAATGGGGAATTGGTTTGGATGGTCACCTTCAAGGTTTGAGAATCACAAGGATGTGTAGGCTATGACCAAGAGTGAATATATTCATCATTGAATGGAAAGCAACATTCTTCTTCGCAGAGGAAATTAGACATCAGGAAGAAGAAAAGTACAGAATGAGATAAAAGACAAAAAGTCAGATGGGAGGTCCCGGTTTACTTCTCCTCTTCCTTCTGAAGTCTGGAGAGTAAACAGAAGATGGGACAGCAGGAGATGGAAATCAAACCTGCATAGAAAGAGATGAAAGTCCCACTCCCCAACAATTTTACTCTTCCTCTTCTCTCAAGGAAAAGGCACAATAGGAAAAGGAAGGCCCAAGGGCAGAGCACAGGTTACTCTTCTCATTTGAAGTTGGAGATTGGGCAGATCTGGCAGGAGTTGACAGTCTCCTAAAATGCAAGGGGAAGTAACATTTTCACAGATGGAAGTTGCCACCTTCCCTCAGGGAAGCAGGAGATAAAAAACCTGAGGATCATGCTTCATTTTATATTTTCCTTTAATTCACAGGTTGCCACGGCCAAAGTATTCACCGTTTAATTGATAATATCCCTGTGGTAGACCAACATAAAATGTCTGCTTTGGGCTTTATTTGTATCTTTAATTTCAAATAGGAACTTCATACAGTATTTATCTAAGTGTTTTGTAGCTTCTCTGTCTCCAAACACACACACAAAGACATATACGCTCTCTGAGAATGAGAACTTTTTCTTAATCTTTATATCTTTGGTGGTCAAGATAATTACTTGGACCTAGTAAGTATATTCACCCCCACTTCAATTAATATAATCACAGAAGTCCCAAAATATTCACTCAACTAACCACTCAAAGGATAAAATAGATATGAATAATCCCTTAAGCAATCTAAGACAATTAAAGTGATTGAACAATTGAATAAAGACCAATGATGCTACATAAGAAATGTCTTCTGATTAGCTAAAAAAAAAATCAGACATAACCCTTGGCTTATTGTATGAAACAGTAAGCCAGTTTGTAGTTCCATGAGCAAGTACTGAATCAGAGTTGGATCCAAGTTCCTGAGAGAGAATCACCATAAAGGGATGGAGGAATAAAGTTTCTCTCTCTTCTCCCCACTCTACCCATTGACTATGTCATATGAGAGACTGATCCAGTAGGAAACAATGCATTCAGCAGTAAACAAAACAAAAGATACATCAAGGATTCACCAAGACAAACTTAGGGATCAACACCAATATAGAGAGATAAACACCCAGGGAGGATGTAGCTTCATGGAGCATGATCCCTTGTACCAGAGAAGAATGTTGGCTATATTCTCAAGAAAGAACTCTCAGGTCAGAACAAGCCAGGAGCTGAGTTACCCCATTACTATGTGTGTATCTTACATATGTAAATTACTACTTTTATGCTCTAAATTTCAGGCCACTCTTTCTACTGGCCTGTGTTTTGGGGGAGAGTGTGTTTTCAAGGAAATATTTATTAAAAACTGTTTTTATTATACTATCTTAGTGAATACCTTTGCTAGTTGGACTGATTATAAACAAGACACATATTAATGAGGCCTTATGAGTTACAACACAGTACTGCTTGCACCCTGAAGGGAATACTAGTCAATTAACCTGGGGATCCCAACCTGTGAGAATACATACGGTTAGAGAAGTGGTCCAGGTATGAGCATTTCATAAATATTTTTAAATTTTAAGTAAAATTTAATATAATTTAATAACTTTCCTACTTTCAAGAGAATTATTTTCTTGAGTCCATTTGCAAAAGTCTTATTGTCCATTTTCTTTTGTATTTTTAAAAAAATCTTTTATTTCAATTATCTCCACTAACTCTATGACATGCTACTCTTATTTTCCCCAGACATGAGCCCCAGTTCAGCATCCATTTGCAAAGATTACAAATAATCTACTAGACATTCCCTATGTTAGAAAATTCTTCTTCAATCACTCGTGCTAAATAACAACCTAAGTTTGTTTATTACTGAATTAAAACATCATGCGCTTGTTTGACTTAATGCAACCATTAACAGCAATGATGTTTAAATTTCTTTGGCATGAAATGGAACAAATATTTGGGGTGAGTCTCAAATCAACAAGTTCTATCTGATCTCTTTCCCCGGTTGTTTATCCTTCTATTTCTATTTTCAAACATATAGGGTTTGACATTCATAAATAGATGTCAGCAATGATATAGATTATCACAATGGGGCAAAAATGCCTTTGTGAATATTTCTCTGCAGCAATAAACATTATTTGCATTCTCTGTACTTGTACACCTGTGTATAGATATGAATATTATTATTCATCAGAACTACCTAATTTCCCCCCCCAAAAAATGAGTTAGGAATTAAATGTTCTTTCTCTTAGCTATCCAGTTAGATTATGAAGACCTTATATATTGCTCTTGCAGTAGAGTTACTTACATATCATAGGTGGTTAATAAATGCAGAACTGAATAAATCTAAGAAGTCCTAGAATATGTCAGTGTAAAGAATTATATCCAAGGGTTGACTGATTCATTTTTTTCCATTAAAGAGAATTCTCTTTGCTTAATCATATCATAGAAAGGAAGTTTTTTCCTTTGAGGAGCTTTAGTTTCTATGGAAGATAACACACACTCGGGTAAGTCAATATAAATATATACAAAATCATTTCAAGGTGGGGACACCCAAAACTGGAGGAATCAGTAAAGTATTGTCGGAAATTAGGAGGAGTGGAATAATGAAGAATGGTTATTTTATTTTTGGACATGTTGAGCTAGAGAAAATTTTCAGACATCTTGGAGATTTTCAGAAAATCTTTAGAGATATGAGACTGGACCAAAGGAGAGAGAAAGGGCTGAATATGTAGTCTTGAAAATCATCTTCATAGAGATAATAAGAATGTGTTGTAACTGAAGGGATTTCTAAACCAGAGAAGATAGAGGACAAGAGTAGATCCACTCTAGCTTAGGGGAAAGAGTATGGATGATGAGCTTGCAGAAGAGGCTTAGTGAATGTACCCAGACATTAAAAAAGAGAACAGAAAGAATAATGTCACAGAAATTGGGAAAGAGAGAATATTTCCAAGGAGAGACTGAACAATTATATCAAATACTGAAAAATGGTCTTGGAAAGAATGATTGAATTGTAAGTCATGGAAAGGAAAATGGGTACTGAAAAAATGAGGAATTTTATTATATTCTTGAGTATCTTCAAAGGAGCATACTATTTTATGTTATTATAACAATATATTTCAGCATATCGAATGTATGTATAAGTTATTTCAAATACGTAAACTTATAATTCAAGAAACACCATATGTGACATCAAGTACATGTCTGGATAGAAAGGAGGTCATGTAAGGGGAGTAAAGGATAACAGAAGGATGCTCACCCTTCCCTTTGCCTGAGTTTCTACAAAGCATTAAAAACACCAGAGCAAGAACTTCAGCATGTGATCCATTGTTCCTAGGTTAGCATATCTTTAATGGAAGATCTGTGAAAGGATCCCAATAAAAGAGGGATAAGAAGAGTAAGCATGGAATCTTTACCATGTGATTTGTAGGGCCAGTCTTCCCTACCTATAATGTGTTTTCTTTTCACCTCTGCATCTTGGAATACCTAATTTTCTTCAAAGCTCAACTCAAGTCACCATCCCTTGAATGCTACCATCTCTCACCAAAATATCCTTGCATTTGTATTGTAGATGCTTATTTATGATGATCCTTCTTCTCCCTCTCCCCCAAGAAAATGGAATCTCCTTAAATGCAGGGACACTTTCCTTTAGGGCCGTTGTATGCTCAAAGCCTAATACAGTGCGAGCCCCAGAGACTGTATTTAATACTTAATGATTAGCTAGTTAGTAGAGGAATTAGGCTTATTCAATTATCAATAGGTCATGGATCTATTAAAGAATAATTTATAATTTTGAGCAGGAAGAGACTTTAGTCTCTTTAATCCCAGCTCAACCCCTTCATTTTAGAGATGAGTAAACTGAGACCCCCAAAGATTAACTGACTAACCCAATGACCTACAAATAAATCAGTGCCAGAGCTGACTATTTAAACTAACCTCCCCAAATTCTAAACTCAGCATCTTTTCTGCAAGGCAGCTAGCTGAATGATGCAGTGGATAGAGCACTGAACTTGAAGTCAGGAAATCCTGAATTCAAGCCTCAGATACTCACTAGTTAGGTAGCCCTGAACAAATCATTAAACTACCTTAGCTCAATTTCCTTATCAGTAACTTAGGTGGTCCTCCCATCTTGAGATAGTCTTAACTAATAATTGCTAATATTTATTTAGCACTTTGAGGTTTGCAAAAACATTCATAGTTCATTTTATCTTCACAACAACCCTGGGAGATAGGTGATACAATTACCCCCATTTTTGCAGATGAGGAAACTAAGGTTGAAGGAAGTTAAGAAATTTAGCTAACTACTTACACAATCTACTCAGCATTTCATCATGTAATAAACCTTATTCAAGACATTGACTGCTCTGACTTTCTGCAGAACTCTTCAATTGTCCTGCAATTGCAAGGAAAAGTTCTGCTCATCAGTACTTCCACAGAAAACTGGATGAACACAGGCTAGTTTGAAGTCCTGATGCATAGAAGCAAGCACAAATATTTAGTTGAGCATTTCTTTTTCTCTGGTATTAATGGACACATCTCATCCTCAGGCAGGAGTCCTTGCATGTCTACCACTCAGAGAAAGTGAATTCTTTGGAAATGTTCCCTGGTTTAGTTACCATATATTTATATAGGCATGCTTACCCCTTGGCAAAACTATAACTGGGCAAAATTGTCCATTCCTCCTCTGTGTACCTCATTTGTTTTTAATGACTTCCCTCACCCAAGTGCCATTATCTTCATACTGTTTTCTTATTGTGTTTGCCTTGCACATTGTACACACAAAAATGCTTGTTGAATTAAGTTACATTGAATTGATATTTTAATGGGGAAGAGGAGAAAGAGAGAGGGGGAGAGAGAGAGACAGAGAGAGAGAGAGAGAGAGAGAGAGAGAGAGAGAGAGAGGGAGAGAGAGAGAGAGAGGTTCAGATCTGTTCAAAATCAGCACTGTCCAAGAAAATACAGGTCTGAGACATCTGCTGTTTGACTGTGGCCAATATAAAAAAGAACAGGGTAGGCATACTGGACTGTTGGAGAAGAGAGAGTCAGGAAAATAAACGTGGGTACAAAAAAATGGAGGGCATTGAAAACAGATTTTGCTGACTATTGTCAAAGGTTAGTCCTGTAGAAGAAGAATTCATCTAGGTCCTTCTTTGTGCTTTTGCTAATCCCTTTCTGTGATGAACACATTCATTTTCAGATAATAAAAGCTAACATTTCTTCACTTTTCACAAATTCTAGTGCAGTATGTCTGATGCATCATTGTGGCATTATCTAAGGGTATGCCTGGCGAGCACAACATCTGGACAGTAACTACAAAGCAGGGACCAAAAACCCAATGAAGTACTTTTTTAAATTCTTTTTTTACTTCTTTTTTAAATTTTTTTTATTCTTAATTTTGTATACACTTCACTCTTAAATAGAGATTTCAATACACAAAATAGAACAAAAAGTTAATTGCATATGAAACTGTAAATTCATACTTCATGCTGTTTACTTTGTATATATATATATACATATGTATTTATGAAAAATTCTGTTTGTCACTTTAATAAATGCCCTGTTTGTCTGTATTTCCTTGTAAACTTCTCTCTGTAGTCCTTTTAATGATTCATCTTATGGTTCAATGACAATCCTTTGATTTCCTTCTTATTTATCCTTCTTTTTTCCTTTATTTCTCTCTCTTTTTCTCTTTGACCACCATCTCTATCTTTCCTCCCTCCACTCTGCTGCCTCGGAAAAACAGGAAAAAAAAAACCCACTTGTAACAAGTAAGTCAAACAAAATGACCAGTGTCTAAAAATATATGCCTCTTTACACATTGAGAACATTATCTCTCTGTCAGGAAATAAGTAGCATATTCTATCATGGGGCCATCTCCAATCTTCCTGATCTGTATCTTGCTACTGAACCCAGACAGCTCTGGAGGAGAAAGTGAGGCTGGTAACTTTGCACCACCCTCCATTACTTAAATCTGGTGATTTTGCACAGCTCTTTCTCACTTAAATGCAATTCACTTGCAAGTCATGGCATCATCTTCCTGATGTCTTGGTCCTCTTGGAGAACAAAGACCAAAACAACAGCAACATATTCCATCATAAACCTCATGTAGATGTGGTTATCCTACACTTTGATCAGAATTCTGAAGGCTTTCAATATATTTTCTCTTCCTAATGTTGATGTCTAAAGTTTGCTACTAGTTCTCACATCATTCTTCTTCCTTTAATATTTCCCAGGATTCTCTGGAATTTTGTCTCTTTTTTTAAAATCTTGTATGGGTACAATAATATTGTTACATTTATGCGTCACTATTTGTTCAACCATTCCTTAATTAATGGAAGCACCCGTAGTTTCTTCCAATTCTTTTCTTTTCCTTTCCTTTTCATCCTTACTCCTCTTGGGATCAAGAAGTTATTTTTCTCCATCCCCTGCAGTTCTCTCTATTCTCCCTTGTTCCCATATTGAATTAGATACACTTGTACACCAAACATTGTATGCATATATGTGTATGTGTGTGTAAACATATGTTCAATCCTCCTTTAGGTGTTGAGATAAGGATAAGCTTCATCTGATGCTCATTCTCTCTCTTCCTCCATGTTTGTAAAATCTTCTCATACATCCCAAGTATGAGAAACAGTAAATTCTACCTCCTTCCTTCCCTCTTTCCTTCCTTCCAGATTAGCATAACCCTTGTTATCCTCTCTTTTTCCCTATCTTCAAATTCTTAAAACAGAGTGAATTCACTAAGTAAATCTTTATTTTTCTTAATTACATCCCTCATAATCCTTTGAAGACATTACTGTTCTAAAGGTATGCATTTCATCTTTTCCTATTAGAAATATAAGCATTTATTATCATAGAGTTCTTTCCAAGTGCTCTAAAAAAATTGCATAAGTTTTTTTCTTTAATCTTTGCATTTCAAAATTTCTACTCTGTGCCTACTATCAAGAGTGCTTGAAAGTTCACTGTTCCAGTGAAGGTCCATTCCTCTCCCCCATAGGATTATAGTCAGTTTTGCAGGGTAAGTTAGTTGTGGAAGTAAGCCTATATTTAAAAAAAAAAAAAGTTTTAAATTCAAATACAATAGTTCTTTTCATTTATTAAAAAAAAATTGCTAAGTTTCATACGGTCCTGTAGTTGCTTGTTACTTGAACCTTTTTCCTCCTAGCTATTTGAATTTTTTTAATGCAAAAGCTATGGATTTTGGCTATTATATTTCTGATACTTTTCATTTGGTGGTTCCTTTTAGGACATAATCAATAGATTTCTTGATATATGGTGTCCAGGATTTTTATTTTTATTATTGTGGCCTACAAGAAATCCAATTATTTATAAACTAACTTTCCCTGTCCTTCTTTATGTCAAGTACTTTGATATCAAGCTCCTTAGAGTTTATTTAGTTTTTTCAGTCTTTTGATTTTGTTCTAATATTTACTGTTTTCTCAAAGAGTCGCTGATTTCTATTTGGTTTCCAGTTTTCAGTGAGTCTGTGATTAAATTCTAACACTTTCTGGTCTGCGTGATTTATTTTCCTTCCGATTCTTCTCTCTATGACTTTAATTTTTTTCTCTTTAACTTCATTTTTTCAAAGTATTGATGTTACTCTTGTGATATTTTTCTTCTTTGAATCTTTGTATGTCACTATCATGTAATTACTGTATCCCTCTAGATTGGAGTTTTTCAGTATCTCTGGATCTATTAACTTTTATTAAAGGGATATGTCTTCCTTAATTTACTCATTATTCCAGTTTTAGTTGCTGAATTGGGTATTTGTGCCAAGTTTAAGTTTAATGTTTGCTATTCTTTGACCTGCATACCTACTATGTAAGATTGAGGCCTGTTTTTAGAAAGTCTTAATGTCAAGATGAGACGTGGAGAACCTGCTGCCTCAAAGCTACATGTAGCCGTGTAGGTCTTTGGGTGTGACCTTTTGACTGACTTCAAGTTTTACAGAACAAATCATTTTATTAAGGGGATTTGTTTTGTGAAATTGGGATTCAATCAAAGGTTCACTCTTGAGGACCTAGAGACCACATGTGGCCTTGAGGTTGCAGGTTCCCCACCCCTGCCTACATGTTCAATCAGCATCACCTGGATTTCTGGTTTGATCTTTTTTGGGGTCAGGATCTCATAAGTAATTTAGATTCAGATCCCAGGATCTTCCTGTCTCCTTATGGTATCTAAGAACTGATTTTTATGACCCTGCAGCACTGCTGGCATGGAGTGCCCTGGTCTAAATGCTGTCATAACTACCCTCTTTCTTACTGCTGATGGTAACTTACAAAAACACTCTTAGATTCCATCCACCACAGGGCTTTCTTAGATGAGCACTCTACAAAGTGTTGGTACAAGTTCCTTAGTTGGATATCACCCTTAATTCTAGTGCCTTCCTTCTTTTGACTATTTTCAGTTTACCTTGTATATTTATCATTTATACATAGTTGTTTGCATGTTCTGCCATCCATTAGATTGTGAGTTCCATGAGAGCAATTCTATTTTTTTTGTGTGTGTGGGGGGGGTCATTTTGGGTTTTTGTCTTTCTTTGTAACCCCAGAGTTTAGCACACTGCTTGTCACATAGTTAACACTTAATAAATATTTGACTTGACGTTGATCAAATCAAGGTAGGATAGTAGATTTCCATCATCTTTTCTAGTGAGTATGCTGACTTTTCTGGAGGCCTCCTTTCCTATAAGAGTTCATGGGCTACTGGTTGGCTTTTTGTGTATTTCTTGGGTGGGTGGAGTCATTTAAGGTAGGTTCTCATTGGATTTCTTCACATTGTTCTATCCCATGCTAATTTTAGGTTTTAATTTAAGTAGGTGTAGGGAAGGTGATTTTCTGCCTCCATTTAGGCAGCCATGTTAGACAAGAATCTGCCTATTTTCCTAGAACAAACCTAAATAATGGAGAGTATTTCATCACTAGAGCATTCAAGATGAGGTGATTTCTTTTGACAACAACTTATGAAGACCATCTACCAAGGCATGGAAGAGCTAGAATTTGCATCAGAGGAGTTATCACATGATCAAATCTGAATTTATATTTACATAGAATTTTGTTTATAAAAGTTTGCATATATAATCATCCCATCTAAGTTTTATGACACATGTTACATAAATAAAACAAGTATTATTTTCATCTGATTCTTCAGCAAATTAAGGCTCAGATAAATTAATTTATTTATCCAAAGTCAAAGATCATTCAATAGTTTATTAAATAGCCATGCTAGGAATCCAAACCAGTGCTCTTTCTATGATATTCCACTAGATCACCATTCCACAGGTACCACCTTCACATCACTTTTGATCTTCTGGGTTGCCTTCCTACTTGAAGGAATATTAAAACTTGAAATTGTATAATGAGTCAGTTTGTGGGCTGACTTCTTCATTCTTTCAAAGAACCCTTCTTGCCATTCCATTCTTCTCTTTCTATCTATCTCCCATACTGATCTCTCTTCCAGGAAAGGAGAGGAACACCATGCCCTCAGTTTCCCTCTATGGTTTTCCCTCACCAGAGCAGTCTAACACCCTCAGAGAAATTTACTCTGGAGATGAAGTCCTTGTGACTTTTAATGACTCACCTAAACTCATTCATCAATGATTAACAAACTCGTGGACAATTATACCTTCCTCATCCAAGAAAATCTAAAGATCAGATCTATCATTATTCAGATGCTGTGATCTGTTCTTCACAGCCTGCTCCCTTATTCCCACCCCTCTCAATTTAACCCTGTTTCACAAGGTCCCACTCAAAATTGCCCATCCTTTTCCCTATATTTTCTGCTCTATAGTAACAAATTTGCTTTCATCTTAAATGTCTTCCTTTCTGATGTGTTTCAACTTCTGACACTTACTGAGACTTAGTTCCATCATCAAAATGCTGATATCTGTTGATTGCCAACATCTAGAACAGTCCTTCCTTTTCCTCATTGGTTTAGTCTCACAAATGAACCACTTCCATGTTTACGGATTCTGAAAATTTCATATGTGATCGTGATCTGTTAGTATGCCAGCCTTTGAACCCAAAGAACCCATTTCTTTGTCCTCACTTCCATTCCTTACCCCTTAGTTATTTTGCAGGCTATCACCCCTGCACAGGCTCCACTCTCTTTCCTTTCCCATTTGGAGCCAGTTCAATTCCACATGGTCCTCTTCTCTTGAGTCTTTCCTCCCTTTATTCTATTGCTGATAATGTCTGATAAGTGTCAGTCCAGTATTAGTCCTATTATCTGTTGCCTTTGTTCCTATTC
>CM053771.1:89218077-89242619 GCA_028658325.1 Potorous gilbertii | reverse complement strand
ATTTTTTCTAGCTCTATAAAATAGTTTTTGGTAATGTGGTTGGCATGGCACTGAACAGGAAATTGATTTAGGCAGGACTGTCATTTTATCTTATTAGATGAGCAACTGATATTTTACTCAATTCTTTACATTTGAATTTATTTGTGCGAAAATTGTTTAATAATTGTTTTTCTATAGTTCCTGCGCTTTGTCTTGGCAGATAGATTCCCAAATATTTTGTGTTATCTGCAGTTGTTTTAAATGGAATTTCTCTATCTCTTGCTGCTGGACTTTATTGGTGACATATAGAAATGTTGATGATTGATGTGGATTTATTTTATATCTTAAAACTTTGCTAAAGTTGTTAATTGTTTCAAATAGTTTGTTAGTTGATTACATAGGAATCTCTAATTATACCATCATATCATCTGCAAAAAGCAATAGTTTGGTTTCCTTATTGCCTGTTCTAACTCCTTCAATTTCTTTTTCTTCTCTTATTGATAATACTAATATTTCTAGTACAATAGTGAATAATAGTGGTGGTAATGGGCATCTTTATTTCACCTTGGTTTTATTGGGAAGGTTTCCAATTTATCCCCATTACAGATAATGCTTGCTGATGGTTTTAGAGAGATATTACTTATAATTTTAAGGAAAACTCCATTTATTCCTGTTTTCTCTAAGGTTTTTAATAGGAATAGGTTCTGTATTTTGACAAATTTTTTTCTACATCTATTGAGATAATCATATGATTTACATTATTTTTGTCATAGATAGGGTCAATTATGCTGATGGTTTTCCTAATATTGAACCAGCCCTGCATTCCTGGCATAAATCCCACCTAGTCATAGTAAATTATTCTCAGGATAGATTGCTGTAGTCTCTTTGATAATATTTTATATTAATATTCACTAAAGAAATTGGTCTATAATTTTATTTCCCAGCTTTGGCTCTTCCTGGTTTATGTATCAGAACAATAATTGTGCCATAAAAGATATTTGGTAGGACTCCTTCACCTATTTTTCCAAATAGTTTATATAGTATTGAAATTAATTGTTCTTTAAATGTTTGATAGAATTCACTTGTAAAGTCATCTGGCCCTGGAGATTTTTTCCTAAGGAGATCAATTATGACATGTTCAAGTTTTTTTTTTTCCAAAATGGCATTAAGTATTTTATTTCCTCTTCTGTTAATCTGGACAAATTTACTTTGATTAAATTGTCAGATTTATTGGCATATAATTGGGGAAAATAACTCCCAATTATTACTTTAATTTCCTCTTCATTGGTGGTGAATTCACCTTTTTCAATTTTTATCCTGCTAATTTGGCTTTCTTCTTTCTTTTTTTAAATCAAATTAAGTAATGGTTCATTTATTTTTTTTTTGCTTTTATTTTCACTAATCCTTAGTTTTTTGTATTAAGTTAAGTAGCTTTCTTACTTTCAATTGTATTCATCTCTCCTTTTACTTTCAGAATTTCTAATTTGGTATTTAATTGGGAATTTTTAATTTGTTCTTTTTCTAGATTTTTTAGTTGCATGCCCAATTCATTAATTATCTCTTTCTCTATTTTATTTTCATGTAAACATTTGGAGATATAAAATTTTCCCTAAGAACTACTTTGGTTGCATCCCATAAGTTTGGGCATGTTGTATCATTATTGTCATTTTCTTGGATGAAATTATTGATTGTATATATGATTTGTTGTTTGACCCATTCATTCTTTAGGATTAGATTATTTAGTTTCCAATAATTTTTAGGCTATCTTTTCATAGCTCTTTGTTATATTTAATTTTTTTGCATCATGATCTGAAAAGAATGAATTTAATATTTCTGCCATTCTGCATTTATTGTGAGTTCTTATGCCCTAATACATGGTCAACCGTGTGTATATGCCATGTACTACTGAGACAAGGTATATTCCTTTTTATCCTCCATCAGTTTTCTCCAGAGATCCATGGTATCTAACTTTTCTAAAATTCTATTCACCTCCTTAACTCCTCTCTTGTTCATTTTGTGGTTAGATTTATCTACTTCTGAGAGGGGGAGGTTGAGTTCCCCTACTAGTATAGTTTGGATGTCTATTTCTTCCTGTAACTCATTTAACTTCTCCTCTAAGAATCTGGATGCTATACCACTTGGTGCACATATGTTTAATATTGATATTACTTCATTACCTATGGTACCTTTTACCAAGGTGTAGCTTCCTTGTTTATCTCTTTTAATTAGAATTATTTTTGCTTTTGCTTTGTCTGAGATCAGTTGCTACTCCTGCTTTTTTTACGTTAGCTGAAGCATGATGTATTAGCTCCAGCCTTTTACTTTTATTCTGTGTGTCTCTCTCCTTCAAATGTTTCTTGTAAACAACATATTGTAGGATTCTGATTTTTAATCCACTCTTCTATCTGCTTCCATTTTATGGGAGAGTTCATTCTATTCACATTCAGTTACAATTACTGTGTATTTCCCTCCATCCTATCCCCCCATTTATATATTTCTCCCTCCTTTCATCCATTCTCTCCTCAGCAGCACCTTGTTTCTGACCACTTCCCTTCATTCTGACCCCCTCCTATCAGCCCCTTCTTTTCTTTCCCCTTTCCCCTCCTACTTCCCTATAAGGTAAGATAAACTTCTATACCCAACTGAATGTATATGTCATTCCCTCTTTGATCCAAATCTGATGACAATAAGGTTCAAACAATGCTCACCCTACCTCCCTTCTTTCCCTCTACTCAAATAGGTCTTTTGTGCCTCTTCATGTGATATAATTTAACTTGTTCTACCTCCCCTTTCCCCTTCTCCTAGTAATTTTTTTTTCTTTTCACCATTTATTTTTGTTATATCATCACATTAAAATCAGCAACACCCACATCATCTATCTATGTATATTCCTGACTACCCTAATAAAGATACAGTTCTCAAGAGTTACAAATATCAACTGTAAGGATGTAAACAGTTTAATCTTACAGAATAACATGTTTTTTTCTTTCATTTTTAGGTATTTTATGTTCCTCTTTAGTGTTGTAAATTAAGATAAAATTTTCTGTTCAGCTGTGGTCTTTTCATCAGGAAAGTTTGAAAGACTCTATTTTATTGAATGATCTTTTTTTCCTTGGCATATTATGCTTAGTTTTGCCAGGTGGGTAATTTTTAGTTGTAGTCCTAGCTCTTTTGCTTTCTGGAGTATCAAAGGACTTTCCATCCTGTGTAATCCTATGGCTCCTAAATATTTGAATTGGGTTTTTTTGCATTATTTTCCTCTTAACTTAATAATTCTGGAATTTGGATACAGATGCCTTGGAGTGATAAGTTCACAAGTCAGTCTAGAAGGGTTATTGAGGTTTATAGGACTTGAGGACATAGGGATATATATATATCCTTCTTTTCTACATTTATTCAAATTATTTTTGTTACAGTCATATCAGAATATATTCTTCCTTACTTTCTCTACTCATTGAGTCATCTCAATGAACAACAGTAAAAAATATAATTAATCATATTTAAATTAAAAACTCAAAATACATTTTAGCAAGAGCAAAGTAGTCTCTAACAAATGCAAATATTAATATACTAAAAATATAGTCACAATTTTTTTATTTGAATTTTTTTTATCTTCTCCTATCTAGTCATAGCTACAAAAGGCACTTCTATTTTTCCTCCAGATTTTAAATAATGTGATCATATATGTTTAAGTTTGGAATCTATTTGGATTTTTCATATAAATACGTATATTTTATGAATACATATAATATACATATGTATGTGTGTATATATATGTATATGTACATATATATGTTTATGTGTATGTACATATATGGATATGTATTACGAAGTACTAGTCTAAGGCTATTTCATTTTTTAAAGTGCTTTTCAAGCTTCCCATAAATTCCTACTAAAAAGGGAAACTTTCCTTAAGTAGATTGTGTCCTTGGTTTTCTGAATACTGAGTGTTCTAGTTCAGTTATTTCTCTAGCTGTTGTTGGTGGTGGTTTGTTTGTTTTCTATCATCTAATTTTCTATTGTTTAACCACTACCAAAGAGCTTGGATGAATAACGATTCACGAACAATTTGGAGTTTAAGAATTGCTTCTTTTCAGATTCCTTCACTGAACTACCATCCAAGGCTATTTGATTTTCTGTCTATATCGCCTCTCTTTTTCTTTCATCCATTCCCATGTTTTTGATGATCATCTCTAAGATTGCCTCCATTAAAAATATGAATAGTGAGATCTATATCTCAAAGGCATCATAAAAAGGGAAAAGGACCCCCATATACAAAAATATTTATAGCAGTTTTTTTGTGATGGTAAAGTACTGGAGGATGAGGGGACAGCCATCAATTGGGAGATGGCTGAACAAGTTGTGGTATATGAATGTAAAGGAATACTATATGTACTGTAAGAAATGATGAGCAGGCAGATTTCAGAAAAACCTGGAAAGACTGATATGAACTGATTCTGAGTGAGTAAAACCAGAAGAACATTGTATACAGTAACAGCAACATTTTGCAGTGATCAACTTCGTTAGACTTAGGTCTTCTCATCGATACAATTAATGATCTAAGACAATTCCAGAATACTCAGGATGGAAAATTGTATCCAAATTCAGAGAAAGAAATATGAAATCTGAATAAAGATCAAAGCACACAATTTTCTTTTTTTCTTTTTCATGGCTTTTCCCTTTTGTTCTGATTCTTCTTTTACAACATCACTAATGTGAAAATGTTTATTTTGATTATACGTGCACAGCCTATATCAGATTTCATGCCATGTTGGAAAGGGCATAGAGGAGAGAGGGGAGAAATTTGGAACTCAAAATCTTATAAAAGTGAATGTTGAAAGCTAAAAATAAATAAATAAACAATGTTTTTTTTAAAAAAATATGAGTAGTGATTAGCCTTTTAATAATTTAATTAATTCTTTATTTTTGAAGGGTATTTGATTTTAAAAAAATACATTAGATTTGAATTTATCATATGGGATATACTAAAAATATTTTTATTGTCTTATGATAATTTTGAATGGGATTTCCATTTCTGCTATCTGTTATATCATTACAATATAGAAATACTAAAAATTTTCATTCAAATTTTAATAGTTCCCTTAAGGGTTTTCCAAACAAATAATCATGTTATCATCTCCAAACAGGGATAATTTTGTCTTTTCCTTACCCTTGTTTACAACCTAAATTTCTTTGTTTTGTAAATAAAATTTCATTTTTAATCAATAAAATCTACCTTCTCTTCCTCTCCCTTCCATAATGCCCCAATTTAAAAAAAAAGAACAGAATACCTATTATAGACATTGAATAAATTTCTGCATTGGCCATATCAAAAAAAATTTGAATGTTTGGTTTTTCCTATTACCTTGTAGTTATCCTGCTAACATTTCTAAAACTGTCCAGTAATAAGGAAGAGATAGGAAATCTTGTTTATTTCTGTATTTGTTGAGAATTATTATAATATTTTCCACTTAACATAATGTTAAATTTTAGGTATAAATATATACTCATAACTAAATTTTAAAATGGTCATTTTGATCAATTTAGCCTTCAGTTTTGTAAAATCTTTGCAATAAATGTCTCAAAGAAAATTCTGGTGACCAAACAAGAAATAGAGAACATGATGAAATGCGAAATGGATAACTTTGATTATATTAAATTGGAAAGTTTTTGCACAAACACAGCCAATGCAACCAGGATTAGGAGGGAAGCAGAAAACTGGTAGAGAATTTTTACAACTAGTATCTGTGATAAAGGCCTCATTTTTAGAATATATAAAGAATTGAGTCAAATTTACAAGAAGATAAGTCATTCCCCAATTGATAAATGGTCAAAGGATATGAAGAGAGGAAGAAATTAAAGCTATCTATAGCCATGAAAAAATGCTCTAAATCACTATTGACAGTTGAGATGCAAATCAAAACAACCCTGACGTACCACATCGTCCCTATCAGATTGACTAACATGACAAAACAGGAAAATAAGAAATGTTGGAGAAGATGTGAGAAAATTGGAACACTAATTCATCATTGGTGAAGCTATGAACTGATCCAACCATTCTGTTGAGCAATTTGGTATTATGCCCAAAGGGCTATAATGAAGTGAATACCCTTTGCCCCAGCAATACTGCTTCTAGGGCTGTATCCCAGAGAGATCATAAAAATGGAAAAGGACCCACGTGTGTAAAAATATTTATAGCATCTCTTTTTATGTTGGCCAAAAACTAGAAATTGAGGGGATATCCATCAATTGGGGAATGGCTGAATAACTTGTGGCATATGAATATAACGGAACACTATTGTGATATAAGAAATGATGTACAGGCACACTTCAGAAAAACCTGGAAAGACTTACATGAACTGATGCTAAGGGAAGGGAGCAGAACCATGTGAACCTTGACAGACCTAGCCCTTCATAGAATTGCAAGGGCCTAAAACATTTCCAAAGGACTCATGATGCAAAATGTCATCTACATCCAGAGACAGAACTATGGAGTCAGAATTCAGAGTGAAGCAGACTATTTTCTCTCTTGTTATGTTTTGTTTTGTTTTGTTTTTCTCATGTTTTCTCCCATTCATTTTAATTCTTCTATGAAACAGGACCAATGTGAAAATGTATTTAATAGGAATATGTGTGTAGAGTCAATATATAAGATCGTCTGCCATAGTGGAGAGAGAGGAGGAAAATTTTGGAACTTATGGAAGTAAGTGTTGAAAACTGAAAACAAATTAATTTTAATTGAAGGGGAGAGAGTAAACTTCTAGAAAAACAGTTTTTAAAAAGAGAAAATTCTGATGTCCAGGATAACTACAAATCTTATACAAATGCAGAGACCAAGGTCCCTTTCTTAATAGATTTTTTAAAAGTCACATGAAAGACCAGGTCAAATTAGCAATCATAAGAGAAGTTAATATCAAAATACCTTGGAGATTTACTCTCATAGCCATCCATGCTGGAAAAATTAGAGAAGATATTCAATGATAAAGAGAATGAGTAAAGATTGAAACATTAATACATGGCCCCCAGAGTAGTTCATTGATCTTTCCATTTATAAATGCAATTTGTAATGTCAGTAGCTTTTAACCCAAAGATCCCTCCATTATGTACATGCACTAAGTAATCAAAGACAAAAATAAGTGTCCTCAGTACACCAATACACTCATAGAAGTGCTAGAAATAAAGTGGATTGGGGAATGGCCAAACAGAGAGGACATAAATGTCAAAGAGTATTCTGTACTATGAGAATGGTGCATGTGAAAAAATTGAAGAAGTATTGGAATTTTAATGAACTCATATAGATTGCGTAAGGCAGGAAAAGAATATATACAATGATTAACATGTTCCTTTTTTATTTCATATTGATTTTTATTTTTTCAATTACACAAAAACACAATTACACACAAAAACAATTTTAACATTCTTTTTAAAAATTTTTTGAGTGACAAATTCTCTCTTTCCCTCCCTCTCTAACTGCCCTCATTGAGAAGGCAAGCAGTTTGATGTAAGTTATATAAATGCAGTCATGCAAAACAGATTTCCATATGAGTCATATTAAGAAAGAAAACACAAACCAAAAAACCCCCCAAAATAAAGTGAAGTAAAAGTATGCTTCAATCTGTACTGGGAGTCCATCAGTTATTTCTCTGGAGATGGTTAGAAATTTTCATCACATTAAGTCCTTCAGAATTACCGTTGTATTGGTGAGAATATCTGTGTCATTTGCAGTTGATCATCACACAATATTCCTGTTATTGTATGTAATGTTTTCCTAGTTCTGCTCATTTTATTTTGATCAGTTCATATAATTCTTTCCAAGTTTTTCTGAGAGCATCATGTTCATCATTTCTTATAACACAATAGTATTCCATCATAATAATATATAACAACTTGTTCAGTCATTCCCCAAATGATGGGCATCCCCTCAATTTCTAATTCTTTAGCACCACAGAAAGAGCTGTTATAAATCTTATTGTATACATGTCTTTTTTTCTTTTTTGTTTTTTATCTCTTCAGGGTACAGAACTAGTAATGCTATTGTTGGGTCAAAGGGGCCATAGTTTCAAATTGCTCTCCACAATGGTTGAATCAGCACACAACTTCACCAACAATATCATTACTAGTCCTGTTTTAAAACAGGAAAATAAAAAAGAGACTCAACTTGAAATAAAGAGATAAATGTTACCTTGTATATTTCAAAGGAAGACCTTTCACATTAAAGTCTTACAAATTGTCATCCCTGTAACTTCAGGCTGAGAGAAGTTGAGGACCATGATATGAAGATATATGAATACCAGAATAATAAAGAGAAACATAAGAGACTTCATGCTATTGAAAAACTTTATGAATGTATTAAATATGGGAAGCCCTTTAGGCAGGAAACATTGCTTTTTCAATATCAGAAATTTCATACTGGAAAGAAACTTATTGCATGTAATGAATGTGGGAAAGCCTTTACCTGAAGCATAGGGCTTATTCATCATCAGAGACTTGATAATAGAAAGAAATCTCATATTTATTATATGTTTGAGAAGTCTTTCAGAAAAAAAATATACATTATTCAACAACAGATAATTCATACTAAAGAAAAGCTTATGAATTCAATGTGGAGATCCTTCACAAGGAGCAATAAGCTTATTCAACACCACAAGACTCATACTGGAGAGAAACTTTACATATGCCAAGAATATGCAAAAACCAGAACAAGAAAATTTATACTGGATGAGAGAAAAGTTGTATGAATGTAATAAATGTGGATTTTAACTCCAGAAGATGAGTCCACCTGACTCCTGTGTTGGCACTCTCTCCAGTGCACTGGAATTTTCTATTCTCAGAAAATTCATACTGAAATGAAATAATATTAATGTGGCTAGGCCATCCTCTGTGCATCTTTATTGTGCATCTCATTCATCACCATGTTCAATGTGGGAAATCACAGAACTCAGCTGTATAGATCCTCTCAGACCATCTAGCTCAACCCACACCTGAACAAATGAAAAAAGACTTTCAACATGTCAATCAGTCTTTGCTTGAAGAACTCCATCAAGCTGTAGTCTACTACTCACTAGTTTGCATATTTGATTAAAACTTCTGAAGTGAATATTCTGAGTGAAAACTAATCAAACTGTTAGTAGCTAAGTGGAACTTGGGTGCAGGGGATCCTTCTGACAATTGGAGAAACACCATCAGCCAGGAACTGGAGATAATGACACAGAACCTAGACCTGCCAAACCCCTTAAGAGTAACTGGAGGAAGAATGAAATATAACATACTTGACACTGATGGGGCAGGGTAATCACCTTTATGTGTAAAATATTCACCTCAGAAAAATAATCCAAAATATCATACAAACTTGCTCTCTAACACCTGGAAGGTATAATTTCTCGGCCCTCTCACTCTGCCCCCCCCCCCCGCCTCCCCCTGCCCCGGTTTTTTGTATCATGTTAGTTTCTGGGGAGGAGAACAGGATGACTTTCATAGTTTAGCTTGGTTCCTATGCGTACAATTTCAATTCCAAATTAATAAAAACCTCCTCGCACCAAGTCCTCTGGCTTCTCTGGACTTCCATGCTGGACTGGACGGCAGCACCATCCCACTTTTAATCTTGGCTTCAACATCATCATAGCTCTAATTTCTGGTACTATGAAAATAACTCCCAGGACCTGAAACTGAGTAAGAGGAAACACACAAGACAGAAACAAATACTTATCGAGGCCCATTTCTCAGAGCCAGGGTGAAAAAGGGAGATTAGGAGCCCTTTCCTTCTCACCAGCTCTGTTAATGGCCATCTTCACTTTGGGTGAATTAGGAACTTTACCCACAGGGTGAATTACAAACCAGTGCAGCAGAAAAAGCAGCTGAGAAGAATGCAGCAGGTAAAAGAGCAACCTGTTCAGTCTATCCAGCCAGCCAATCAAAGGAGGGTCCCCCCAGTCATGCAGCAAAACAGACAGAGGTATCCACATTAGGTAATCTGGACTTGATCCAAAGGCCCCTCACGCGTGCCTCCATGCCCAAACAAGTTGGATTACACACACACAAAAATATTGATTCATTTGTGTCAACATGTTAATAACTTTTCAATAAATAATCCTCCTTCCCATCAATATTCCACCTGAAATTTATTAACTTTTAGTTTTCTTTTCATTTATATTCTTTTATAAACTATTTAGACTTTGGGTTTCCTTTATTCAAGGCTTCACATGGTTTTCAGAGTTATTCCTATTTGCCTTAGTACTAGATTATGGGAAAAATATCGAGAAGTCTGAACAAAGGATACAAGGAAGTAGTAGTCAGTCAAGTAGGAGGAAAATCAAGCAAGAGAAATGCCACGAAATCAGAGCGAGGAGAGACTAAAAAGAGTAGGTTTCAATTTAAGAAATGCTACAAAAATGTCAAGAATGAGAATTGAAAAAGGGGTATTTGATTTGCCAATGAAAAGCTGAACAACTTTGGAGAGAGCAGTTTGAATTCCAGGATGAGATGAGAGGCCAGAGTGCAGAGTATAGAAGAAAGTGAGAGGAGAGGAAGCTGAGGTATTGCGCCTAATTTTTTTTTCCAAAAAGGTTTTGGGGTGAGAGGAGGAAGTATGGAATTAGATGATAGCCAATGGTAGTATTTATTGTGTCCTTTAAGAATAGGAAGACTTGACAATGTTTGAAGGCTGCATAGAGGGAACCGATAGACAGGAGAGATCTGAAATCAGTGAGTAGAATTTCTCTGCTGAAGAAGGAAATGGAATCATGAATAAAAGGAGAGTGGGCATCCATCACAAGCAGAAGGGCCACTTTGTCAACAGAAATCTCGTTGGAGGAAATGGTGAGGAGTGATGGAAAGTGGAAGTGAAATGAGAAGGGCATAAATGAGATTTGTGCAAAATGAACTCTATTTTTCAGCACAGTATAAATCTGCATTCTCAGCTGAAATGATGGGCAAAGCAAGAGGATAAAAGGATCTTTTACAACCCCTGCTGTGATGAGTTGGATAGAAAAATTATTACAAAAGAATTAAAAATAAAAACAATTACGAATGAATAGGTTTCACAGATGTAATTGGTTCTCCACTACACAGAAACTCATGGTAATAACTACATATTATGTATATTACAGATTTCATTTGACTCTCAAAGAAAAAGCATATAACTTAAAAGGATGGGCTTGCTACACAGAAGACCTCATTTTGATTAGATTACATACCTTTGTGGTAGATGCAGCTAGCAGGGTTTTGTGACTTCCTTTAATATTATACCATACCATTTAAGCTCTAGTAAAGGCAGCAGATGATTTGAGGAATCAAATATTTAGTTTTCACAAGAGGTGATGACCTAGGAACTATATATAAAAGGATTAGAGATCACACAATGAGGGTGAAGACTAGGTTTTAGATTTAATAAGGTATTGGGAGAGTTTGAATGACAAGTTTATTATCAGACAATAGAATTTCCAGGTCTTGTAGAGGAAGTGAAGCATTTGTTTGTTATGACTCAAGTTTATGACCATCCTTATGTGTGATTTAACTGGCATGAGAGAGGTCATAAGAGTTTAAGTAACTGATAAATTAAATTAGATTTTTAAAAGAAATATAAATATGCATAGTAAAGTTCCCTGGTATGAGGCTAGGACAGGGGTGGGGAACCTGTAGCCCTGAGGCTACATGTGGTCTTATAGGTCCTTGAGTTCAGCCTTTTGACTGAGTCCAAGTTTTACAGAACAAATCCTTTTATTAAAAAGAATTTGTTCTGTGAAGTTTGGATTTAAAGGGTTGCACCTGAGGACTTAGAGGGCCACATGTGTCCTCAAGGTTACAGGTTCCCCACCCCTAAGCTTGGATCTGGAAGGGGAGAGGGAGATTGTGATCCAAAGAACAGAAATTATTTTAAAAAAGAGAGAAATCATATTCTGAAGGATAGAAGATAATGGTTATTGATATCTAGATTGGGTGATAGATTTGGATAAGAGAATTTCAGATTTGGAAGAAATCTTAGTCACTATCTTATCTAATTCATACCTAAAAAGAATACTTATGATCAGTTCTTATCCTATCTTTACTGATGAATAAGTTTCATAAATGTAAGTAACTGGTTCTCCAAATACTGCATGGGAACTCAGAGTAATTATGTATATTACAGATTTTATTTGAGCCTCAAAGAAAAAGCATATCACTTAAAAGATTCACAGGAGACCATGAAAAAACAAAGAACCATAGAGTACTTAACTATCTAATTTACTGTCCCACCCCACAGAACAGATTGGAACTTGGAATTACTATCTGTCCATCATCCTAAAATTCTAGTGAAATCTGTCTTTACCCTTGGGTGGTACACAATTTCCTCCAGACATTCAGGGCTACCCTGTTTGAGACTAACTTTCCATGCTCCATCCCAGAAGGTAAGCATACTTTGGGAGATGAAGAAGAAGCAATTCCCTCTTTATTGGCTATCTAGCATCATTGTTCCTCATTGGATTTGCCCTCCAGGTATGATGCTATACAAAAACTAAGTATACTATCTTTTTCTTCTTCGCAGGAACATGTTGTATTATGAAAATCTGTCTTATATATACTGTCAATTGCTCAAATTTTCAAGTTTGGAAATGTCAAACTTAGAACTATGCATGAGGAAATTCCTAATACATTGTATATCCTCATAGGGGAGGGGACCTCAAACATATCTGCCCACAACTATATCAAAGAAAAAGCTTCTCTTTTTCAGAATCTATCTTCTCAGGCCATATGCAAGCAGGTATCTACCACTGTCATATGCTTCTGCCTCAAGTCAAAGTCTATTAGTATTGGAGGGACGAGTAAACCCTGTCATCCTAACTTGCTACTTTTTGGAGGAAGACACTAGATGGGAGGTGGAGAGGGGTTGAGGGGAAGTGAGGGAAAATAAAAAATCAAGCATTCTTGAAGAAGATAAGCAATATCAGTCACCTCACTGTTAAGAACCACGGGAGGGGTCAATGATATTCATTCAGTCAACCATTAAGAGGTAAGACAGATCTAAGAAACTGAGTAAACTTCCATTAAATATTTTCACATCCCATAAGAAGTATCCCACAGTTGCCTAGAAAACAATGATCTATAACATGTAATCTGACTGTGTTCACTGAGGATTTCCTCAAACTGATTGCTGAATCCCTGTATCAATGCCTCTATATTCTAGTAGTTTTCCCTTATCTCAATCTGGAATTGACCCATCTCCCCATTGCTTTTTGCATTGATTTTTAAACCATAGAGACAAAGAGAAGAGGTGTTTAATCCCCCTTCCACACAACAGTCCCTCATTTACTTAAAGATTTTGTGTTCTAATTCCCATGTCTTCTCCAAGCTAATATTCCTCAGTTGCCTCAAGAAACCCACTATGACATGAACTCAAGGCTGTTTGCTATCCTAGTTATCCCTGTGCATTCTCCAACTCACCAGTTTCCTAAGATACAACACCTAGAACTGAAAACAGTATACCAGATATGGTATGGATAGTAGATACCAGGATGGTGGGACTATAACCTCACTCCTGGAATGATCTCTATGTTTGAGCATTCCTCCTTTAGGGGGGATTGATCAAAAGTATCCCATCTGATCTTTTCATCAAGAATACTTGAAAGTCCTCTATATCATTAAATGTCAATTTTCCCCCCTGAAGTATTAGATTCTGTTTGTCTGGGTAGGTGATTCTTGGTTTTAATCCTAGTTCCTTTGGCTTCTGGAATATCATATTCCAAGCCCTTTGATTCCTTAATGTAGAAGCTGCTAGATCTTGTGTTATCCTGGTTGTATTTCCATAATACTCAAATTGTTTCTTTCTGACTGCTTGCGGTCAGATCTTTAGATCTCTTTCAGGAGGTAATTGGTGTATTCTTTCAATATTTATTTTACTCTCTGGTTCTAGAATAACAAGGCAGTTTTCCTTGATAATTTCATAAAAGGTGATGTCTAAGCTCCTTTATTTTTGATCATGGCTTTCAGGTAGTTCCATAATCTTTAAATTGTCTCTCCTGAATCTATTTTCCAGGTCAGTTGTTTCTCCAATGAGATATTTCACATTGTCTGCTCTTTTTTTCATTCCTTTGTTTTTGTTTTATAATTTCTTGATTTTTCATAAAGTCATTAGCTTCCATCTGCTCCATTCTAATCTTTAAGAAATTATTTTCTTCAGTGAGCTTTTAGATCTCCTTTTCCATCTGGCCAGTTCTGCTTTTTAGGGCATTCTTCTCCTCATTGGCTTTTTTGGCTCTCTTTTGCCATTTGGGTTAGTCTATTTTTAAAAGTGTTATTTTCTTCAGCATATTTTGGGTCTCCTTTAGCAAGCAGTTGACTCATTTTTCATGATATTCTTGCATCACTCTCATTTCTCTTCCCAATTTTTGCTCTACTTCTCTTACTTGCTTTTCAAAATCTTTTTGAGCTCTTCCATGGCCTGAGATCAATTCATATTTTTCTTGGAGGCTTTGGATGGAGGAACTTTGATTTTGTTTCCTTCTGTTTGCATACTTTGATCTTCCTTGTCACCAAAGTAAGATTCTATAGTCTGATTCTTTTTCTGGCTTTTGCTCATTTTCCCAGCCATTTACTTGGCTATTGAGTTCTTTGTCAAGGTAGTTCTCTGCTTCCAGTGGGGGTGGAGAGTGTACTATCATCTACTCAATCTCTCCACAATCTGTGAGCTTAGAGCTTCAGAAACAGTGACTACAGCTGCCCCTGCTGCTCCTGCAGCTGCCGTGTGTTCCTCTCCCTCCTTTCCCTCTGCCTCCCTGGACCTGGGACCAGATTATTCCCCTTTCTTGCACTGGTCCCACAGACTTTTCCCACTAACCTTCCAATTTATTCTCAGCATTTTGGGGTCATGAAGTCTGGAAATCACCACAAATGTAAGAGATTCAGTCTCCCCAAGGCCTGCTCATGTCCTCTCTCTGCACTTGCAGCCAACATTAGCCTGCACTCTGCCTTCATCACGGTGTGGTATATGCTTCCTGGTGACCTTCCAGTCTGTCTTGGACTGGAGATTTGCTTCACTATGTCATTCTGTGGGTTTTGCCTCTCCAGAATTTATTTAGAGCCATTTCTTACAGGTATTTGGCTGGGTTTGGCAGGAGCACTCTAGAAAGTCTGTGAGGCTACTCTGCCAGCTTGGCTTTGCCTCCCAACCCCCCACACCAGTTATCTTTAGCTTTTTCCAGTTTAATATTTACAGTCAAATTTCTCTCCCAAAAACAGTGTGGTAGAGCTTTCACAATTTCAGAAAAATATTCATTGCCAGTTAGTCAACAAATATTTTTTAAATGCCTACTATGCTAAAACATTTGATAGAATTTACATATCAGGAGGCAATGATATATATGCTATTTTAAGGAGTTTATCTATAATGAGGATAGGATGTATAACTTGGTAACTTGGGGGGGAATTGGGGTTATTTGAATGTTTGTTTTTCCTTTTGAGGATGGGAAGTACATAAATAGCTATGTAGGCAGTGAGAAGGCATCTAGGTGGTACAGGAGGTACTGGGTTGCAAATCAGGAAGATTTTTCCTCCTAAGTTCAAATTTGGGCTCATACATGTACTAGCTGTGTGACCCTAGGCAAGTCACATAACCCTGTTTGCCTCAGTTCCTCATCTATAAAATGAGCGGAAGAAGGAAATGGCAAACCACTCCAGTATCTTTGCCAAGAAAATCACAAATGCATTCATGAAGAATGGCATGCAACTGAAATGACTCAATGACAGCAACAAAAAGTAGTGAAGAAGGAGCCTTTAAATGGGGGAGTATAAATTGAGGAAGAAGAGAGGAAAAAAGGAAATGGCTGAAGTGAAGACATCAGAAGGGAAGTAAATAAGAGTAAACAAGTAGGGAGAAGTATCTGCTTTTCCTAAGACACTACCAAAGAGTCAGGACATTAGTATACATGAGGTTTCAAGTGTCAGATAAGGGAGAAGAGGAAACTTAAGTTATATTACATCCTTTTTGTTAAGAAAATAGGAATCAGTGTTCGTTGCTTGAAAGGAATGATCTCTTGTCATGTCCTGGGCTTTAGGAGGAAACAGGATCGGAAGAGCTTCTAGGAGGGAAAATCAAGGAACTCAAGAAAAATGAAAACACTTCATTCATGCGATGGCCCAATTGAGATACTAACATTATGGTTATTAATGACAATATATAATATTAACATTATACAAATACTATAAAATATAAAAATAACATTATAGGTAGTATCTATGTAGTGCTTTAATGTTTGCAAGATACTTTTACAATATCATCTCATTTTATCTTCACAATGGCTCTGTCAGGTAGGTGCTATTATTAACCCCATTTTACTAATGAAGTAACTGAGGGAAACGGTAGTCAAGTGACTTGCCCAGGATCTAGGTCTTTTCAATTCCAAGTCCGGCACTCTATCCACTCTCATTTAACCAGATGAAATCATGGAAATGTGACATAGTCATTGGACAGCCCTTGTGATGTAACACCACATGGTGTTAGGAATGGAGAAGGGAATGGTGGGTGTTACCAAGATTTGGAAAATAGAAATAAAAGGACAAAGGGAAAAGGATTCAAAGGCAGATGATAGTGAATTGCTGAACTGGTCAAACATGGGTCCAAAACAAAAGGCAAACCTGAGTCCACAGTACTTCTGTGGATCGACTATCCTATACCACAACTTGCTCACCCATTCTCCAACTGATGGGCATCCCTACAACTTCCAGTTCCTGACCACCACAAAGAGAGCTATGATAAATACTTTAGAATAGAGAAGTTCCTTTCCTTTCTCCACAATCATTTTTGGAAATAGGTCTAGTAGTGGTACTGCTGGGTCAAAGAGCATAGGCAGTTTAATAGGTCTTTGGGCATAACTTCAGATTGTTCTCCAAAATGGTTAAATCAGTGAACAAGAACACCAACAATGCACTAGCATCCCAATTTTCCCACATTTCCTCCAGTATCTGTTACCTTCCTCTTCAATCATTTTAGCCAATCTCCTGAGTATAACATGATATCTTAAGGTTGTTTTCATTTGCCTCTCTCCAATCAATAATAGCCGAGAGCATTTTTATATTATGACTGTAAATTATTTTGGCCTCTTTATCTAAAAACTGCCTGTTTGTATCCTTTAACAATTTATCAATTGCAGAATGACATATTCTTATAGATTTTGCAAAGTTCTTTATATATTTGAGATGTGAAACCTTTATGTGAGGAACTGTCTATAAATTCTTCCCAATTTTCTGCTTTCCTTCTGATTGTGACTGTATTTGTTTTATTTATACAAAAACTTTATACTTTAACGTAACAGAAATTATCCATTTTATATCTCACTGTTCTCTGTCTCTTGTCTATTCATAAATTATTCACCTACTCATAAGTGTGATAAATAATATGTTCCATATTCTTCAAATTTTCTTATAAAGGGTGCTGAGCTCTAGGATCTTAGAAAAACATGGATTGACTGGTATGAAATTATGAAGAGTGAAATGAGCAGAGCCAAGAGAACATTGTATACGGTAATAACATTTTAAGAACAGCATTGAATGAGTAAGTCATTTTGACTATTATAAATACCCAAATTAATTACAAAGGTCATATGAAGGAAGATGTTATCTCCATCTAGAAAAAGAGCTGATAAACAGAAGTATGTATAAAATGGGTTTACATGCACGCACACACACACACACACATTTGTGTCTAATGGTAGCCATCTCTAGGGTTGGAGGGAGGGGAAAAAAAGAAAAAAGTAATTTATATGATTATTATATATTTAAAAGGAATAGGACATTGTACATAATAGATTTTCAGTTTCATGGGCAATCATCTAGTTATAGAAATGTTTGTTTTGTTCTATAAATTAAAAATAAAATAAATATATTTTTAAAAAAAGAAGTAATTGACTAAAAGACCAGAAAGGGGTGAAAAAACTGGAGAGTTTACAAAGCAAATAATATGTTGATTAGGGAAAGTGTGAGAAAAAGGAAGGACAGGGCTTATTACCAGTTGAAAGGACACAGATTTGGAATCCAGAGCCTCCTAATTTTGAATCCCAGCTCACCCACTAATTCATTTTTTCATTGTGGGCAAGATAGTTAACCTGTATGGACCTCAGTTTACTCATCTGTTAAAGAGGAAGTTGAACTAGAAGGACTCTCCTTGTCTTCTAGCTCTAAATCTATGCTTCTAAGAATGCTTATTATAACTTTTCAATCAAGTTCAAAGGATCATAGTCAATTGCACTTTTGAATACCTCTCCTTGTTATACTTTTTGTTCATATTTATATTGATCCAAAACTAGAGTGATGGATAAGTTGTGACAGACTGACAATAAAGAAGAGATTTCCATTATTAGAGATGAAAGTGAAGAAGAAACACCATTGCCAGGAGAGATGATGATGAAAAAGCAATCTGGACTTTTCTCTTTCCTGGAAATGAATTAGTGACATTTGAGAATGTCGCTATGGACTTCACACAAAAGGAGTGAACCCCTTATCAGATGAAGCCATATAGCAATGTGGTGCTAAAGAACTATAACAATATGATCTGTCTAAACCTGATGTCATTCATCTATATTGCAGAGAAGGAAAACAAATACATAAAAATTCAGGGCAATCTGAATGAAGAGAAGCTAAAAGCAGTGACATTCCAATGGAAGTATGGAATGTAAATAACTACATATTTACAAAACATTTACAGAGTGTAATGGGGATAACTTTAGAGGAAAACATACTAATAGCTGAAGGAAACAAGAACAACCTCTAGAAAAAGATGTAATCTGAGTTGAGTGGGACTTGAAGGAAGTCAGAGATTCTTAAAGAAAACCAAACAAGAGAACATTCCAAGCATAGAGGACATCTCACGAAAAGGTACAGAGATAAGAAATTTGCTATTCCAAGGGGAAAAAAACATGTAGAAAGTGCTTCTAGACACAGGATATATAGTACAGAGATGGAAAAGAATATATAAAGAGACTGAAGGAGGCATGTTATGAAGAGTTTTAAATTCCAAAGTTTATGCTTTGTCCTATAGTTGTTGCAGAGAGATTGGAGAGGTTGTTTTTTTTTCTTAATGAGATAACATGGTCAGACATGAGCTTTAATAAAATACTGGTAGCTATATAGTGGATGGATCAGAGTGGGAGTAATCTGAGACAGAGAGATGATGACAAGGTTATTGCAAAAGGATACATGAACATTGTTTTGTTCAGGGGAAGGAGGTATATGCCAAAGACATTTTGGATACAGAAACGTGGAGATTTGTCAACTGACTGGTTTTGTGTTGTGAATGAGGGTGAGGAATCAAAGATGGCCTGGAGGATGTAAACACTGGTGACAAGAACATTTTGGTCCTTAACAATAATAGGGCATTTCAGAAGAGTACTGGCCTTGGAAGGAAAGATTATGAATTCTGTTTGGGATATGTTAGTTTAAAATAATTATAAAGAATCCAGTTCAAAAGGTCAATAGATAATTCATTATATGGAATGGAGTTCAGCAAATAAACTAGTGTGGGATATATAAAACCCAAAGTCATGTGCATAAAGATTACGTTGAACCCAGGATACCTAATTAGATAATTAAGGAGATGGGAAATAAGTCTTGAGAGTGGGAGGGAGTAGGAGTGTTATAATCATTGAAGAATGAGTCCAGGCAGTGTATCAGTTGCTGGAAAGAGGTCCATTGAAGGACACAATTGGTTAAATGTCTCAGGTTCCTTCCTTTGTGTGCATCATCATGGCAGGTGATTATATCCTCAGAAGGCCTGTGGATCCTACTCACAGCAGACAAGTGAAGGTATGACCTGAACAGGAGGAATTTTGAGATGGATATTGTCTGAGAACAACTTCCACAGCACTGGAGAAAGCCCTGGGATGAAGATAGGCTGGTTTGATAAATGGTCTGGATCTGGATCTAATTCAGGATGCTTGGAAGTATTTACATTAAATAGGCTAGAAATGAATAACATGGATTGCCACCAAAGCAGGGCTCCTTGGGAATGCCCTGGGATATGGGTATTTGGATAAGATAAATTAAAGATCATATGATTCTGTTAACTTATCTCTAATAATCAAGAATATATCTTTTTTCATCTGTATAGGTGCTCTTTGCATCAATGCAGGTCATAGACTCCACTCTTAGCAGACAATTTTCAAGAGTGTCCATGGCCAAAAATGTACGGTCTATTACCTAGAGATAATGATGTCCTTCACAATTATCTAGACTAGTAATCATATGATAGACTGGAAGCCTTTGTATATGGATAGCAACTATTAGATATTATGGTCTGCTTGCATAGAATTTCAGACCCTGGTGGACTCTTCCTTCCACCAATTTAGTCTTGCACAATTCTATGAAATGAAATGCAAGGTACAACTTATTCTAGATTCTTGATGACCTATTCTACAGAACAATCAGTACTTACCTTTCAGTTGCTTAGCCCAAATTTTCAAAGTATATTTTGAATAAAGGATCATCCAACTTTTAGTTTTTAAATTTTTTATTTGTATTATTTAGTAATTTGTGTCCATTTTTTCCCTTTCAGTATCAATTTATTCCACAAGTTGAATGAAAGGAAGCTAAAATAACCTCTCTTACATCTATGTCTAATATAACAGTTGGAATGTTCTTCCAAAGGATTTTACATAGATATAATGATATGTGGGCAACTAGGCAATGCAGTAAATAGATTGCCAGGCCTGAAATCAGGAAGATACATCTTCCTGCATTCAAATCTGGCCTCAGACACTTACTAGCTATATGGCCCTAAGCAAGTCACTTAAAACTGTTTACCTCAGTTTCCTTTTCTATAAAATGATTTGGAAAACAAAATGGCAAACCATTCCAATATCTTTGCCAAGAAAACCCCAAATGGGGTCACAGAGACTTGAACTTGACTGAAAAAGGACTGAACAACAAAATGACAGATGTCGATGATTCAGCCTTTTATATGTCATCATGTTTCTATTATCCCAGTAGAAATGAGGCTCTGTCTTCCTCACAGAATGTTTATACAGGCCAAGTTCTAAGTAGAAATCTAAAAATCTGTTTTTAAAAGTGCTAATGCCTTTCTTTTATCATATTTAATTTTTACTTATTATTTTATGCCTCCAAATAAAAAACATGAAAGAAAATAATTTTAGTCACTTCTAAAATACAAACATATTCATTGGAATAGAAAGTTTGGATGGAAAACATTTTTGTGACTAAACTAGAAAGGCTTACATAACAAAATCTGTTTCCATGGTAACAGGTACATATATAGTGCCTAGCATTTTTATTACTTCCGTGGATCCATGAACTTGTTGTTTTGAATGCCATCCCTCCCAGTCCCCCAGGGCAGGTCACAACTTTTCAACGCATTCTCATGCAATGTGACTGTAGGCTATCTTCAGACATCCATCCATCATGCTGTATTGAAGATATAATAATCATACCTAATACTTTTTGGTGCTTCAAGTTTTAGGAAATGATTTACTTGATCTTTTGAAAGAATATTCCTATACCTTGTATGCCATGCTGGCCAGAGGCTTTGGCCACATTGAGAGTGGATTTCCTGCCAAAGGAAATGTTTAAACAAGGTCTGAATTTTTAGGAATTCTTTAGGAAGTTGTAAACAGAATTTTTTATTTCAGGTTGGGGTTAGAATAGTGTATGATAAGATTACTTCTAGTTGTAAGATTCTGTGACTATAATTCTGATTGTTAGAAAGAAAATGGGGAAATAAAGCATTGGACTTACGGGTCAGGAAAGCAAAGTTTGAATCTACATGGTTTCTTAATAACTGAATGATTGGAGAAAGCAACTTCTACACCTTGCACCTCAGTTTTTTTCCTCAAATACAGAATGACACTATCTATATCAAAGAGTTAATGTGGAGGGGAAAGTATTTGGTCAATCTTTTAAAAAAAGCTATCCAGATGTTACTTATTATGAAAATTCTATGTAGCTACCTACGTGGTATGATTTGAAAGATATCAGCGGGTCTACTCCAAATGCCTTCTCCATGATTCTTAGTATTCTATTACTGGAGACTTTCCTTTGAGAGAAAGCATGAGAAATCTCATTAAGAAATACTATCATATAATAAACTTATCTGGAATTTGTAGCATATCATGTACATATATGAATATATAGCTAGGTGGCAAAATGGATACAACACCTGACCTGGATTCAGGAAGACTTGAGTTCAAGTTTGACCTCAGACACTTACTAGCTATGTGACCTTGGGCAAGTCAATTAACCTTGTTTGCCTTAGTTTCCTCATTGTAAAATGAGCTACAAAAGGAAATAGCAAACTACTCCAGTATCTTTGCCAAGAAAACTGCAAAATGGTGTCATGAAAAGTCATGTATGACTGAATAATGATTGAACAAACATACATGTGTGTGTATAATACAATACTATATATACATATATAATACATGAAACTAATGAAAGTCTTTTTTGATTGATACAGTTCTACTCACCCCATATTTGCCAAGGCTAATAAACACATAGACAGATATTTCTCCCCCTTCAGTCTCTTGCTGGATTGGCACCAGCAAGTTCTTTTTTTCTGTTTTACCCTTTGTTCTTCATTTCTTATTTGGAAATTTTAAAAATATTCTCACTTTATTGATCCTGTCGATAACAGGACAATCTCTCATTGCTATTATACTGGCCCTTTGTATGTATTTCTTTATGTTTAATCCCTTAGGGGTTCTGGACCTTCAACTCTGATCAAAGTGTGACTACCACACCACCATGTGCTTCTCACTGTAGGCGTGGAGTAGGCACAGTGATGCTATCCACATTAATGGCAGCTCTTCTACCCCTTGTGAGCAATGAAGTGATAAAAAACTAGTCCTATGTGTGCTATTTCTCTTTGTCTGAATACTCTTGTAGTACGTATGTATATAATATATATATGTGAGCATGTATATGTTTACATATTTATCTGTAAATAGACAAATACTTATTTAAATGTTTCTATACAGAAACAAATGTTTAAATATATATATTTATATGTTTATATAAATATACATACACATACACATGTATGGTTATATGTGTATACACACACACACATATAAGCTAGACCTGTGATTCTGTGACTTCATTGCTCTAAAATATCCCTGATCAGAAAAGTCTCTCTACCAGTGCAGAATAAATCAGTGTCTTCTCTGCAATTTGTGGTCTTTGAGAGTTGCCTGAAAGACTAAGATGTCAAGGGATTTGCCCAGCTTTTGTACAATCAGCAGCCATCATCCGCAGAACTTAAACCCAGATCTTTCTGACTCTGAGTCTGTTGAGTTATTCACTAAGTCACACTGTATCATATAATAATAACTCATGCTTATATGACATTGTAGTGGTTATAAAGCACTTCCCTCATTTTAATGGCTACAGTAAGTTGTGCGAGTATTATTCATTACATAGACAACTAATAAAGGCTAAAATGACTTGTCTATGTTAGTAAATGTTGGAGCCTGAGGTCAAATGCAAGCATTTTCTCTTCAAGGACAGTCATTTTTTTTTTTTGGTTTCTGTGCTACACTGCTTCACTCACTGGCAAAAATTCATTTGTCCAATTAATTCACTATAAAGTAGGAAAGCAATGTTCCAAGACGTAGAACCATTAAGTTTTTCTATGCATGTGGAAAGGTCTAGAGGGAAAGACAAGCACAGACATGGGGAAAGAACACTGGAAAGTCAGGGCATTAAGGGCAATACTGTAAAATGATACTTAGAGTAAGGCAAAGAAAGAGGAAGGACTAAAATAATATTGAGACTCTGCTACTTACTTTGTGAGCTGGTTAGAAAGTCAATTAACCTCTCTGAGTCTCAATTCCCTCAATTGCAAAATAAAGTATTTTTATAATCTTGTGGAATTATAAAATAACCCTCCCATAACTTCATAGAATTCACAACTCTGCTATTGCCCACATTTGCATTTCTAGTCCAGAGTGCCTAGTACTGAGCCATGGAAATTGTTAATTACCATGATATCCAAGCTGATTAAACCAGCATAAAAATGTAATGGATTCAGAATTATAAAAGTTGGATATGAATACAAGTTCTAGCATTTAGTAGCAATATGACCTTATCAAAGTTCTCTGAGCCTTAGTTGCCTTATCTGTACAATGAAAGAATTCTACTAAATACAGCATCAGTTTAATAGATATTCCCACAAAGACAGAAAGACTTGGGAGGAAATACCAAGAGCCTCTGATGAAGGTTCACACAAATAGCACCAACTTAACAGCATGTGTATGTGTGCAGTGTGTGTTCATCCTTTGTTGCCAAAGAAGGCCATGCCATCAGAGAAATAATGACATGACTTGCACTTGACTTTGTTTTGAGTGAGTGAGGACTGTGCAGGTCACCACCCTCACTTCTCCAGAGCCATCTGAATTCAGTGACCAGATATTCATCAGGATGACTGGAGATGACCCGGGATGAGGCAATTGGGGTTAAGTGACTTACCCAAGGTCACACAGCTGGTGAGTGTCAGGTGTCTAAGGTGAGATTTGAACTCAGGTCCTCCTGACACCTGCACTGCTGCTCTATCCACTGCACCACCTAGCTGCCCCTAACTTAACAGCATACAC
>CM053771.1:89197361-89217577 GCA_028658325.1 Potorous gilbertii | reverse complement strand
GAGATGACCCGGGATGAGGCAATTGGGGTTAAGTGACTTACCCAAGGTCACACAGCTGGGGAGTGTCAGGTGTCTAAGGTGAGATTTGAACTCAGGTCCTCCTGACTCCTGCACTGCTGCTCTATCCACTGCACCACCTAGCTGCCCCTAACTTAACAGCATACACACACACACACACACACACACACACACACACACACACACAGCAGAAATACTTTCATGGGGTAATTTATAAAGAATAAACAGGCAGTTTTCAAAGGAAAACATCCAAAGTATCAATATCTATAAGAAAAATTTCATAACAAATAACCAATTGGTTGATGATGTATAAGATGCTCTGTTAGTAATCAAAATATTTTTGTTGATAACATACTGAAATTTAAAGTATTGTTCTAGGTGTTGTTATTAAAATTCTAGTAAGAGAGAGAAAGATAAGACATACACATACATAGGCTGCTAGGTAGTGGTGAAATTGGAATTAAGAAGGGTCACCTTCAATTCCTGCCTCAGACCGTCACTTAACACAGTATCAATTTCCTCTTCTATAAAATGAAAATGATATTAGCACCCAACTCACAGGATTTTTGTAGGGATCCGATGACAAAACATACAATTATGTTGCCAATTTTAAAGCCCTATGTAAATCACAGCTATTTTATTGTCACTATTTATTAAGATGAAACAAAAAGTGTATCCCTATGTAAATACCATCCAGTTGCAGTATAAGTGCTTCCTAGATAGAGAAGACCACCCTATGTGAATACCGTCCAGTTGCAGTATAAGTGCTTCCTAGATAGAGAAGACCACCCTATGTAAATACCGTCTAGTTGCAGTATAAATGCTTCCTAGATAGAGAAGACCACCCTATGTAAATACCGTCTAGTTGCAGTATAAATGCTTCCTAGATAGAGAAGACCATAAGCCCAAACACAACACAAATTTCAAGACCCTATCTTAGTACTGATGAAGGTTGGAAGAGAGGTGAGACCCCCCTCCAAAGACCAGAGTACCAGGAGCAGGTCACCTGAAATGAATTTGAGGACTCAAGCATTCTTGAGGTCAAGGTAAAGATTTATTATGCTTTTCAGCAGGCAAGAGTTCTTAGGGAATCTGCAACCTTTGAGGGGTACACGTAAAGTTTATGTAGGATAATCTGTAGTAAAACATGTGCCAAGTGTGAAGACTAGATGATTCAGGGTGGGACTGTGGAGTGATTAAGGAGTGGATAGTTCTTAAAGGAACATGCACTTTTAGTATCTACTGCACAGGTATTTTACACCAAGTTCATTGGGGGAAATAGCCTATGGTGGCGGGAAGGGAGAGGTTACATGGAGGTGTGGCTTTAGGCCTGAAATGTCACTAAATCAACTAATGGTCAGGACTGACTAGGGAATACCAGGCTGCTCTCATCAATGCTTTGTTAGACAAGACAAAATAGGGGAGTACACATATGTCTAGGATATGTGTGATTGGTCAGCGAGTAATAGCAGTTGTTATGACCAGTACACAACCAGTTCATCCAGTATGCAGCTGGTTTGAACTAATAAATTCTGTAAGTGCAGCTGGCTACTGTAGCAGGAAGGGAGATGATGGTTTTTGCTGGGGCAGATTGTATCCTTTGATTGGGGAGAAATTTCCTGGAAGGCAAAGGAGAAATGTGATTTTTAAAGAGAAATGTGACTTTAGGTTTGGAGTCCAAGCACAGGCACTCAAGCATCCCATCATCCCCACCCCCTTAAACAGATGAGACTCAAAATCTTTTGTCTCAGCTTCTGAAACTGCTTCATGCTAAGAGTGAATGTAGAGATGTCCCTGCCTCACGGGGTCTCGTCATTCAAGGGGTTGGGTCTGTGGCTACTGACTGGAACTTAGTCAATGCCAAGTTCAGGGGTGATGGGTGATAGTCTTGGACAGTGGTTGGTACTCAGCCTGAGCTGTCATCTGCAAATGAAGGGCACTGGGCCTAGAAGCACATACCTTCATATCTCCCATCACTAGAGAAGAAAGACAAATGATTTGTTTCCTAGATGTGGAAATGTTATACCTTAGAGGATATTTATTTTAAATCTCTCCTTTTACACACTTACAAACTGAGACCCATATTAGCGAAGCACTTTGCCAAAGGTGACATAGCTACTAATCAGTGAACACAGGGCCTTATCATTTAATAAATATTGGATGAACTGAATTGATACCAGGTCTCTTTTTCCACTCTGTCTTTCATTAGTCCATTTGGCTTCCTTTTTGTGGTTTACGATAAATATGATATATAATTTTCATCTCAGCAATTTCTCTCTTAATGTATAATATTTTATCTTTCAGGTTTTACAATTGTACCTTTTTCTCTTCTCTGGTTAAAAGAAATAAATGCTCATTTATTTCATTCTTCAACAGGAAGACTTTAAAGTTACATAAAGAAAAACACCCAAGTGGAGACACACATAAAAAAGAGTTTGAAAGGGCGGGAAGGGGAAAGTATGGGGTATTGACCCGGGAGATCAAGGGAATTAAGAGAGATGACTAGATATCAAGTGGGGCAATATGTACTTATGATTTTTGTAGGAGGAGAGTGAAGGGGACATGATCAATTGCATGAAAGGCTTCCACTGGAGTTAGCCCCTATGTGATGCCATGACACTCTTCCTTCTTTCAGTACCTTTAAGGCTAACACATTAGAAATCCCCTTAAAAAGTAACCCCAGGCAGGCAAATGTGGGTTTTCTCCCACATCATAGAGCCACTCCAGAAGCTGAAAGAGGATTAGGTATTTTATAAGAAGTGACAAGTATATCTGATTAAATTCACACATCTGATGTATCAGGTTGACAAATAATTAAGGAATTTGTTGATTCATTTTTTAGATGTGTTAATTCTGTATTCCCCCCCAAAAAATATTCCACTATCATGCCATTATCAATGTCAGTGTAACCAAAAAAAAATTGCAAAAAAGAATAGTAACAGGTAGGGGAAATGCTAAATGTGCTATAATGAACTTTCTATTTAGAAAATTATTGAAATCTTGGGTTTTTTCTATCAGCACCATTTCCCAAATATATTCTTCTCTCTAGCCTTCTCCCAGTATGCTGTTCCTTATAACAAAGAATAAGAAGAGGGAGGAGAGGTCAGTAAAATTAACCAATATATCAAAATATTCTGCCATTATATGTAGTGTCCCGCACCCTCAGTTTCCCCATTTCTACAAAGAAGTTGTGGAGGGCATTCTTGTATGTCTACTTTGGGGAGAAACATGATCATTACAATGTCATGGCATTTATTTCAGTTTCGTTGTTATTCTTTTTGTTTATATTGTTGAATTCATCATGTATATTGTTTCCTGCTTCTGCTTAATTCTTTACTTCAGTTCATATGTTTTCCTATGTGTTTCTGGGTTAATCATATTATTGCTAAAAGCATGATAATATGCTACTACATTCACACCACAATTTGTTTATAAGTATCTACTTTTTTCTAGTTCTTTGTTACCATAAAAGAGTGTTACTACAAAGAGTTGATATGTGCAGGTGTTTTCTTTTTGTTATTTATCTTTTTGTAGTGTTTGAATAGCAGTTAGTTGCTTCTTTTGAGTAATTCCTAACTGCCTTCCAGCATGGTTCCATTAACTCACAACCCCATGAATGAGGCATTAGGGTGTCTAGCTCCTCAGATTCTTGTATGAATTGCCTTGTATGGATATCAATAAGACAGGTGGGTATGGGCTATCACTCACTCTTATTGAGTTCTTCCCATTCATTTGTCTAGCTGCACCTAGTGATATCCTTTGCAATGCTGCCACATAATTTATCTGTAATATGCCATATCCAGTGTACCTTATCCTATACCTCTCTGCTGCCCTTCAGACAAACCTCTGGTTTAATTTCGTGAGTCACAGCTATACAACATAAACAGAAGCAAAAGCAAATGGACAGAGAAGCTCTGATTTTTTAGCTTGTAGACTATTACCCGCTTCGCTCCTTACAATCACCTTGTGAGGAAGGCTCTACTATTGTCATCTCCATCTTGTAAAAGAGGACGCTGAGGAAGAAGGTTAAGGGACTTATCTAGGGTCACACATCCTGCCCTGCTCATTTAGTAATTTCACAACCATGAACAATTTACTTAAACTTTCTTAGCGCCAGACTCTTCATTTTATAAAGTGATACCTAGAGTTCTTAGGTTTATTGAGAATCAAATATATAATGCACTTTGAAATTTTAAAACACCACTTAAATATTAACTATCATTATCACTCATCATAAGAGCTCAATATTCTCTATCTTCTTTTGTCTAACCAGCAGACAAGGAATTCATCAATTCATTTATCTTAATGCAGAAGAGACTTAATGGATTGACCTTCGCAGCTGTATCCTCAATTAAATGGAGAAGAAAGCTTTGTTAGAGTAATGAATTTCTCATGGATTTAAAGTATAGGGGAGCAAGTTGAAATAGATGTTTTGGGAAGAGACAGGACTCTTCCCACAGTCTTTGAAATTAAACCACAAAGACAGATAAATTGTTTTTATGTGCATGGACGCTGATTCTACACAGACGACATTTCAACTTTGGAAATTCCATGTGTGGCTGTTTCCTACATCAATATAGATAATAAAGTTTCTGTGACTTAGTAAATAAATACTACAGAATTGCCTGGGGACACTGAGAGGTTAAGAGAGTTGCTCAAGGTCACCCAACTGTCAGATGCAAGATTAAAACTCATATCTCTCTGGTTCTCAATGTGCATCTGCTATGCAACACTGACTCAGTTTTTCACCAGAGACACATTAGTGTTAAAGATATTAAACCTAATGTCAAGGTGAAGCTTAGAGCCAATAAATGAACTATACAATTAAACAAAACCATCCAACTCACACTTCTCTTTTTCACTTGAGTCTAAGAAGGCAGTAGGGTATTTATGTATATATGCATGCATGCACGCATGTATGTATTATGTATATGTATGTATTCTATTCTATTCTATGATTTCTGCTCCTGCTCAAAAAAAATAGAGGTCAATATGATCCCAGATGAGGGAGCAGTTCCAAACAGGATCATCAAATTGATGAAGACTGATTCTGGTTATTTTTCTTGCCATCTGGGAATGTTATCCCAAAAGGACAGGAAAGTTTTAGGCAAGAGAATCAATGAGGCATAGACTTTATGATCTGCACACAGGTTGGTGTAAATTCTGGTTTAGTGAAAAGGTGAAATTGTAAAAACTGACTTCATGCATACACACAAAATTTTCTGTGACCATCAGTAGTTCTCCAGAGTTCCAAGAAAGAGAAATAACTTGCTTATCCCTAAATGTTTAATTGAATATTTCTCATTCTGCTATATTGATTTTATAAGTTTATTTTTAAAGTTGAAATCAGGAAGGGATGGGAAAATGCAGTTTGAAAAACAAAAGCTAAAAAGTCATTAGCTCCATTGGCTCCCTAGTATTAAGGTCAAAACTAAGAATTTATACATTGCCTAAGTAATTGGTTTTCAATGTCTTTTTCATTAGTGAATTCCAGGATTCATGAGCAAGAGTGACTTTTCTGGATATTGGGAGCCTGAAAAACAATTACGATGAGAGAGAGATTGAAAGTCCTTCACTGAATAGAGATTCTGGTAAACAAAAAAGATCCAAGCCAGATTGGTTAATTAAAACTCAAAAGAAATACACTCTTCTAAAGTGATTCTTCTCCTTGAATGAACAAATCCTAGACATGTTGTGGAATGGTAAATCAAATGCCTTCAATTCATTCTATGTTCCCTGGTACTGAACTGGCCTCCTGTAATCTCTTTAAGCATAAAATATCTCCAAGTGTTGATAAAATCTGCTGCTCAAAAGACCCATAAAAAACATTTGCTTTTTAAATTTTGCTTTCATGGCAAAACTTTCTCACATTTACTGGGATATAGAAATGTAGTTATGCTTCACATTCAGAATCTACTGAAAATATTGAACACTAGCCTGAGATGGACAATTAGATGTTTTTGGGTCCACTGAGGAGAGGAGAGGAGAGGAGAGGAGGGGAAGGGAGACGAGACAAAACAATGTTGTCTAGCAGGACAAGTATTGGACTGAGCATAAACTGAAAGCCCTTCATTCTCATCTTAACTCATATAGTCATGTAAATTTTCTTTTGGCCTTCATTGTCTCTTTTATAAAATGATAGACATAACCAGATGAATCTGCAAAGTTCTTTCCATCTTGAACATGGTATAATTTTTCATTTTCAAAAGAAGAGTAAAAATATAGCTAAACACAAGTAGTAATGTCTACTAGAGAAACTTCTGGAAGTCAGAAGATCTAGGTTCCAATTTTTGCCTCATCGCTAGCTAACATAGCTTCTGCACACTTCAGTTTCTTCTACTACAAACCTGTCCTATCAACCTAACAATAATGTTGTTGAGTCTTCCTCAAATATGTTTATTAAATTAATGATAATAGAATAACACATAAAAATCTAACATATCACAACTCCAAGAATCTATGATCAATAACACTTCCTCCTGAAAACTAATCTCCCATACTGCTTCTACCCAGGCCATTCCAACCTGGTTTACCCTTTATCTAGCCACTGGATTATGTGTTCTGGAACTATCTTTTCATCCAGTTCCTCATTTTCATGGAAACCTGGTTCTCCTTTGAAATCAACATAGCTCTTGTAACCCTCCACTCCTCCCAGACTGTGCTTGTCCTTTGTTTTTGAAGAGGACTATTACATCAGGGAAATAATGGCACAACTCGAAATGGACTTTGATTTGAGTGAGAGAGGGCTGTGCAACATCACCAGTCTCACTTTCTCTTCCAGAGTCATTGGGTCCAGTAGCCAGATATTCATTAGGATGACTGGCGATGGCCCAGGATGCAAAAGGAAACCCTGCCCTTTTTAGGCTAAGACCTCTCAAATAACAGGGTCTTGAAAAGTTGAGCAAATTTTTTTGAGGCTATCAGGGCTAAATTATTTGCCCAGGGTCCCACACTAGTGAGCATCTGAGGCTGGATTTGAATTCAGGTGCTCCGAACTCCAGTGCTAATACTCTAGCTACTGTGCCATCTAGGTGACCCAATACTTCCTAATCCTAACTTCTATATCACAAGTTGTCTTGACTTTTGTCTTTCCACTGGACTTCAGTGACTGGAAGAGAGAGTGAAACTGATGACTTTGTGCAACTCTGTCTCATTTCAATTCAATTTACATAGAAATGAAGATATCACCTCAATTCTAAATGCACTCGATTCTATCAGGTTCTCTTCAAAGCTGAAGGATGAACATAAGGAAGGATCCTACATAAAGATCATTCCTTTACACTCATACTTTCTATGATGTTTCCTTTCTTGAGATCAATTTAATCAACTTCCAGTAACCTCTTCTAAATGCATTGCTGTTACAGTCCACTGACACTCATGTGATGCTTCTATTCTTTTTCAATGACTTCAACATTTGATTTTTTACATTCTTCTCTACCTTATCTCCTGTCATTTTATTTTAGGAACTTTTTATTTAAAATAAAACTATTTTATTTTAGAAACATTTTATTAAGAATAGCTAACATTTGTATATTACTGTAAGATTTCAGAAGTATTGTGTATATAATATCTCATTTGATCCTCAAAGTAACCCTGAGATCTAGGTAATATGACCATCATAGCTGGGGATCAAGGCTGAGAAATATTAACTGAGTTGCTCAAGGTCACACAGCTAATAAAAGCCTGAAACAAGATTGGAAGGTTTTAGAAGCAGCTAGGTGCTCTGTGGATAGAGCAATTGACCTGGAAGTCAGATCAGGAATCAGAAACACCCAAGGTAAAATCCTTCTCATACACTTAATAGCTATTTGACCTTGGCTAAGACACGTAACCTCTGTTTGCCTCAGGTTTCTCAAGTGGAAAATGGGGGTGGTAATAGCACCTACCTCCCAGGGTTGTTGTGAGGATCATTTAGATAATATTTGAAAACACTTAGAGCAAATTGCTGAAATACAGTAGATGCTTAATAAATTCTCATTTCCTTCCTTCCTATCTGACTCCATGGTCTGTGCTGTATCTGTTACAATACCTCGCTGACAATTTACAAATTCTAAAACCCTGACTATATAATTCCTCCACCTCTTCAACTCCAAATGTACTCTTCCTCTTCCACTCCAAATGAATTTCTTTCATTTCTACCAAATACTGATATGGTCTCACCTTCCACTATCCCAGAAGCTTTGAAAAATTGTATTAATTCCAATATCCAGAACTTTTACCAAACAAGGTTATACATAGCAATTATAATATGGGAGCGAACCCCTGAAGATTTTTAATCAAATAGTCAGATTTGTTTTAGGAATAATAATTTTGCATTTGTATAGAAGATAGAATGTGGAGAAGAAAACCTGGAAGCAGGAAGATGAATCCAGAGGTTACTGGAACAGTCTAGGCCAGTGGTAAGCAAGTTAAGGCCAATTCAGCCTGGTACCTGTATTTGTAAGGCATGAGAGCTAAGAATGATTTTTACATTTTTATTTTATTTTTTTAATTTTGTTTTAGACTCAAAAAGAAACAAAAACATGTCATAAACTCAAATATTGGAACTTAAGTACAAAGTTTAAAAGAAAAAAAATGTGTCATGTGCACAGAGCAGAACATAAAAGAGGACTCAAATTATGTAACAATAAACTTCCATTTTAAGAAAGCCTGTATGATGAACAGTACTTGTTGTGTTGAAAATTGTCCATCTTTGCTTCCTTGTGAATTCTTTTCTTCTCTGTTGTGTACTTTTTTACTTTGTTCTTTTTCCCCCCTTCCTCCCCTCCCCTCAGAAGGCTACAATAAAGTTTAGGTATGTTTCTCTATAGCTGTGGATATATACATATACATAATATATATGCATACATGTGTAGACATATTTTCCCAAACACATTCTACTCCTGATCTTTGTTTTTTATGTCTGTGCATATCTCTTGTTCTCTATCTACTTGATAGAGAACCTCCTCTGCTTGACATCTACCCATTATCTTGCCTTCCTATTACTTGCCTACCCCCCTTCAAGGATCCCTCCCCATTCTCTCATTCCCATAAATCTAAACACCTTTTTATATCCCCCTTTTACTTTTCTCCCTCTCCCCTCTAAAGATCCCTCCCTTTTCCTCTCCCCCTCCCTATGCCACTACCATTTTATTTCTTCTGAATTTAGAAGATATTTATACTCATCTAACTATATGGGTATTCTTCCCTCTTAAACCCATTCCTGATGAAAGTAGGCTGTCAGAACTACTAGCCCTCTCTCCTGTCTAATTCCTCTGTATCAGTTCTTCCTCTTGTGCCTCATTTATATTAAATAATTACTCTTTTCAGATGTTCCTAAGTGTTTTCTCTTTTTAAATTCATATCCTACTCAGGTTTTCCCCAATCTTACTTATGAGCTGCCCAATTATTAATAGGAATCTTAGATATACATTTTTTATATATACATATATATAGTAAAAAAAGTAAACTGTCCTTATGAATCCTTTATAATCAGGCTTTGGTATGCAGCTTTTATTCCTTTTGGTTCTTGAATGTCAAATCTTCTATTAAGTTCAGAAATTTTTTTAACAAAGTCTTGAAAGTCTGAGATTTTATCAACTGTCCATTTTTTCATTCAGGATAATACCTTTGCAGCATATGATATTTTCATCCAGAGCCCAGTTCTTTTGCTTTTCAATGTATTATGTTCCAAGGTCTGTGGTCCTTTAATGTCTCTGCTGCTAGGTCTTGTGTGAGCCTAATTGTGGCACCACCATATTTAAGTTGTTTTAATCTTGATACTTTTAATGTTTACCCTTGAGATGGGGGTTTGGGAATTTGATGATGATATCCCTATCAACTTTCCTCATACGATCTCTTTTAAGTGGTGATAGATGGATTTTTTTCTATTTCTACTCCCTCCACCCCTTTGTTGTAATGCTTCAGGACAATTTTCTTTAATTATTTCTTGTATTATTGTATCAAGATTCTTTTTCTGATCATAACTTTCAGTTAGTCTGATAATTTTTATATTTTCTCTTCTTGATCTATTCTCTAAATCTGTTGTTTTCCCTTATAAGATGTTTCACTTTCTCTTCTGTCTTTTTCATTATTCATATTTTGGTTAATCATTTCTTGATTTCTTATAATTTTAATGGCTTCACTTTGCCCAATTCTAATTTTCAAGGTGTCATTTTCTTCCTTAAGATTCTGGATTTCCTTTTCTAATTAGTTGTCTTTTCTTTCATAACCTTCTTGTTTGTCTTGGATTAGTCTTTTTTTTTCTTTAGTTTTTCCTCTATCTCTGTCATTTGATTTTTAAACTCTTTTTTTAAGATCTAAGAATTCTTTCTGGACAAGTGACCATTTGACATTGCTCTTTGGGGATTTCTTTACTTCAATATCCTCCTCTGAAGAGGAACCCTGGTCATCTCTATTTCCATAATATCTTTCTACACTGGATTCTTTCTCCTTTGCCTGTGCATTTTTTGTGGTAATAGCTTAATTTTTGTAATCACCCCTAACCTGGGGTATGGGAGATGGTGTCTCTTGTCCCAGATGTTCAATTCTTCCCTCCTGCCTGGAATCAAAGCCAAATCTCCAACCTCCTGTAAATGCCCACAGACAGGAATGTTCAGCCCCACTGCTTCTGCACTCACTGGACCTGTTCTGGATCCTTCTCTCCCCCTCAGTTCTTCACAGCACAGCTGAGTCTGGCATTTTTTATCAGCAGCTGAGTCTGGCATTTCTTATCAGCAAAGGCTCCCTCAATCTTCCTATGCTCAAATGCCAACTCCCCTCACTATCCCAGGGGTAATAGTGCCACTATCCCTTGTGGCTGGGCCCAAGGCAACCTCTCAAACCAACTAACCCCAGGGCTTGCCACTTATTAAAATGAAACCTAGCCTGGGAAGTTTACTTTTCACAGGAACCAAATTTTGTGCTGGGATTTTTCTTCCAATATTCTCAAATTGTCCCTGTTCTTGTTTATCTCCACCCACACCTTGTTTGACCTAAGGTGTTGTTTTTTTGTGGTGGAAAATCTTGAGAAGTTGGAATTCTCTGACCTATTCTACCATCTTCCCAGAATCTTCCTTGATTTTTACATTTTTAATTAAAGTTTTATTATATTTTTAATGTTAAAACCATACTTGGCTCCTGGTATGGGTAGTAGAAACATAAGATATAGGATACAATTGCCCCCTGGTTTACCTTTCTTCTAGATCAAAGGCAATAATATCCTTAACTAAGGTAGAGATTATGTGAAGTGAAAGGAGACAGATGCATGAGATATAGAATAATTTATAATATTCAACAGCCAATTAAACAGAGAGGAGTAAGGCAAAAAGTCATTAACTTTGCTTTTGCCTTTACCCAGGTATAAGAGTATAAAAAAGCCTGAAAAGAGATCAAAGAAAGGACTCAAATGTCAAAGGTTGCTGACAGCAGCATTTTTTATTTTAGTAAGGAACTGGAAACAATGAATGTCCACTAACTGCGAAATGGCTAGGCAAATTTTATTATATGAATCTAAGGAAATATTATCAAGCCATAAGGCATAATTAATGACAAATTCAAAAAATCTGGAGAAAATTATATGAATGAACAGACCAATGTGAAGTAAACAGAATGAACTATAAAGGACATATGAAGAAAGATACTATCTGCATCCAGAGAAAGGACTGATAAATTGAAGTCTGGGTAGAATAACTTTACACATACACACAACACATTTATTTGTGTCTAATAGTAGCCATCTCTATGGTGGGGATGAAGGAATGGAAGAAAAAAAAGAAATTTACATGAAAATTTTTGTTGCCTATTTGAAAGGAATAGCAAGTTGTGCATAGCAGATTTGCAGTTTCATGTACAATCATCTTTTTTTATTGTTCTGTGTTATGGAAGTGCATGTTTCATTACATAAATCAAAAATAATAAAATTAAAAAAGAAATGAGCATAATTGAAAGAATAACTTATATGATGACCACAACAATGTAAAAGAAAATAATTTATGGAACTCTGAAAAAGTGACTAATCCCTTACGATGAATTGTGTAATCCATCACTTTACAGAGAGGTGGTGCCATAGGGATGCAGAATGAGACATACACGTTAACAAATGGTCAATATATTGATTTGTTTTGTTTTACTATGCTTATTTGTTTAAAAAAAGGATATTTCTTTTGAATGGGAAGGAGTAAACAGGTAGTTTTTTTAAAGGAAAGAACATTAATAAAATGTTTAAAAATACATAGAAACAAAAATAATAAAAATGATGACAAACATCCTTCAGGAAATTAAATAATGAAACAGACTAGAAATCTTGAAATTAGAATGAAATATATAGTTCACTAGAATCTGCAGAATGCCATCAGATAGGAAGATCGAATTAAATCACTAAGAACTAGTTTACCAACTTGTAGTGCTGTACCATTAAAGACAGAATGGTGCAAGAAGCTGGCAAGAGGCCTTTCATATAGTAGGGAAAAAATTCTGAATCACCTAAGACTGTCAACCACAATATATTTAGTAAAATTTCAGAATGTAATGTTTCAAAAAATACCAAAATATGATTTATGTCCTTAAGATTATATATCCTTCAATATAAAATCTAACCATAAATGAAAAGGAAAGATTTTCAGCAGGAAGAAGAGATTGAATCATTGTAACTGTATAAATCATTCCTACTAAATAAAAAAGGGAACAGGACATTTGACATGCAGATTCATTCAACATTAAAAAAAAAACCTTAAGAAAGGTAAGAAAATCCATAAAGCATGAAAAGATCAAGTACATAAATCAATGTTCACATGTTTCATGAAGGAGACAAGGTTATTGTATTTCAGAAGACTGCTTGTCCAATGGTCATTAAAAGAATAAAGAAATAACATTTATGAGTAAAGTTCATGAGGGCAATATCTGAAAATGGTGTAAAAGGAATGGAGGAAGATAGTAATGAATGGGATGAAAGAAGATATTGATATTACATACACTTGAAAATTAGTGTATCTTAGAAACTACATTCTAGCCCCTTCATTTTCTATGGAGAGGGAAACTGATGATGATTGGTATAAATCATCTCTAGTGCAAATAGTAAATGGAAGAGCTTGGATTTCACTTGTATCTTCAATTTCAGCTTCAAGGTTATTTCACCGGAGCACACACAACATCTTTTCTGAAGTAATATTTCTGAGAATGGGGCTGTACAGGTGAAAAATCTTTCTAACAAAGAGTTGCAGGGAAGAGGGATCTGAATTTACACTCTTGAATTATCGTTTCATGAACAGGATGCCACATTGTTTGAATGAATACCCTCCAAACAAAGAAATGGAATAATGGGGGGAAAAGAGGAAATTTTCAACCATATTCTTTTCTGATCTAGGCAAAGGAAGAGTGTGTAGGGAGGAGGGGGTGTATCTGTGCATATTTGTGCATACACATGACAGAAACAACACAGAAAGGGACACAGAGAGATAAGAAGATCAAGAAAAGGGAGGAGGGAAAAGGAAAAGAAGGGGAAGGGAGTTGAGGGAAGAAAAAAGGGAAAGCACAACAGGGAAAGGGAGGGGAGGAAAAGGACTGCGGAGTAGAGATGAAGGGAAGAGTAGGGGAGGGAGGAGAAGAGGAAGGAAAGGATAAAGAGATGATAGGGAAGACAGAGGAGGGGGGAAGAAGGTGAAAAAGGGTGAGAGGATAGGCAAGGGGAGAGGCAGAATCAATGAATTTTAGGCTTTGAAAAATAGGCTGAGGAAATTTCTGTGTGAGGAGATTTGAATTAGATTAAGGAAAGCAGAGTGGCATATTGGTGGTTTACAGGGATTTTTAAAAATCATATAGCACTATTTGATGCTAAAAAAAACCCACAAATTTAACAAACATATCCATGAATACTGATGGCCTAAACTTGTTCATAAAATAAAAGCAACAATGATTTTTTTTTAAATCACAAGTTTTTGCATGCAAGTTGTCAAGTCACTTTTCAGTTATGTACTACTCTTCATGACCTCATTTAAGGTTTTCTTGACAAATATACTGGAGTGGTTTGCCATTTTCTTCTCCAGTTCATTTTACAGATGAGGAAACTGAGGCAAACAGGGTTAAGTGACTTGCCCAGAGTCACGTAGCTAGTAAGTTTCTCAAGTCATATTTGAATTTATGAGGATGAGTTTTCCTGACTCCAGATCCAGCAGTCTATCCACTGGGTGCCTAGGGGCATAGGAGGGAGATACCTTGTTCAAAGAAAGCCTTTAGGGGGTAGCATTTTGCTCCAAATAAAATTTTTTTATAGTCAAGAAATAATAAGGATGCTGGGATTTTGAATTCTCTACACATTCAAAAAAATTGTACAATTGTAAATTAAAAATTAAATATTTTATGAAGATTTGGTTTATTATGGAATATCATTTGTTAAACCATTTCTGTTCCTTATCAATACACTAATCAAGGGATGCCCTCAATATCAAATATTCTAATTTTAAAAAACTTATAGATGCAAAATTAAGAAAATAATTGATTGGAAATCATGTTTTCCTGGCCATCACTTTTTGGTATTAGTAAAAATTGAGGGGTTTTTCCCTCAGATTTCATTATCTTACCCTCTTGAAGATGCCTTGTGAACTGATCCTTCAACAGCCCCATAATTTTATTGATTCCAGGACAGATCTGTGTGCATGCTTTGTATAAGCCAGCTGCATTTCCCTTCTTTACTCTTTATAGTAGCATTTTTATCACCTCTATAACATTTCTGGGACTGTGATATTAAAGTATTATGTCTAAACATTCTTTAATGACAAAGAGTTAGCTATAAAAACCTTTGTAGATCCTTTCAATCTTCTATCTATTTTTTGTCCTCCTTCTAGCTTCATCCTTAAATCCCTTACAATTGCTTTGCTTAGTTGGGTTTTTTGTCAAGTTTCTTTTAAATTGAATTTACTCTTTACTACTGTTTCATGAAGTTTCACTGCTCATCGTCACTGTTATACTCTTCTATAATTTTACATTTCTAAACTGGTGTTGTCTTTTGCTTCCACATCTCTCCAAATGTCAAGTAAGTCAAGTCTTTGATACTGTTTTCTTTTTAATATTTTTTTTATTTTGAACTTAAGCACCAAAACAATGGGCACATACTACACAGAAGAACATACAGAAAAAATATGTTATATTTTCCAAATATAACTTTAAAAATTATTCTGCTGGTTTATATTTCATTTTGAACTTGCTCATCTTCTCTATTATCTTTAATATTGATATGTTTTATTTTTACTTCACCTAAAATTTCCCCCATATGTCTCCTCTTCCTCCTCCCAAAGAGCTATATCGATTTTTTCTTTTTTTATTTTATTCACCTGTTCCTCCTTCTCATTACTATTTATGTTTACTAAACTGCAAGTACAGCTCCCATATTCAAAGGTTTCTTTTTAAGTAGAAGGAATATTGTATTAAGTAGATGTTATTGTAATCCTTTTTCCTTGTATGGTAAGAATTAATAGTTTTCTTTGAAGCTTATCTGCTTATTGACTTTTAAATCTTGTGAAAAATGTTAATAGGTATTTTTTTTGCAAAAAGGCTTCTCCCCCAACTATAATCGCAGTTTTTGTCAAGGATGTTCTCAGGATATTTATTAGTATCTAAGATAATCAGTCTGGCCATCCTGTGATAGCTAGCACTTTCCAAGGATTACTAGGATTCAGGTTGGTAAGATGTGAGCAAATTAATGTTTCTCAGATCCTACTTTATTCCCATCTAGAAGCCAGACTCTAAATGGGCAGACAAGTGTTGTCGCTAAGAAACAACTAAAGGCAGGACAGAATAATAGATCCCCTCTTGTTATAGAAGCTTGCTGAATATTCTGAGGATAAGAAATATATTTAATTTTATTTTGTATTCAGCACAGAGTACTTGGATTCTAGCTACATTTTTTAAAAAAAATCAATCAAGGCTCATCTGTCACTCTTTTGGGAGATCTTTAATGTGATAATTGTGAATGTCATGTGCTTTTTTTAAATTCTAGGAGATGGAACTCCTGAAAGGAGGGTACTAATGTCAAAGCCTTTAGTGCTTAGCATCAAACACAGTGAGTTTTCAGCATTGTAGGGCAAATGAGACTAATGCTAGATACTTAGAGATGCATTCTACTTCAGGTTATTTCTGAGAGACAATGTGAAGATCACCTTAAATATAAGGTGAAGGATACCAATAAATCTTTCAAACAGCCCCCAAAATAATGGATGCTTCCTGATTCACAGGCAATGTAATCCAGTAGGAAACATGCTCAACTTGGTAGTTACTACAAATGTGATTCTGGGCAAATACATGCCTTCATCTCTGTGTGTCTCCATTTCCTCATTGGTAAAATTAGGAGGTTGGATCAATCTTTAAGATCCTTTCCAATTTTAAATCAATTATGTTTCTAGAAAAATAAAAGAACATTGGTACTCAAATTTAATACCCACACATCTTACCACCACATCTTACAGAAGAAATATTCCTTAAAATTTTGTGTCCCTTTCTACAATATCAGGAGGTAGGATAAAGAGATGGCATCTTATATTCTAATGAAAAACATAAAAATATTTAGATGTAATTAAAATATAATAGAGAGAAGATGAAAGGTAATTTAGAAAGGAAGCTACTAGCACTGGGGGAAATCAGTAAAAACTTTCTTAAGAAGGTGAGATCTGAGCTTAGTCTTGTAACAATATTAAAAGGTGGAGGTAAAGAGGAGAGCATTCTAAGCATAGGGGATGGCCAATGCAAAGGTGTACTGTTATGCATCAGGAACATTAAGTAGGCCAGGGTAGCTACATCATGGAGTAAATAGAGAAGAATGAATTATAGGAAGACTGGAAATGTAGGAAGAGGCCAAGATATGATGGCAATTGAATGTCAAGCAGAAGATATTATATTTGATCTTGAAGGTAATAGGGAGCTAGTGAAGTTGACTAAGAAGTAGGGTGACATAGTCAACATGTCTTTAATAATTTCATTTTGGCAGCTGATTAGAGAATGAACCAGAATGGGAAGAAACCTAGGTAATAGAGATCAGTTTGCTATTATAATGGTCCAAGTGACAGGTGATGTTCAGGAACTAGGACTGTGGATGTGTAAGTGGAGAAAAGGTGATATATCCTAAGGCTTTTTTGAAACAAGGAATTAAAGAGTTGATAATAAACTGTATATAAAGGTTGAGTGAGAGTGAAGGATCAAAGATTATACTGAAGTGGAAGATTGGGTATGTCCAACTGCTATTGAAGATAGCACCATCATTCCAGTCACCAAACAGCATCTTTAGCAGTAATAGGGAAATTTGGAATGGGGGAAGGTTTGGTGGGAAAAACAATGAGTTCTGTTTTGGATATGTTGAGCTTGAAATGCCTATAGTACATGCAGTTCAAGATGTCTAAAAGGCAGTTGGTAATGTAGGACTAGAGGGAGACATTTTTCTGGTAGACTTAGCCTGTCACAGCAATGCAAGGACCTAAAACATTCCCAAAGGACTCTTGAGGCAAAATGCCATCCACATTCAGGGAAAGAACTATGGAATTGGAAAGCAGAATGAAGCAGAATACTTTGTCTTGTGTTATGTTTTGTTTTGGTTTGGTTCTTTCATGGTTTCTCCCATTCATTTTAATTCTTTCACTCAACATGACTAATGTGAAAATGTATTTAATAAGAATGTATGTGTAGAACCCATATAAGATTGCATGCTATCTCAGGGAAGGAGGGAGGAGGGCTAAAGAGAACTTCTAAGACTTATGGAAGTATTTGTTGAAAACTAAAAACAAATATTTTTTTTAAAAAAAGAGAAAAATTCGGACTGGATAAACATATCTAATAATCATCTTTGAAGACAAGAAAACTGAATCATGAGAACTGATAAAATAACCAAGTGAGATAGGATGGGAAAAAAGATTCCTTATTTTCATTATCTCTTGCATCTAATTTATTGTCAAGTCTTTTCATTTCTGCATTCATAGCATCTCTAGTATATATCCCCTTCTCTTCACTTACATAAGTACCACGTGGTGCAGGCCCTAATCACCTCTCACCTGGACTATTACACCAGTAAACTAACTGGTCTTCCTGATTCAACTCTTTCCTTGGTCTAATCCATCCTCTATTCAGTTGAAAAAGATTTCTCTAAAGCATTGACCCGACCATGTTATTCCACTATAGAGTGAGCTCCAATAGTTCCCACTCCCAAACCCCACTCCCAGTATCAAATCTAAATTCCTCTATTTGGCATTCAAGGCTCTTTAAAATCTGGCATTTTTTTCTACCTGCCCAAGTTACTTACACTTTACTTTCTTACATACAGTCTAAAATCCAACCACACTGACCAACTTGAGGCTACTCACATTTGACATTCTTTCTCCAGAATCTATGCATTTTGCATCTGTCCCCCAAGTTTGGAATGTTCTCCCTTCTTACTTCCAACTAGTAACTTCCCTGGCTTCTTTCAAGATTAGGTTGAGATCTCTCCTTCTACAGGAGACCTGCCCCAGTTTTCTCACCCCAGTCTTTTCCATCTGAAATTAATTTCCATTTACAAAGTAGTTTTTTTACATGGTTTTCCATTACAATGTGGCTGACTTGAGAACAAGGATCATCTTTTTGTGCTTTTTTGTATACCCCCTTAGCAGAGTGCCTGATGGCTTGATTGGTAAAGAGGAAAAACATTATTGAAGATCATATATTACATAATCAATTCACAGAATAAGGGTAATAAACAAAGGGAAATGGTGATTCAAATGTTGGATGGTAAAATATTAGTACCGTAGACTCCTAGCCTTGGTTAAATGAGATCCATGACTTGAATAGATAATAGAGGAGTTTACCTTATTAAAGCTAACAAATTAGAAGCCACAGAGCACTAGGCTTTATTGAACCTAGTGGAAAATCATGAATCTTTTGGAAAATACAGGGCAGAACTATGAGCTGATTGAAGCATTTTGGAAAAATGATTTAGAATTATAATTTAAAAAGCCACTGACTACAGATACATATCCTTTAACCCAGTAATCTTGTGCTGGGCTTATTCCTTGAAGGGATCAGAGATAGAGGGAAAGATGCCATATATATAACAACAACCTTTAAAAAAAAAACCTTATAGTAGCCCTTTTTGTATTAGCAAAGAACTAGAAAAGTTCCTATCAGTTGAAATGGGAAAAACTGAAGGGAAATGGAAATTGACAGTCATATAAAAAATAAAGAGCATCGATACAATTTTTTTTTACACTGAGTCATAAAAATAAAAGTGAGATAATATTGAAAGCATCTCTAAGATGCCAGCCCAGTTGCCCTGTGAATTTCTTGTGAGATTTTAAATATCCTCACATTTCTTGGAGTTCTCTCTATTAAAAGCAGAACTGCTATCAATAAATTAAACAAAAGCATTTATTAAGCACCTGTTGTGTGATGGGCACTGTGTTAGCGGCTGAAGATACAACAAAAGGTAAAAATAGTCCTAAGGCCCAACGAGCTCATCTTCTTGACTTGCCTTACTTAATGAATTCACCTTTTAAAATGTAGAAGTAATGTGGGGTATTGATACTGACCAATGAAGAAGGCTTTATTTATAAAGTAGAGATGATGGAACCTTGGGAGACATTAGGAGAGCAGGATTTAAAGGAAGAATAGATAAGATCTTATTGCCTGAGATAAGAGGGTTTCAAGAATTAAATTCTAGTGCCTCAATGACAACTGATTTTTATTGGTAGATGAAGATGCCATATTTATCAAAGGTAGCCTGGCATAGTATATGTAATCCTAAACTTGGAGTCAAAAAGGTTACAGTTCAAACTTTGCTTCTAACATGAACTTCCCGAGTCACTTTACTTCTTTGAAAGTCAGTTTTTTCGTCCTTAAATGAGGGATAATAAATAAGCACAGATCTCATACAGCTGCTTTGAGGATCAGACAAGATACTAGGTGTCTGTGTATTTAACTCCTCTTCTAAACATATACACATTATTTGTGTATAATTTGATTTTTTATCAATATAGATATATTATCTAAGCTACATATTAATTTATGTCAATACATAATCTATGTAAGTATATTTAATTATATTCTATTCATGGAAAAAGTTGATTTCTAATAGTACTGATCTGCTCCTGAAACCTGAAAATCAAACTGTTTTGCTTACAAAGTAATTTATGATGACTTTTTTAAAAAGTTAAGTAAAATGAAGCAACATTTTTATTTTCCTCATTTTGACACTCCTCGAATTTCCCATC
>CM053771.1:89115551-89196861 GCA_028658325.1 Potorous gilbertii | reverse complement strand
ATGTGCTGATCATGGCCAGTCAACCTTTACTGTTTACTTTGCATCCCAGTAGAAGAGAATACAAGAAATAGAAAAAGAAAAAGATAAAGAAAACAGAATGAGAGCTTAGATTTATCTAGAACTTTATGTTCAACACCTCATGTCATCCTCTTTTCAGCAACATTGAGAAGATAGTGAAGTATTATGACCCACATTATACAGATGAGGAAGCAAGTTCAGGAAGATGAAATGAATGATTGTAGGTTTGGAGTCAGATGAAATCTTAGAAATCATCTAGTTTATTTGCATCATTTTATAGATGAGAAAAATGAAGTTTAGAAAGACTAAGTGACTTACTCCAAGGTGACATATATAGCAAGTGGAAGAGCCAGGAAGAGAACCCAGATCATCGGAAATCACAGAATTTCAGAGTGCTTATTTTAAATTTTTTTGTAGGTTTTTAAAAATTTTTTTAATGTGTGCTCAGTTCATTAATCCTTGTCTTTTCTATTTTGCTAATGTCTATCTTTCGGGATGGGGCAGCTAGGTGGTGCAGTGGATAGAGCAGCAGTGCAGGAGTCAGGAGGACCTGAGTTCAAATCTCACATCAGATACTTGACAATCACTAGCTGTGTGACGTTGGGCAAGTCACTTAACCCCAATTGCCTCATCCTGGGTCATCTCCAGTTGCCTCATCCTGGGTCATGTCCAGTCATCCTCATGAACATCTGGTCACTGGATTCAGATGGTTCTGGAGGAGAAGTGAGGCTGGTGACCTGCACAGCTCTCCCTTACTCAAAACAAAGTTAAATGCAAGTCATGTCATTATTTCTCTGATGGCATGACCTTCTTCAGCAGCAAAGGACGAACACACACACTTTTCGGGATTTATCAAACATACACACTTTTAGGGATATATTTATCTCCCCTCAGGGAAGGTTAGCTGCATCCCAGAAATGCTGATATATTTTTTTATCATTATTGTAATCTTTAACACAATTCTTAATTGTCTATGACTTTTCTTTGGCCCACTCATTATTTAAGATTTCATTGTTAGGTCTCCATTTGGTTCTTTGTGTTTCCTAAACTGATTTCCATTTCCATTGTATTATGCTCTGTAAAGCATGAGTTTACTATTGCTGCCTTTTTATATTTTTTGAAATATTTCTATATCCTACCATATTGGTTAATTTTTATAAAAGGTTCATTTTCTACTAAGAAATATATATGTTCCTTAGTAGTGTCATTTAAAAGACACCAAAAATCTTTTAGTTCTAGTTTCACCAATAGTTTGTTCAATTCTAAAATTTACATTCTATCCTATTAGATCTGTTAAAAACTGAAAGGGATATTAAAGTACCCTGCTATTATTTCATTACTCTTTATATCTTCTTGTAATTCCGCTAATTTTTCTTTATAAATTTACATTCTGAAGCATGTGGAGCCTATCAATTTAATCTTGATATTAGTTTGTTAGCTATGGTTTCTTTCAGTATAATAAAATTTTCTTGCTAATTTCTTTATATGTTGTGATTTTTAATTTTTGCTTCATCAGAAAGCATGATCACAATTTTTTAAGATTCACTAAAAATCCTCATCTTTCACTCTCTGAGTCCTTTGCATTGTTGATCAACCCCTCCTTCTTGATATTCTCTTCTCTTTAGGTTGTTTTCACTTTCCTCTCTCCTAGCACAGTTTCCTTTGCCAACTCTTCACCTAAATCATGCCCACTACCCATGAATGGCTCTCACATCTAAGTCCTTGGCCTTCTAGTCTCTACATTATTTCCCTTGGTGATCTCATCAGCTTCCACTGATTCAATTATCATTCTATACTGATAATTCTCAAATCTCCTAATCTAGCCAATTATCTCTCTCCTAACTTCCACCTTCACATCTCTAATATGCCTATGAAGTATCTGAAACTGGATATCCCATATACGTCTTGAACTCAACATGGCCAAAGCTGGATTCGTTATATTATCCCCAAAACTATTCTCACTTTTGAATTTAGTTATTAGTATCAGGGGCACTACCATCCTTCCAGTTGACCAGACTGTCATCCTCAATGCCTCCTTCCCCATATTGAACATTGCCAAGGCCTACTTTCTTTCAAGCTCTAATAACTTTCATCTATGATCCCTTCTCTTGTCTGAAACTGACACTACCCTAGTGCAGCTTTTCATCAATTCATGCCTGGACTATTTCTGGTTGATTTTAACCAACCAGAAAATGAGTTTCCCTGCCTCAAGTCTCTCTCCACCCCAGTTCACCCTCCACTCATCTGTGAAGTTAATCTTGCTGAAATTAAGGTCTCACCATGTCACCCACCTACTCAATAAAACTCACTGGCTTCCCGTCATTTCTGGGATAAAATATAAAGTCCTCGATTTGATGTTTAAAGGTCTTCATAACCTGACCCCTTCTTACCTTTCCAGTCTTCTCATGACTTAAACTCCCCCATTCCCTTATACTCTTTAATTCACTGACACTGGCCTTTTTTTGCTAACACATTCTATCTCCTGGTTCCATGAATTTTCACTTTTTGACTCCCATCCCTGGAACTCTTTCTTTCCTCATCTCTATATCCTGGCTTCCTTGGTTTCTTTGAAGAATCAAGCTAAAATTCCACCTTCCTAAAGAAAGCTTTTCCAATCTTGCTTAATGACAGTGCTTTCAATTTTTTTGTTATCTAAAATTTTCTTATATTTATCTTACCCATACATAGCAGTTTGCTTGCCATCTCCCCCATTAGGCTATAAAATTCTTGTACAAATACATCATTTTTTGCCTTCTTTGCATCTCCAGTTCTTAACACAGTTTTGGCACATAGTAAGTGATTCATAAATACTTGGAGACAAAATGATTGCTAGTCTTAGTAGTAGTAGCAGTAGCAGCAGCAGCAACAGTAGCAGCAGTAGTAGTACTAAAGTGGTAGTAGTAGTAGTAGCAGTAGTAGCAGTAGTAGTAGTAGTAGTAGTGGTAGTAGTAGTAGTAATAGTGATGTGCTGTGGGCAAAATAATGGATTTTGCTTGCTTGCTTGCTTTTTATGGGAAAAAATCCTGCAGGTATGTTATAAAATCCTTGGAAATAAGTCATGATTTATTGAATAAATTGTGAGAATTGTCCATTTGGTACAAAGGGCTGTGATTGAAAGTCTGCCCTCCAAAGAGACCTACAGAGGATCAATACCCTAATACACTGCAATCTGGGGTTGCTGCTTTTGCTGTATTGGTCATAGATGAAAACACTGTCTATGCTATAATTCTACAAACTGACACCTACCTGAGACTTGACTTTTCTGTTATATAGAACAGGGCTTGAAATAAAGGACGGTACATAGAAAGCGCAGGCAAGGGCTACTCTAGCTGTTTCTTTTTAGGGGTTTTTTGTTTGTTTTTGTTATTACTGTTCTCTACTGGCTGACTTAGCTGTCAATCAGCATCAAGACTTTTAATTGGCTATTAGGGAATTGTTGAAAATCCTGATTCTGACTGACAGTCCAGTGACATTGACAGAAAGAGGGATAGCTGGGTTCTTCTCTACCTACACTTCCAAGGGTCCCATAACTATTTAGAGAGCCTCATTAGCATTCAATTCCTACAGACTGTCCTAGAAGGCACTAATGACCCTCATCTTTCACCAATGTAGACATTCACCTTTCGCCAATGTAAACATTCAGGGAGTTTAATTCCATGCCACTAAACTTTTTGAAAGACCCTGAAAACATAACCCAAAAGTGCCCAGACTTTTGATTATCTTCACCTTGGCATCCTATTTCACCCTTATATCTCAAGCAATCATTTCCAGGAACATCTGATGCTATGAATGAACCAGTCATTTTTTCTTATCTTACTTTTTAAGGGAATGTTATAAATGTTTATCAGTTTTCATAGAAATTAAGGGGAAATATTGAGACATAAATATGATCATGAGAAACTAGAATAAAAGCAGACTCAATGGGTAGTCTTTCCTTGATGCAGAAGGAACAGAACTGGAGAGAAAAATTTTGTGAACTGAGTTCAAGGCCACATTTCCATGTGTTGCTTCCTCCCTTTGCTCCTCTAACAATGGATTTAGCAGGACAAGCAAAGGTTCAGTCCGGTCTGCATTCAAAATATCATAAACGACAGTGAGGAAACACCTCTGGAATAGTATGCCTGAGGCTCTGCTGTGATTCCCACATTAGAGAAAAATACTCCATTATATATCTATCATTGTTTATAAGGATGTGAAGATAGCTTTCCATCATATTAAATAGGTTTGTCCCTGAGCACGTAAATAAACATGTTATTTTCTGGGGAAAGAATGTAAACTGCTGTAGTGATAATACAAAATGACAGTGAACAATTTTAAGCAGAAGTAACATTGGGAAGGTAAATGGAATCAGTAATGTCTTCTCATAATTTAAGAACTGGTACCAGACCTCATCACCTTCTTGTCTTTGATAGGATAAATGATTCTTATTTTTTTATCCTAGGAATGAGACTGCAGAGTGATAAAATAGGACTAGTGACTCAGTATTATACTGAGATGGAGACACTTCCAGATTTTACTGAATTCACCCCAAAAAGCCTCACCTCAGCTAGCGGAGGAAGAATGAACTTCCTGTGGAAAGTTTACTCAAGGACATGAATAAGAATTGTATAGGATGAAGATGCGTGTGTGTGTCTGCACGTGCGTGTGCATGTTATAACTTGCATCACAGGAAAGAGTACTCACTTTGATAAAATGATTGATTCACTATTGTAGTCTTAGACATATGTTTTGGAGGCTGATTCTGTCATCCAACATATTACTTATCCTTTCCAGATTTGTGACATTTGACACTTTTTAGCTTTGTCCAATTCATTTTTCTCTTCCTTTTTCAGTAGCCCATCTAGAAACCTTCAAGTGTCATCTGACTCTCAGATTTCAAAAGATAAATACATCCAGCAAAAGATCAAATATGAAGGTTCTTCCACCTGAGGCCCATCATAATTTTTTTTTCTTTTTTTAATATATATTTTATATTATTGGCTCTTGAGGGCAGGGTCTGTCTGCAGTTATCTCCTACTCCTAGAAGGTGACAAGCGATGCTGCTCCTGATGCTGCCTGCTAAAGATCCAGGAGCATCCTCCATTAACAAGACAAAGGACCTTTAAAATTGTGTCTATAAGAGGAAGTCACCTGTAAAGCAACATAGCTTTAAAAATATGGTACCAGACAAGGACTTTCCTCTTACTGAGTCCATTTCTTTTTTCAACCCTCTTTTCAACCTCAATGCACACAAGATGCACATGAACAGGGAAGGGGCTGGTCCATTTAGGGGGGATGACCTGGGTTTTTAAGATCATAGAACATAAATAAGAGATTATAGAGTTCATCTGGTCTACTACCTAAGAGTTCATTTTATTACTTACTGTCTGAGTGAACCTGAGTGAGGCATTTAATCTCTCCAGGGCTCAGGTTTCTCATTTGTTTTGCTAGTTAATATTGAACTCATGATTAGCTAAAATGTTCAGATTCATTTGATATCAGTGACTAGTTTGTGCATTAGTTATATTCACTACCTTCAACAAAGTCATTTGGTGGGTAAAGTGCAGATCTTGGAGTCAGGAAGACTGAATTTTGAATTATATCTCAGATATAATTCTGTGTTAACACTAGCTGTGTAACTCTGACCAAGTCATTTAGCCCTTCTCAGCATCAATTTTGTCATCTATAAAATGGACATAGAAATACCTAGATTGCAGGGGACCATGAAAAAAGATACCATATGAAAAGTGCTTTGTCAAACCAAGTACTCTATAAATGTCAGCTATTATCAAACTGTTGCCATAAAATCACTAGTGTGTGTGTGTGTGTGTGTGTGTGTGTGTGTGTGTGTGTAATGTGTGTGTGTGTATGTAGGGGAGGAAAACCTTATTATGTCAATCTTATCCAATTCTTTACTGTGATTTTGTATCCAAAGGTATAATTTAATGTCCAAACCTCTATAGTTACAAATCCTTTATACAAATCTGTTGAACAACAACAATATGAGGTGTACTATAATTACAATAACTACCATTTTACAAATGGGAATCAGAATTTAAGTGACTTACCCAAGATCACAGGTATTAAGAGTCAGCACTAGGCCACCTAGTTCCAAACTCAGGGCAATTTCAACCTTTAATAAAAGTTTATTATATTTGCCAAGGATTTATATTTACTTCACAATTAATCTTCACAGTATCACAGAAATGTCCTCTGAGAGACTATATAAATTTATATTTATTCACATTAGAAAATGACTCACTAATTTTGAAGATTAGTTATGTATTAGGTCTAGTTTAAAAAGGTAAAAGAAATGCTGTTTGAATAGAAAGAAAACTGACCTTGGAAATCAAAAGTCCAGAGATTAACCCCCAGATCTCATATTTACTGGCTCAGTGATCTTGAGCAAGTCATTTAAATTGTAGAAACCTTAACTTTCTCATGTATAAAACTGGTTTGATAAAAGCTTACATTGTCTTTTTCATAGGGTCATTATGGAAAAAAAAAACCTATGTGTACTGTATTTCTTTCTTCCAGAAAGAGGGGAGCTTCTCCTGACTGAGAAAAATTAGGGGACAGCCCCTGTGTTTCTAAATAGAATCCAGACAGGGCAATGATCTGGAAGGAGTGACAGGCCAACAAATAAAAACACAAAGTGGGACTGTTCAACTTGATACAATTGTAAAGTCTTGCCTCCATCTTGGACCTGCTTCTGTTCTTCCTCTGTACCGTTACACTTGTTGATCTCATCAGCTCCCATGGATTACCATAGAGATTACCACATCTGTATTTATAATTCTGAAACTTATTTATCTTTCCATAAGCTCAAATCTCATATCTCTAACTTCCCTTCAAACATCTTGAACTGAATGACCAATAGAAATCTTAAACTCAACATTTCCAAAACCGAATTCATTATCTTTCGCCCTGAGCTCTTCCCATATCCTGCCTTCCTTATTGCAGTAGAAGACAACACCATCCTCCAAGTTCTTCAGGCTTGAAACCTAAGTGCCATCCTCATTGCCTCACTGTATCTCACCCCATAAATCCAATCTTTTAATGAGGCCTGGAGATTTCACTTTTTCAACATCTCTCTAATACTGCCATCATTCAGTTTTCTATCTCAATCACTGCTTTAAGGAGTACAGTATTTAAAATAGAGAAGCTGAGATCAAAAATATGCCTCTTAGATTCTCTAGCTATGCAACAATAGGCATGTGACTTAATCTAGCTAAGTCTTAATTTCCATATGGTATAACTATTTTAACTGTATTGTGTATAATATATTCTTCTAGTATAATTATGCTAATTAGTAAAGCAATTCTAACTGCACTATCTATTTTACAGAGTCATGAGTAGTATTGCACTTAGACCCTGTCAAGGAGAGAACCTAGCCCTAAGGCAGCCTCCATGCTTTGGAGGACTCTCGATAATAGATACACACAAAAAAGTTCATATTCTAACTTCCTGGTATTAGCTATCAAATGATATTTAAGAACATTTTATGAAAATGAAGTTTATACTATATATATATGATATTTAAGAACATTTTCTGAAAATGAAGTTTATACTATATATATATTTGTAGTATGTTGAAGGACTGCAAGCATGATTGTAGTAGGAACCCTCAGAGCATAAACTGTTTTCCTAGAATATCTGGAGAATAATATTGCTAATACTTTGGAGGATGGGGAAGTAGCATTTCAACATTTTAACCATCACTGTTCTCTGGTTGCATGGCAGTATAATGTAAATAGTAGGGTAGACTGATCCAATTTTGGGTACTCATTTAGGTTCTGTACAATTTAAAATTTTAAATCACAGTATTTCATATAAAAGGGTGATTTTTATAAGCCAATTATCTGAAATCTTCACTGATAAAAATCTCTCAAGTTATTAATTTGGTCATACAACTTTAATAGTTTATTTAGACAATGACCACAAAAATATGTGTATATTTATGTATATCTATGAATACGCATGTGTGTCTATGTATACATATATCTCTGTAGATATGTGTATAGATTTGCCTAGGCCCTGAGCACTTTAGAGATGACCCTGGTGGTGAGGGAATTATTTTAGCGAACCTTAAAACAATATGATTTATCATAGTTTATTGTATTTGCCTGCTCTAAAGATCTGATTCATTGGTCTCAGATATCAGAGCCTAGTCTTCAGTGTGAGCTGAGAGAAGATGACTAAATTTAAATAAAATAAAACTTTATTTAAAAATAAAAAAGCCATTCTTAGCTTATGGGCCATAAGAAAAAAGGAGTCAAGTTGGATTTGGTCTGTGGGCCACAGTTTGCCAACCCTTGAAATAGACTAACGGTCAAAGTAGTATAAGCAAAGTTAATCTTAGGGACAACTAAATACCAACTTAAGGAAGAGGATACAAACAAAACAAAAGAAAAAGGATAAAACATAAACCTATAAATTATAACACTAAATTCAAATGAATTAAACAATCCAATAAAATGAAATAAAATAAAATTCAACATTTTCTACTCAATATAAGCCTACTATATCCCTTTCTGTTGCCTTCTCTGTGTTCTTTGGAAGCAAATCTGCAAAATACTTGTATTGAAAATATTGGCCTTTACAGTTATATGAAGCTTAGCATTAGTTAAAAACAAAAACAAAAAACTTATCAATCCAGCCTACTCTCCCTTTTATCTCTGGTCACTGCCCTCTGCTCATTTGTAATGTCCATCACATATATATATTCTACTAGATAAAAGGTACCCATTCAGACACATTTTTAAATCAAAGAAATAGATATTCTTCATCCATTTGGTCTTTCCTATGTGGATTTCAGATCTCTTTTAGGAGGCTCTGCAATATCTTGGGGATTGATGCAAACAATATAATGTAATCCACAAGCCGAGGCATTTAGAACAGAGGTGTCAAATGTGTGCCTGCCATCAGTATTTGTGAGTGAAATTCAAACTACATTAAAATGAAATTGAGCATTATTTAAGAAAATAAGTAAAACTATAATAGAACAGAGAAAAACATAAGTGATTTTCTACAGGTTAGTGTCCGCCTTTCCATTTGAGTTTGATACTACTGAGAGAATTCCTCTTTACCAGCAACTCTACACTGTTTCTCCTCCATTGCAATTGCTAATATTTTGGGCAAAGTATATCTCATTGTTTCATACCTCTACTCATATTTATTAACATAAGATCGTTGAATAGATCAAGAACAATAAACAGAATTATTTTCTGTAATATCTTCTAAGGAAAGTTGAAGGATTTTAATATATAGATGAGAGATACCTTGTTGAGAGACAGTTTGTAAGGCAATGTTGATGTTCCATTAAGTCATTTTTTTAGTTATCAACTCTCAATAACCCAAGTATCATAAATTATTTACATCCTTATATAAAGATATAGCTGATTCTTAAATGTCATTTGTTAAAGTTGTTGTTACTTACTAAAAATCCTCATCAAGTATGCCCTGGCATCATGAATAGATGAGTATCATAAAGTTTTATTTAGATGGGAGAGCAGACATATAAGTCAATACTTGTTGATTTTTTTGTCACTTTATTTTATCAGTAAGATCTAAACATTTTTTCTACACCTTTGATGTCATCCCCTCCTTTAGACACCTTGGAAATTTAATGCTTGCATTATTTTATCACTTCCAGTATGTATAATATCTCCCCCCTTTCTCTCTCTCTTTCTCTCTCTCTCTCTTTCCCCTTTATTCCCTCCCTCCCCTCCCACACAATACATATGTGTGTCTGTGTGTGTTTGTGTATGTGTGTGTGTGTGTGTGTGTGTACTTGATCCATTCTGGTTCTTTCTCCTCTGTTCTCATTAGTGTCATTTCTATTTCCTTTAGGGTCCAATTGTGCTGGTTCTGTTATTCTTGATGAAAAAGTAAATACTTGCTGAAAAATAATTGAAAACCGTTGCAATTTTTCTTTAATTTTCCTCCTGAAATGCACTGGGATGACTTTACTTGGTTGGATACCTTGCTACATTTTCTATAGTCTAGTTTTTACTATCTATTGCTTTTCTCTGCTTTATGAGATAATATTGCTTCAATTCTTCCATCATACATCTTCAAAGGATTTTATAGATGAATTTATATTCTAATTTGATGCTGCCTTTAGCAGATATCTGTCTCCATTTTGAAAGTCAAATGTCTCTTAACCATTAATCAATCAAAAAACATTTACAAAATGGCTACTTTGGGTCATGCGTTGTACTAGATGCTGATAATTGATTTGCAATAAATGAAACAATTTATATCTGAAAGGAACTGATATTCTTTAATGAGTAAAAAATACATATATAAGTATAAACCCAATGAAAATAAACAAAAAAAATAGTTAACTACAAAGTATTGTCAGAGGGAATGCATTAGGAGATGAAAGAATAGGAACGGCTTCATATAGAATACAATAACTGAGCTGTATGAATCAAAAGCCAAAATTAAGGTTGTTGGAAGAAATACCAAAAATCTCATATATGTAGATATCTTAAAGGAAGAAAAGGATTCTGAGAAGTAGAAATGAGGAAAGGGTATATCCCAAGCATGGTGATAGCAGGCACAAAAGCATGGAGATGAGAGATAGAACATTTTAAGGAACAAAGAAGACGTAAGTTTGACTGGATTGCAGCATGCAAAAAGAGTAGTTGTGTACAATGAATTTGGAAACAATAAGCTAGGGAAAACCCACAAAGAGCATGAAAAGCTAACCAGAGGAATTTATATTTATTCTAGAAGCAATAGAATACCACTGGGTTTATTAAGTAGGGGAGAGGCATAATCATATGTGAACTTAAGGAAACACTTTGGAGGGTGGATTAAAATGTGAAAGGACTTGAGACAAGGAAGACATTTGGAGATTTGGAGAAGACATTTGCAATAATCTAGGTAAAAGATGATGAAGGCCTGAACAAAGGTGCTAGCTTTATGAGTAGAAAGAGGAAGTGGACTGCATGAAATGCCATAGTTAGAAATATCAAGATTATGTAAGGTGAGATAGAGTTAGAAGTCAAAAATATTCCCCAGAGTTTGGTTTTGCCTTTGGCAGAAGTATAGAAATTTCAAGGAGGGGTGGGTGGAGATTGAAGAGAAATATTGAGCTCTATTTGAGATATGTTGAGTTTGAGCTAGTTCTCAGATGTTCAGTTTGAAATGTCCAATAGACAAGTGGTGATTCAGGACTAAGGTACAGGAAGGAGAGGAGGGGTAGATATACAGGTATGGGAGGCACTGGAAGAGAGATGACAATCTTGGTAACTAATGAGGTCACCAAGAGAATGTGTAGAGAGAGATAATTAGGAGCCTGCGGAAAAGCCTTGAGAAACATACACAGTTAAGGTGACATGATCTGAATGATGAGCCACTAACTGAGATTGGGGAACCACAAGACAGATAATAGAAGAGTACAAGATCATCATGGGGCAGCTAGGTGGTACAGTGGATAGAGCATCAGTACAGGAGTCAGGAGGACCCGAGTTCAAATCTCACCTCAGACACTTGACACTCACTAGCTGCGTGACCTTGGTCAAGTCACTTAACCCCAGTTGCCTCCTCCTGGGTCATCTGCAGTCATCCTGATGAATATCTGGTCACTGAATTCAGATGGCTCTGGAGGAGAAGTGAGGCTGGTGACCTGCACAGCCTTCCCTCACTCAAAACAAAGGCAAGTGTAAGTCATGTCATCATTTCTCTGATAACATGGTCTTCTTCGTTCTTCAAACGCACACACAAGATCATCATCCTTTGTCTCCTGAGAAACTGTACACAGGTCAAGAAGCAGCAGTTATAACTGAAGATGGAACAACTGATTGGTGAAAGTTTGGAGCAGTATGACGAAGCTGTTCATTCTCACCTTATTGATTTGATTTATATGCAGAGTACACATCATGCAAAATGCCAGACTGTATGAATCAAAAGCCAGAATTAAGGTTGTCAGGAGAAATATCAAAAATCTCATATATGCAAATGAAATCACTCTGATATCAGCAAATGAGCAAGAATTAAGAAGCCTCTTGATGAGGGTGAAAGAAGAGAGAGTAAAAGCTGGCTTGAAACCTAACATTAAAAAAAAATTGAGATCTTGGCAACCAGTTCCATCACTTCCTGGCAAATAGAGGGAGATGAAATGGAAATAATATCAGATTTTATATTCTTGGGCTCAAAGATCACTGCAGATAGTGACTGAAAACATGTCAGTGGCATTTTTTAAATGCCTATTCCTTGGAAGGGAAGGTATGACAAATCTGAACACATACTAAAATGCAGAGACATCATCTTGCTGACAAAGGTCTTTATACACAAAGTTATAGTTTTTCCAGTTGCAGTGTATGTCTGTAAGAACTGGAGTAAAAGGAAAGAGGAGCACCACAGAATCAATTTTTAATTAAGGCTATTCACTGGAAGATTAAAGACTGAAGATCAAGCTTAAATATTTTGTTTCCATAATTAGAAGATGAAATTCATTGGAAAAGATCCTGATGTTGGAAAAGATTGAAGGCAAAAGGAAAAGGGGACAGCGGAGGATAAGATGGATGGATAGAACCATAGAAACAATGAACATGAACTTAGACAGATATTGAGAGATAGCGGAAGATAGAAAGGGCTAGTATGCTGTAGTCCATGGGGTCATGAAGAGTTGAACATGACTGAACAACAACTAAAAAAATCAAGAGTGGTACCATGAAAATGCAGAGAAAATAGAATAGCCAGAAGCACAGGGTGTTCAACAATGTCAAAAATAGGTCAAGAAGGATATTTGTGTGTGCATGTGTATATAGGCATGTATATACATATATGAATATAGATGCATATGCACAAATACACATATGTATTATTTGTCCTTGTAGCAATTAATATGTAATAGTTTAGCTTCTGGGTGAACTATGATAATTAGCATCAATGACATTTCTCTTGTCCATTTCCAATGTTTAATTTCAATAATTTTAATAACTTCTTTATTGTATAACATCAAATTCTTATAGCAAATAGCCAAATATTATGCTTTTTTGGAGTTTCATCATAGTTAATCCCCAGTTTAGCACAGGTATTCCCGAGTGGAGGAGTTAGGTAGTGTAGTAGATAGAGCTCTGGGCCAGGAGCCAGGAAGACTTGAGTTCAAATCTGGCCTCAGGCATTTACTGTGTGACCCTTGAAAGCTATTTAACTCCTATTTTCCTGAGTTCTTCATCTATAAAATGGGGACAGAGTGGAGAAGGAAATGGGAAACCACTCCAGCATGTTTGGCAAGAAAACCCTATGGACAAAGTATATGGGCTCATATAGAGTTGGATACAACTGAATGACTGAACAGCAAATCCCCAGTTAGAGAATTCCTGAATTAAATTAAATACTCCCAAGAGAAGAAAATATTAACATAACTCTCAGATTTAAAAAAAAATACTTAACCAAGGAATTACCCTGCACCTAGACATGCTATGAAGGAAGGGCCCAGGGATCTGAACATTGACAACTTTCCATGATGTCTCTGGGAATTTCTTAGACAGTGCAGATCTGAGGTAAATATGAAATATTTGGTCAATAGTGCCATAAAGTCTACCCAGTATGCCCTTCTTACTTTGTATTTCCCTTCTGAAGCTGGCTAATGAATCTAATGTGCTAATTGAATATTTTGTAACTGTGTTTATTCATGGACTCTGGTGATTCACTTGTATCTTATGTATTTTCTATGGCAGAAAAATATTAAATATTTATGTAATTATACAAACATATATATACACATACATATATGTGTGTGTATAATCTTCCAGAACTGGTTCCAGTCTGCTATCCCTGTGGTAACTGGAAGCAATCTCTTGACTGACTGGCACAGCTGCATAGCTGCATAGCTAGAACTGGGGACCAGTAACCAAACAAAGCTTCAGCTATTTTCTTGCCTCTCACTCTTGATGAATTTCTTTTCTTGACTACTCCACTGACAGCATCCAGCAAGACAATGACCTAAGGGATAGGGCTCTTAGCCTTCCCCTTCTGAGGCCAACATGTGGCTTTGTGAAAAATGGACCTCGGTCCTTTGACTTCCTATTTTTTTTTTTTTTAGATCTTCAAAACATCAGGAAAGTGAGCTTCCAGGAGACCTCTAGGCATCAGGGAATCTAGGAGTCACATCCATGAAGGGCTTTGTAGCCAGCCCAGTATTGATGCCCCAAGGATCTAGGAATTGTTTTAAGACCTAGACCAGCAGTAGATGAGATACAGACTTATCTAATAGTTATGCTAAGACTGGATGTCAATCTGGTGGGACCAACGCTCTGTAATAACTATACCAAGTCTGAGTCTACTCTCCCAGAGACAAAAGATATTGGGAAGTGTTTCCTCAAAGCATTTGGGGGAAAGTTTATGCTTTCATTCTTCCTATTTTTTTTTCAAAATAAGTATTTCTTTGTAAAAGCTAATTTATTTTCATTGATTAAATGGAACTGGGGTAATAGTCTAGCTACTCACTGATGGTTAACAGTACAGGGAACTCAACTGGAATGGGAACTCAAACTAATAACAGTAGAAAAGAGACACCTCAAATTATTCCCATAATTCCAAGGGGGAGCTGTAACCATGCTGGTATGGAGATGGTAAAGCCAGAGAGCATACTTGCCATGCTCACATTACATTTGAGTTGGGGTACCTAGATATGAGCCATAATGAAGCTTGATTTTAGAGATTTACCTAAAGTTTAGTTTCCAAAATGGAAACATGAGCCAAAGAGAAAAAAAAATGAATCCTCTGAAGTCAGTCCCCAGGAGTAAACCTAGTCTGTCTGAATTAAGAGTCCCTGACTCAGTCCTTTGGCTGAGGGTGACATTTGTATTATGAACTATTCACATTTTTTTTCTAATTCTTTATGTATAAAATCTTTTCAACAGAATGATAAAAAATCTTTTTTTCATATTGTCCCACTGGCAAAATTCTAGGCTGTTATATATTACAGTAAAAATGATTTAGAGTCTCAATATCTGGGTTCTAGTCAGTCCTGTTAACTCACCAAATGACCTCAGAAAAATCACTTCCCCTTCTTTACACCAGTTTCTTCATCCCTCAAATAAGGGATTTGGACTAATGGATTTCTCCAAGATCTGTTCTAGTTCAATAACAAATGGCATCCAGTATCAAAGTGCGTGAAAGGCAGTTTAGTATAATGGAAAGAACATGGTAATAGGAATCAGAAGACCTGGCTTCATTCTCCAGCCCAATCACAAGTCATGTGACTTGTGCCAGTTACTTAACCTCTCTGGCCCCTGCTTCCTCAACAGTAAATCATTGACAAAGTCTTTACCAGATCTAACAAGCTATGAATCTATAAACACCCAGCTTAATCTTCTTGACAGGCATAGCACAATAGAAAGGTTTCAATAGACCCAAAATCCAATGGTGGTTCTGACACTCACTAGCTGTGTGACCTCTTACAAGACATTCCACATCACTTTCCATCGTTGAAAAACAATTAAACTGGATTATATATTCTCCAAGGTCACTTCTAGTTCTGATATTCAATTATTCCAATATAAGGTAAACCCCTAGAAAGCAGAGATCATTTATTAATGTCTTTGTAGTCCCAGGGTCTAGCATATGAATAGTGACTAATAAATGTTTATTGAATTGAATTAATTACTATATCTGTCCTAACAGAAGAAAATTTCCTCCTTAATTAATGAAGCAGATAAGGTATAAGCCAGTGACAATGATGATGATGGTGATGCAGACTAGATAAAGAGTGGTGGTCATCTGTAGTCTCAGGGTCATCACCTCACCCAACTCCTGTCTGAAAAGTCTTAGCCCAGACAGAAGTATACAAGAATATAGACAGTCTCTTTGTCTTCGCTATTCTGCAGTCAGCTCTTCTGTTGACCCCTGACCCCACAGGAATGTACAACTAGACTAAATTCATCTCTACCCTGCCCTTGTAAGATGCAGTTTTCAACTGCTGAGTCAACCCCCATCTGCAGTGTGGTGAACCGAACAGAGGTTCAAAGGGATGATAGTCTCCCATCTAGGCAGCATCAGGCTCCCTGACCTCACATATCCCCAAATGGGGCTTCCAAACCAGTGTCATCTTGAGGGACATTGACACAGCAGCAAAGTTCACAGGAGCTGGGGCTGCCACTGTGGGAGTGGCTGGCTCCTAGCCTGGGTTGAAGAATGTATTTGGAAATTGTATCGTTGGTTATGCAAGAACTCTTTCCCTTAAGCAGCTGATTTTCTCCTGCACCATCCCAGGCTTTGCCCTGTCTCAGGACCTGGGACTTTTTTTGCTTACTGGTTATGTTTCTTACCCTCATCATTTGAAGGAACCATTTCTATTCCCTACTGTTCTTTTCCATCCTCCTATGTTTCATTCAGTCTATGTGCACCTGCCCCTCCAAGTCCCCAGACAGCGCTATGGAAAACCATCACTTCAGGGTTTGAGAGAGGGAAGAAAAATACTGTATTAAGCAAAAAGGGGGTGCAGACAAAATACTCAGTTAATTACAAAGAATACTGACCTATGTGTGCATGTTTTTTGATACAGCCTTCCCTGCAGGTGAATATTTTCTTAAATTCAAGTCAATACCACACACACACACACACACACACACACACACACACACACACACACACACACATTTTACTTTGTGGAAAGCATGTTTCTAAGCAGGGTGGATGATGTAATATCTGTGTGGTTATGGACAATCTCTTCATTTATTTGTACCTTAGTAAGCTCATCTATGAATGGGAATAAAAGTACTACCTACCTTTAGAGTACTGTTGTGAAGACCTACTGAGAAAATGTAGGAATTTTACAACTATAAAGACTACTAAATATCAGTTACTAAGTCATTGTTATAAGATTCAGTTCCTACAATCTCTTTGGAAAGATAAGGCATAGGCACATTAAATAATGAAAGGTATTACATAACTAATTGCCTGCCCAAAAGATATACATAATATTTTCCTCTTCCATATGTATACATATGCATATATACACGTGAATATATACATATAAACAAAAATGTGGAGATTTTGTATGTGTGTATAGAAGAGAAAATATGTGTAACTTGAGAAGAAAAAAATTTAGATAATTTTTCTATTTAATTCACCCTTCTAAACTATGGGTTTTTTTTTTCTGTTTTGAAATAGTAATTAGAGAGAGGATCAGTAAAGACTTCTCTCAGAAGCCTAGACAAAAAATTACATTTAAGTAGTGGACAGTTATTTGTCACTAGCATGATTAGAATAATCATAAATAAATAAATAGATAGATAGATAGATAGATAGATAGATAAATAAATAAATGAAGCCTGGGTGCTTTATTTAGCTAAAGCAGCTCTTCTATGATGCAAAGAGCATGGCTTAGATGAGGAACCTTCTTCTGGAGAGAAAATATCCATTTCATCTAAGATCCAGAGAAACAGATACACTCCAATAAGAGTAAAGACCACAGAGGATTTTTTTCCCACCTGAATAGTTGTGATGAGTATATTCAAGTTTTTGCTATCTTCTTTAGCACAAAAGGTTCCTAGTCTTTAGGCTAGAAAAGCAACGGCATAACTTAATTCTGACTATGGTGAGGAGGTAGCACCTCTACTGGGGGCCCTAGCTAAAGTTGAAATCAGAGAACCTGCTCAGGAGAGTGACAATCAATGGCAAGTGGCAGCAGTCGTGTGCCAGCAATGAAGAAGCATCATCTGGAAGAGACTGTATACCACGCCCACATGGCACATGGAGACTAGACCCCAGAAGGCAGGTCCAGTATAAGCAGAAGTCCCTGGGGGACTTTTAGCATCAAAGGCATAAGTTGTCCTTCTATATTCATACCCTGTTGATGAGAGTCCCTTGTATGTGTACCCCTCCATGTGAGAGTCCTGTTTTTTTTTGACTGGTGGAATGCATATTTTATTGGAGACTTTGCCAAGTTTTATAGGGGAAATATTTTATTGCTACTTTCCTATTTAAATTATTTCATTAAATTTTTTTTTGAACTAAGTGTATCCTCTGACTATCATATGTGTGGGTGCATGTGCGAGAAAAACAGAGACAGTGTCAGAGAGAGACATGATTTAGAGTGGTGGCATATTCAAAAAGTACTTTCGATATGGAATCCCCTTATATGGGAGACTTGCACTCACAGTCAATGTACAAGTTGGAGAATGACTGCAGGCATTACAGAAAAGTCACACAAAATATGACTTTGCTTAATAACCTTAGATTATTAACATCAAATGAATTGTGAAACACAGTGATGTGTGCATGATTTCCTAAGATAGTTGCCACTGTCATTGAGGGTTCTAGCATATAGTCCCAATGGAAGAGAGATTCCATGAAGATTGGAAGGTTCTTCAGATGTGCCTTTTGGAAAAAAAAAAGCGTTGTGTTGATTACATCATATCCTAGAACACTGCAAATAATTTTAAGTGAGATTTATAATTGTTCAAAAGCATACACTGAAGGAAAGACAAATGGATTAAAAAACTAGTGTGTTGTTATATAGTCACATAAACATCCTATATGTGAATGTATACATATGCTGCAACAGTAAATATACATATATGTCATAGGTATATATAAACACAGGGCAGATGAACAGTTAATAAAGTTCGGAATTGAATAATCAAAAGAAAAGTGATTGTGTTGCTTTGGGGAAGTTGTATAGTTTTTAATGTCCCCAAAGCTACTCAGATGAAGAAAGCTCAACTTTTTAATGACAGTAATTCTTGTGATTATGCTATAAGGCTAAGATTAATGGAATTTAACAATCTCTGAAGAATCAAAATACAAGTCAACCCAAGGACAGTGCACAGATGCATGGTGAGCATAGACTGTGAGAGATTGTCAATAAAGAAGAATGCACGAGATGTGGTATTAAAGATTTCATCAAACGTAGAACCAGGAAAGGAGGTAAGTTGATCATGTAACAAGATAATTTTTCATCATGCATGTGCTGCTTTCACATTCACGTAAGTCTGAGACCTACAAAAAGCCCTTCTTATGTTTCCTGGGAGATTGAAAGGTTCAGTGACTTGCCCAGTAATGTACAGCCTGTACAAAAAGGTGAAATTGTTTAAAAAATGAATATGACATTTATGGATGTCTAGAGGCAGCATTGTGAAGTGAATAAACTATTAGACTTGGAGTGAGAAAATCTGGGTAAAGATCCCAGTTGTCACATATGTAACATCTTTGACCTTGGACATTTCCTCACCTGTAAAATGGGAAATATTTGTGTTACTTGTTTTGAGCAAAATGTTTGTAAATCAGATACAATCAGTACATCAGATCAGTGTTTGTAAATCACTATGGAAAAGGGAAATAATGTCATAGCCATGTCAGGATCATCTTTTTCAAAGTCCTATTGCTCAATATTGTCTCGCACTCAGGCTGCTGATAAAATAGACAGAATCACCTGAAAGGGAAGATGAGATCCTTGCAATTTCAGCATGGAGTTTTCTATAACCTTTGCCTTTTCCTTATGTAGATTTAATTAAGGTTAGGAAATAGACATTAAAATTGAGTTCAATTACTATTAAATTATTCACCGGACTGAGACTCAAGAAGTGGAATTCATTCCAACTCTTTCAACAAACGAGCTGTTTGACTTTGGACCATTCACTTAATCTTTCTATGGCTCAGGTTCTTTACTCACCATTCAATCCACATTTCTTAAGCCCCTTCTATCTGTAAATCCTAAGAGGCTGTATATAGTACTCAACAGAGTGCTGGATTCATGAAGACCTAGCTACAAACTCTTCTCCTGGTACCAGTAAGCTGTGTGACTCTGGGTAAGTCACTCAGCCTTTCAGTGGCCTCTCCTCCCACTCTGACAATTCTCTAAGACTTATATCTGAATTTCATCTTTGTTGGTAGAGGGAGTTTCTACACCAGGAGTTGCTCACAGATCTTGAATAAATTTCAATATATGCCAAGTGGTAGGCATTGGGAAGATACACATAAGATAAAGTTTCAATAAGTTGCATATCCTTTAAGTTCCTTCTTCTAGATGTAAAGCAAAGGCTCTAGGACCACCTATTGGAGTGTTTAGTGAGGAATTCTTTCTTCAGATAGGGCATAGTCCCTTCCTACTATAAGATTTTGTTATTCTGTAATATCTTAAAGTTTATTCTAAGAAGTTTGGGCAGTGATTAAATCAGTGAATTTTTCACCCATTCTCTAGTATCTATTTCATATGTCACATTCAGTGTTCTCATATAAAGCTATTGTGTTATGTTTTAGCAACAAACCAGTATTTAATGAATTTACTTTTATTAATGCTCATGAATCTTTTAGCAAGGTTATTGTAGTAAAATAGAGTTTGCCTTATACCATGAAGGAACCAGGCTAAAGACTCACCTTAACACATACTGCTCGTATGATCCTTAACCTCTCATTGCTACAGGCAACTGTTTAAGATTAATTAGAGAAGGTGCCCATGCCTTTTGGAAAAGGGAGTTTGGTCATTCATGAGTTCTCTACACCAAGAAATCACAGTCAGTTTTTATCACTATTTCTTCTTAAGAATGTGAAGAGATCATTGTTACCTCGACCTCTATAATTTTACTGTAGAGCATTAACAAAAGAAAATTTGAGGAAGGAGGTCACTAAAAAAAAGAGTGAAACCTAAGTTAACCTTTTTTTTTATAACTCGTGTGACTTGTCTGCCGTCCATTCGAATGGTAAGATCTCAATTATCTGGTCTAATGGAGGGGAGCTGCAACACAAGCAATCCAGAAAGCAATTATTCTCTATTTTGGTTGGATTGTGCTCTTAAATTTATATTTAAATATGGGTACATCTATTGTTCAGAGATTCGCAACACTAAGCTAAATAATGAAACTAGATTCCAGAGAAGTAGGGAAACTTCTTGGCTTCCCCATTTTGTTCCCATTCAACTTTTACCCGCCTCTCGCCCCCCACTTTGGCCTTGGTAATGAATAACATCAGCTCGTAGGTAGATGCAAAGTGCTTGTTTAAAGCTGAGTTAGCCTGTTTCTACAAGGTGAATGATTCATACCTCCTCTGAAAATTAGTCAAAGGGTTGATTAAGCCTTTCTGCTTCTTGATTTAAAAGTTTCTTTTCCTACAGAAAATTAAGGTTCTGTTTATGTCAATAAAAGACTTAAATAAACCAAGGGGCCAGCAAATGTTTGCTTTTGAGAAAAGAACTGTGGAATTGAAGAAAGCCTCCAATGCTATGTCATCTAACCTATATCTGGAAAAGGATCCCTTCCCTCTACAAAGGATGGACCACAAAATGGTTATCCCAAATCTTTCACGATTTCCTGATGTTCGGCATGAACTCTAGCAATTTACTGGTTGTCATCCTCTGGAAACTGTTTAGGATATTTTTGTCCTTCCTACTGAACTGAATACAGAAGTCAAGAAGCTAAGACAAAATACAGTAGGAATATTATCTCTACAGTCCTGGCCTCTATGCCCAGTCTGAGTTTGTCTTCACTATTATAGCTGCCGTATAAAACTGTTGATTTACAATGGGCTTTTGGGCCATGAAAAATATAATTTATTCAAACAAACTAGTATGCTTTTACTTATACCCCTTCCCCATCTTGGACTTGGAAGGTTAACTTTTGAACCCAAGTGACAAGACTTTTTTTATCTTTATAATATTTCATCTCTATTTATTCAATAAGCCTTTATTAAATGTCTATTATATGGTAGTCACTGTACTAGGATAGGCAGGTAGGTGGTACAGGGGATAGAGCACCAGACTTGGAGATGGGAAAAATCTAAGTTCAGATCTGACCTCACACACTTACTAGTTGGGTGACCCTGGACAAGTCACTTGACTTTGCTTCAGTTTCCTGGCCTGAAAAGCTAACTGGTGAAGGAAATAGCAAATTATTCCAGTATCTTTGCCAAGAAAACCCTAAATGGGCTCAAAAAAAGAGTGAGATACGACTGAAACTACTAAAAAACAACAACATTGTGCTAGGAGCTGTGGATACAAAGACCAAAAAAAAAAATAGTCCCCACCCTGAAGGAGTTAAGTTTTTGTTGGGGAGAAAACAAAACAAACACAAATTAGTCCATGCAAAATATATGTGAAGTAAAGTAACAGGTATTATCAACTGCAAGGATCAAGTTAGGTCTCAAAAGAAATGAGCAAATCCTTGAAAGGACTTTGGGTTCTTAGAAGTAGAGGTGAGGAAAGAATATATTCCATTCATCAGACAGTGCAAAGGATGGAGATGGGAGATGGAATGGCACATACAAAGGAAAGACTTTTCATTTAAATTAAGTGTTTTCTCAACTCCCTGTTGATCATCTTCATTCTTTGCTCTCTAGTTCAAAGATCTTTCTCTTTAGCAGAAAAGAAAGAAAAGTAAATTAAGAATTGAGCATCCCTATTATCAGACTGTTATTAGTCATCACAGTCCCATCAACCCCAAATAGCAGTCCTATCTTTTGTTCTTATTTTCTCCAAATATAGCTTTTGAAAAAAAAGTAAAAACCAAAACCTACGATAACTTTTTGTTCTTTCACTTTCTTCCCCAACCTTCGCTCGAGCTTTAGCAACCTTGCCAATATCCTTACAGTATCATTATGCATTTTTTTAATACATCCTTCATTACTTGCTTAATTTCCACCTTCTGTATATGCCTCTTTTAAAATAAATTGGCTGTTGAGTACCCTGTTCATTCATAGCTATCATATCTGACAACACTTTTTTTCTCCACATTAAAATGTTTCCATTTACATCTCTTCAAAATTATGTTTTCAATTGCTTTTCATTTCTCCCATATGACAACTCTGTAGAATTATAGTCCATAGTAGGTTAGCTATCCTTTCTCTTGCTGTCATTCAATCCTTCAGTCATGTCCAAAATTTTGTGACCCCATTTGGGCTTTTCTTGGCAAAGATACTAGAATGGTTTGCCATTTCCTTCCCCACTCATTTTACAGATAAGGAAAGGGAGGCAAACAGGATTAAGTGACTTGTTCAAGGTCACATAGCTAGGAAGTGTTTGAGGTTAGATTTGAACTTGTGAAGATAAAAGTCTTCCTGCTTTCAAGACCAGTGTTCTATCCACTATGCCATCTTAACACTTCTAAATCTCCTCTTCCAAAATCAAGAGTGAATGTCAAAGTATCCCTAACTTTCTTCTCTTTCTCTGTCATAAACTCTAAGATAAAAGTTATTTTCCACTTAAATTTTCCATCATTTCCACCCTCAAAACTAGCTCTCTTTTGATAAGAATGAGATCCAGAAAAGAATTTTTTCTGGTTCTTTCTTCCATGGTTTAAAGGATGAAATTACCATTATGAAAGTCAAGCAATTTGTGGATAAAGAGAACTCTAGTAGATGATTGCACCATTTAACTTTTCCATCACTAAGTGTCTCAGTAGATAGAGTGCCAAGCCTGAAGTCAAGTAGACTCATTTTCCTGAGTTCAAATCTGGTCTCAGACATTTTACCTATGTGACCTTAGGCAAGGCATTTAATCCTGCTTGCCTCAGTTTCCTCATCTGTAAAATGAACATGAAAAGAAAATGTCAAACTGCTCCATTATTGCCAAGAAAACCCTAAATGGGGTCAAGAAGAGTCAGACACAACTGAAATGAATCAACAACAAAGATCACTACTATATCATGCACCTGCTGTTCACAAACTCTTTATCTAAATCCTTCTTTCCAGGTACTCTGAAGTATACTCTAATGACAGCCTTGCTTCTGTCTTTGCTGTCTTTACCAAAACATCTCACCGACCTCACACAAACTCTCTCTCCTTTCCCGGATTTTCTAACATAATACTATTCTGCCTCCATTTTATTTCTGCTAATTTTTCTTATAAATAAAATATAACCTTCCAGTCAAATTTACATTATGGGTCACATCTCACCAACATTTAGTTATGTGCCTTACAAGACTACCATAAAATATATGATTTTCAAATTATCTTTTTTACTTATATAAGTATATAATATTCTGATACATAAGGTCTATGTGTATACATATTTATACCATTATGCATATGCATATACATATCCAAAAATATATAACATATGTATATATGTGTATGTATGTTGTGTCCTCCCAGAAAATAGAAACTCCCCAAAGAGTATATAATTGTTTACATTTTGTCTTTGTACTTCTAGTACTTAAGATGGAACCTTGCACATAGTAAGAGATTAAAAGGTGCTTGTGGAACTGAATGAACTGAAAGTAAAAATTTTACCTCAGTTAATCAAGATGTAGCCAATCCACTTTTATATAATTACAAATGATTGGAAGCTTCCTGTAATTGCAGCATTTTAAAATCATATAAATTCAGAGGATAGATTCAGAGTATTTTACCATATAAGGTGCACTCAACCCTTAGTTTTGACTTTTTGAAGTTTATGATGTGTGGTAATAATGGAATACCTTTTAGGTCATCTATAAAAGTTAAAGTACTAGAGGGCTATTTGGAGAACTGTTAGATTTTTCAATTAGACCTTACTCTGGCATGCACGCACTCATGACCCCAGGCTAGGGACACTGTACTTTGCCTTGTACCATGTGATGCTGTTTTCAACTTCTGCAACTAAGCTTCTTCAAACTGCTACAACTCTGTTCTTTCGGGCAGAACAGAGACCAGCTGTTCAAAGACACCCACGTGAAGGCCAGCTCTGTCCTTTGAGGTTGTATAGAGAATAGCTATTATCAATTTTGTCTTTTTCCTAGGGCTAGTAATGGAGTTCATGAATCCTTGGAAGGGTTCACCTCAGAGTTTACTACTCTCGAAAGGTTTCTAGAGAGCCAGGAATCAGTTTAACTTAGAATGGCCAAGGAATCTAAGGAGATAACCATCACAGAGTGACTTACTACAGATCAATTTTTGTGATTCAAGATTTGAGAGTGAGATTATATGAAGCTTTAATACACACAGAACTGTGGATTCTTAAATAACTTTTTGTATTCCCCAAATGGATGAGGTGGCTAGGGAAAAGAGGTGTAACAGTTGGATTTGGAAGCAGAAGACTTGGCTTTGAATGCTAACTTTGTCACTTATCCCATTTGAAATTGAGCAAGTCACTTCCACTCTGTGGGCCTCAGTTTCCTCACCTGTAAAATGAGAAGGTTGAATTAGATGGGATCTCAGGTGTCTATCCATTGCAAATCCTTTGAAACTTCAATTTCTCCTATATGTCTTTGCTTCTAGTCCCCATAGAGGGTTACCTCTGTTAGTCTTTGAACAGTTAGATGAATGGAAAAGAAAACAAAATAAAATGTCTTCACTAGAAGAAACTTCAAAAACTGTTTAGTGTAGTCCCTTCTGCAAGCAGGCACCAAGAGGGAACAGGGCATAACCAAGGTCATATAGTTGGTTACTAAGTAAATAGAGTACTAGAATCAGAGTCAGGGAAACATAAGTTCAAATCTTACCTGAGACACTTACTAACTGCATGACTCTAAGTAAGTCACCTGGGCCTTCTTAGTCTATGTCCTATGAAATGGGGGTAATAGCTCTACCTCACAGGGTTGTTGCATAGATAAATGAGCTGATATGTGCGAAGTGCTTTGTGAAATGCTATAATAAATGTTAGCTATTATTAACAAAGCTGGGGTTGCCAAACAGGTACCATCTCATTCCTTCCAAAAGCAACTTGAAAATTAAAATGAAGTGTTCTTGGCATTTATCAAACCTTCTTTAAGAAAAGGGATTTGCCAAAATTTTCCAGAGTCAAAGGATTGTCTTTGTGTTAACAGCATGGCCATAGTAGACTACTCCTGACATCTGGTGGCTAAATTGGAATAGTGTGGTCCATGTGTGTAAAGATGCAAGATTTTTACATTCTTATTTATTAGTAGAATAGTTTTATTTCAACATGAAAGCACTTTACATATTTTTGCAGATGGTTATCAACCCATATAACTTAGCAAAGGAAGTGATGTGCCCATCATTCTTCACATTAAGCTTATCCCCTTCCCCCAGAAATTGCTTTGTATACATACCGTATTAACTTAGGTGTATACAGGTCATTACATCCCCATAGAGGATAAATTAACAAGGGGCAAGGGCTGTACTTCACACAGTCACTGGCACATAGTAGGCACTTAATAAATGCTTGTTTAATTGAATTGAATTTGTTAACTTATGCAAAGCACTTTGCACATCCTGAAGTGATATATCAATTTAACTTATTTTCACTAACAGCAACTACCTTTCTTTCTAATTGGTTCCCCCTATAAAGACTAGAATAGAAAGAAAACTAGGCTCTTCTCCCGGTAGAAAAAAAGATGAGGGTTGTCAATGCCATCTGTAATGTAATAAAACATAGTTAAATTCCTTTCATTCTCATAACCAGCTGTGAACACATTTCTAAAGGTCACCACCCCAACCTGTTTCCTTGATGTCCCTTGCTATCCCTCAACCTGAAGAAAATAAAAAAAGATATAGAACTTAACATTTATGGTTCATTTCATCCCATGGACATGCCTATGATGGGAATTTGATTTGTCTATATAGCGAACTTAGTGCCTGCAGAGTCAAAAGTAACATTCTGCTTTCCTCTCTGGGCAGTGAGCCAGAGCTATAAAACATCTCTGTTACCATCCTCCCCAGCTTCTACATGAACCATAAAGAGACGAAAGAGGACTTTTTTTCTACAATGTTTTGGCACCCATCAGAGCCCTACCTGCCTTCCCCTCTCCTGGCACCAAAAGTCACATTCTGAATTTGAAAGTCAAGGAGTTACTAGGAAATACATTTCTCCAGGGACACCAACTTTTTTTTTTTCTAATGTAATTTAAAATACTAGGGTTGTTATGAAGCTCTTTGGAGAAACCATTCCATATGTTGTTTTCTCTGTGATCTTCTATCACTCTGAAAACTATGGACTCTCACTATTTGCAAGGCCAGTCTAGAAGTCTGGTAAGCAGAATATTTTTAATTCTTTGTTAGGTGGACAGTATCTATTACACAAGAAATAGAATAAATAAATCTTTGAATCTAAACCACTTTTCTTATAAGGAAGGAGAAAATGAGGAGGGAGGGTTAGGTAACTTGAAAACTCACTGGAAAGCAGTAACATGACCTGGATGTTAATGAAGAGACTATAATCTGTGGCAGCATGAAGAGACAGTGTGCAGATTAAGGGAAGTCATCATCTGGCTATATTCCCTTCTGCTCAAATCACATTTGGAATATGTTTTTCAGTCATTTTAATAAGCATACTTTCAATTTGCAACATTTGAAAAGAGAGATACCAGGATGGTAAAGGATCTAGAAATCATGTTAAATAAGTATAACAACAAAATTGATAGTCATGAGCTGTGGGAGATGGAGAAAGAAGATGCTTTTTTTTCAGAGTGGTTCCTCAGTTTCAACTCTAGGTTCATGAAGATACCAAGTTCAGTCCTGTAAGCCTTGCCTCTAAAGAGAAGACTCAGGCTCTTTTGTTTTGTCTGTGAACTTATTCCATCCCAACACTGGTGACAAGGAAAATCATTTAATTCTTAATTTTTGTGCATATCTAAGTTTTTCCCAGAAGAGTACAGAGAGTTATTTAATATACAAATGTAAATGAGACAGGCATTTATTTCCTTGACCCAAAAGAAATGCTTAAAATATAGAAGTTAGCATGTACTAACAAAGCTCAAAACATGATATGATAATCCATAACTCTTCCAATATTCTCCTGTGAGGTTGGCATTTAGAATTTTAAAATATTGCACCCTTAATGGGAATAATGAATAGTTAATTACTTTCCCTTCTTCTCCACACTTTCTAAACAGTTCTCAAGGTCTACATCTTCCATCCAGTCATTGTGTTGCTTGAGCTTGTCCTCCTGGTGTTGGTCTCCTTCTCCAAGAAGAATGTAATTGCAGAAAAAGCAGTCTATAGATAGATAACTCCAAACAGCAACCTGAGCGTTCCTAACTTCCCACGGTTGTCATTCCTCCAAAAGTTTATCTCTTGTGATCGCTCCATTCAGCTGTGCATCAGAATGAATGTAAATAACAATTTTTTTTCTGTTCTGCCCAGAAACCGAGGGTCTTCCCCTCCCAGATCTATTTGTTTTTAAAAAGAGGCCCCTCTTGGCCTTATTTTGTGTTGATAATCCCTGAATTTGTGCTGCCTCAGTCAAACTGAGTCCTGTTAAAGACCTTAGCTTGAAAAGGCCAAGGTCCCCTGCTGCATCCTAGACCATCTCCAGTTGTCCTGATCCACATCTAGTCATTGGACCCACCCCTGTCAGAACATATTGGGAGAGGTAAATGGGGGGCTATGATTCTCATTACCTAAGGAATGATTGTACAAACTGGAAAAGAGAAAACAAATTTCTCACTTAAATATTAAAGGAGGAGCTAAGCTTAAAAAATAATCCCAGAAGACAGAACTATCATCATTCTGAGGTTGTTACAGGAAAGATTTCAACCCAGTATAAAAAATACTGTCTGATAATTAAATATGTCAAAAAAATGGAATTTCAGGGAGGATTCTGGGAAGATGGCAGAGTAAGTTAGAAAATTCTAAGCTCTCAAGATTTTCCCCCACAAAAGAGATGAAATAGTACTTTTAGGGCAAATATTGAGCAGTAAAAATAGATGAGAGTAGAAGCAGAAGAGGTCTTCCTGGGACAATCACAAGATCTGAAGAAAAGTCCCAGGACAAGGTTTGGTCCCTGTGAAGAGTAAACACCTCCAGGATAGGAACCACTTATATAACACTTAGAAACCTTGGGGTTAGCTGGGTTGGGAGGCAGCCTTGGCTCCAGCCACAGAAACTTTAATTCCTAAGATAGTGGGGCATCTAAACCAAGAAGGTTGAGGGAAACTGCTGATAAGAAACCAGACCCAGCTGTGCTACTGGGACATAGTGTGGATGAGAATGAACCAACACATACGTATGAGTGCAGAAGCAGTGAGACAGGGATGCATGACTGGTTACGGGCACTTACAGGAGGCTTAAGGCCTTGGTTCCAGTTCCAGGCAAAAGAGGAGGACTGAAGGAGGATCTGAGACCAGAGGGATCATCCTGCATATCCCACGACTAGAGGTAATTGTAAAATTAAGCTACTACAAATTTAAAAAAAATACACAGGCAAAGAAGAAAGAATCTAATCACAGAGAATTACTATAGAAATAGAGAAAACCAAGGTTCATCTTCAGAGGAGGATACTGAAGCAAAGAAAACCGCTTATACCCCAAAGGGTAACATCAAAAGTTCACCTGCTCAAAAAGAATTTGTAGAAGAATTTTAAAATTGATTAAAAATCAAATGAGAAAGATTGAAGAAATAGTAAGAACAATCTAAGAAAAACAAGATTATGAAAAGAAAATCAACCAATTAGAAAAGGAGGTCCTGAACTTTAAGGAAGAAAATGACTCCTTGAAAATCAGAATTAAGCAAGAGGAAGCCAGTGAAGTAATAAATCAAGAAATAATAAAACAAAATATAAAGAATGAAAAAATAGAAGGTGAAACATCTCATAAGAAAAATTATTGGCCTGGAGAACAGATCAAGAAGGGAAAAATATAAGAATAATCTATCTTGATACAATAATACAAGAAATCATTAAAGAAAATTTTCCTGAAGCATTAGAATAAGAGGGGAAAGTGGAAATAGAAAAAAAAAAAAACAATCTCTTTCACCACCTGAAAGAGATCCTTTGAGGAAAACCCATAGGAATATCATAGTCAAATTCCAAAATCCTTAGCTCAATGATAAAATATTACCAACAACAAAAACAAAAAAAAATATTTTAAATATGACTGTCACAATTAGAATCACACCAATAGTGACACTACAAGACCACAGGTCTTGGAATACTGTATGTCAAAGAGCAAAAGTACTGAGGCTCCAGTCAAAAATATCATACCCAACAAAGCTAAGCACAATCCTGAATGAAAAAAAAAAGGACTTCTAATGAACTGTCAAACTTTTACGACTTTGTTAAAAAAAAAAAACAAAACCTTGAACTTAATATATTTGACATATAAGAGCCATGAGAAATATAAGATATTTACCAAAGACTAATTACAAGAGACTCAATAAAGTCAAGCTCTTTATCTTGCATGTAGGCAAAATGTAAAATATATGTCAAAGATTATTATTAGTAATTGAGAAATTCATAAGAAGATTGGGGTAGACTTGAGTATGATATGACTTTAAAAAATAAAATCATTTAGGAACAGCTAAAAAGAGTAATTATCTTATACAAGTGAGATGCAAGAGGAAAAATCAAGACAGAGGAATGAGATGGGCAGTAAGGCTGGTAGTTCTAGAAATCTACTTTCACTTGAAATGGGTTCAAGATGAAATAATACTTATATCTCTAGAAGACTATGACAATTCTAAATTCAAGAAAAAAAATAAATGCTAAAGGGATAGAGAAGGGGGAGCAGATAATGGAGGGATCTCTAGACAGAAGGGGGAAGGAATAGGTTAAAGCAGGGTATAGAAAAGTGATCAGATTAATGAGAATGGGAGGACAAGGGAGGGATCATTGAAAGAAGGAGTAGGCTAAGTAATAGGACAGCAAAGTAGAAAGAAAGAAATAAAGTAGAGGAGTTAGGAAGGATAGGAAATAAGAAATGCACAAACATAAAAACAAAGATCAGAAGTAGAATTTGTTCAGGAAAGCATATGTGTCTATATATGTATATATGTGTATATATGTATTTTTATATATGAATACACCTGCACTTAATTCTAGCTTTGGGGAGGGGAGAGAAAGGGGAAAAAAGAAACAAAGTAAAAAGCACACTGAAGAAAACTAACAAAGAAGCAAAGAAAAGATGGACAGCTCTCAACCCAATGTGTAGCATTTATTATAAAGGCTTTCTTGAAATGGAAATTTATAGCTATATATTTTGAACCCTCTCTTACAATCTGCTTTGCAGATGACATTTTGTCTTCTCTAATTTTGTCTTTAAGTTTCAATATTTAAGTTTATAATGCGTTTCTTTTTCTTTTGTTATTGTGTATTTAAGTTTCAGTAATTTAAAAGAAATTCAATTCCTTGCCTTGCGGCTTCCTGACTGGGGGCCTAACCTAACCACTGCACCACCTAGCTGCCCCTTAGTTTTTTAGATACTTTATAGATGCTCTTTGTCTTTATAACCAAGTCATTTTGTCTACTCGCCTGAAATGAAAACTTGCTTTTTAAAAACAATAACAAAAAGAAATTAAATGAAACCATTCCATGTGGTGACAATTGCGTTCTCCCAATGGACTGCTAACGCTCTAGTAGGAGGGAAGGGAAATTTATTATTTGTTTTCTGGAACCTTCAGTGGTTTTTCAGTTACTCAGAGGACAAATTATTTTTTATCTTCTTTAATTTTCTTCACATTGCTATTGTTTCAGTTTTTGATATATTTTGGAGGTTCATCTAAATCCCTTATGTCTGTCATTCATTGAATTATATTACTATATTGTATTTTTTGTCATTCCACTATAAGTATCAGCTACTTTGTTTCTGGTTCTTTGCTACTACAAACAACAATGTGATTATGACCATTTGGAGGCATATATGGCACCTTTGTGTTCTCTTCATTACATTTATTCTTTTAAATTAACAAAAATCTATTTTCTCTACCTTATATCTGTTAACACCCACTGAAGAAGAAATTCTTTTTAAATACTAGTAATATATATGGATAGTTAGGGAAAACTGATTCCTACTTTTTCCATACTCAATCTAAGTCCATCTTCTCTTTGTCAAAAAGTGTGTCAAAAAGTGGATACACTGTTTCATTATGGGTTCTTTAAAATCATGGTTCATAATTTCATTAGTCAAAGTTCTTAAGAGTTATAAAGTTATTGACTGTTGCATGTGGTGGTTATTGTATAAATTGTTCTTTTAGCTTCTCTCACTTCTCTCTACTTCAGATCATGCAAGTCTTTCCAAGATTCTTTGAAACTATTCTCTTCACAGTAGCACTTCATTATATTCATAAAACAAAATTTTGTTCAGTCATTCCCCAAATGTTGGCCCCATTCTTACTGTCCATCTCTTTGCTGCTACTGCCCCCACCAGCACCAGCACCCCCACACACACATGCATGCACATACACTCCAGTTGAAAATATTATATGTTCAAAGGATCCTTTTCCTTTCTTTGATGTCTTTGAGGGTAAAGACATCATAAAAGTGTTATTTGTAGGTCAAGATCATGCCTAATTTAGTGACTTTGGGGATATAATTCCAAATTGCTTCCCAGAATGGATCAATTGGATCAATTTATAGCTCACCAACCTTGGATTATGTACCTGTTTGCCTACAGTCCTTGAAACGTCATTTTCTTGATTTTTTTCTTTTTTTTTTGAGTGCAGCTAACTTTAGTATCTGATGAGTATAAAGAATGACTTCAAAGTTGCTTTAATTTGTATTTCTGTAGTTATTGTTGATTCAGAAAATTTTTTCCTGTGGTCATTGATAGTTTAAATTTTACCTCTGAATACTATTTACATCCTTTGACTACCTATCAATTGGTGATGGATTTTAATCTTATATTTTTGACCAATTCCTTAAATACTTTGGACATGAAACCCTTAGACAGAAATAATGCGGAAAATTGTCTCAACTAATTATGGGGTACAAGTAGAAGTCTCTACAAACAAGGAAGAAGGGGTAGAGTTCACATGAACTACACTCATCTAAATAGGTCAAAGGAGGAAGAACATATAAACTCACACATACACAATTGAAGAGTATGAAATCAGGGAGAGACATGGTTGGACAGAACTGTGCTTTACAAATATTACTTTGGAATTTATGTGGAGGAAAATTTGAAGGAGAAAATTGAAGGCAGAAGACTAATTAACAGGCTATTATAATAGTCTAGAAAAACAGTGATGAGAGACTGAAGTAAAAGTATTAACTGTGTGACTAGTAAAAGAAGAATGGATGGAAGAGTTGTTGTATAGGTACAAATTACAAAATTTGAAAATTGAATGGATATGTGGTAAGAGGTATCAAGGTAACACTGAGATTTTTCAAAATGTGTTAATGAAAGGATGGTGGTATGTCAACCAGAAGTAAAGAAACTGGGAATTGGAGAGAGTTTAAGGGGAGAGAAGATAATGAGTTTGTTTTGTATAGATAATGAGTTTGTTTTGTATATATTGAGTTTGAAATGTTTATGGGCCTAATATAGAAGCAAAAATCCTAAATAAAGTACTAGCTAAAAGATTAAAATAATATATTATAAAGATTATACATTATGACCAAGCATAATTTATACCAGGAATTCAGGAATGGCTTAACATAAGGAAAATTAACATTGACTCTATCAATAATAAAAGTTTTAAAATCATGATTATATCAATAGATACATAAAAAACTTTTGATAAAGTATAACACTCGTTTCTATTAAAACATTCAAAAGTATAGGTATAAATGTATTTGTTCTTAAATTGATAAAAAAGCATTTATCTAAAACCATCAGCAAGCATTATTTCTAACAAAGCTACACAAGAAGCCTTTCCTGTAAGATCAGCAGTGACACAAGAATGTCCATTGTCACCAATAGTACAAGATTTGAAAACTGAATGGATGTGTGGTGTGACATATCAAAGATAACTCTGAGATTTTTCAAAATGGGTCAGTGAAAAGATGGTGGTGCTTAATCAGAAATACAGAAAGTAAGAATTGGGGAGAGTTTAGGGGAAGAGAAGAGAATGAAAAGTCTTCCCAGTAAGATCAAATGTGAAACAGAAATGCCCATTGTCACCAATATTATTAATATTGTATTGGATATACTAGCAAAAGCAATGAGAAGAAAAAGAAATAGAAGGAAGCAGAATAGGAAATGAGGTAATGAAATGATCTCTTTTTGCAGACATGATTATATACTTGGAAAAATCTCAAAGACAATTAAAAATTAGTTGAAAATTAATAATTTTAGTAAAATAATAGGATATATCCACATCAATCATCAGCATTCCTATATATTACAAACAAAACCCTGCAAGAAGAGATAGTAAAAAATAACCCATTTAAAATAGTTCTAGATAGTATAAAATACTTGGAAACATACACAGGAACTATATAAACAAAATTATCAAAAAGTACTTTTTATACAAATAAAATCAGATGTAAATAAGTAGAGAAATATTAATTGTTCTTGGGTATGCAGGGCCCATATAATAAAAATGACCATTTTAACTAATTTATATATTCAACACATCCCAATTAAATTGCCAAAAAAAAAATTTTTACTGAATTAGAAAAATAACAAAATTCATTCAGCACAATAAAAAGTCAAGAATATCAGAGGAAATAATGAAAAAAATGTAAAAAAATGAAGTTTAGGAGTACCAGATCTTAATCTATATTAAAAGGCAGAAATTATCAAAACTATTTGCTACTTGCTAAGAAATGGAAAGGTAGATCAATGAGATAGAGTAGACATACAATTTTCAGAAGTAAATAAATATATCAACCTTGCATTTGACAAGCATAAAGACTTAAGATTTGGTGGTAAGAATTCATTATTTTGCAAAAATTTTTGGAAAAACTGGAAAGCAGTGTGGCAGAAATTGGGCATCAACTAATATTTTATACCATTTACCAAGAAAAGGTTAAAATGGATGTATATCATAGATATTAATGACAGATATTACAAGAAAATTTGAAGAACATTGAACATATTACTTATTGGACTTATGGATAGGTGAACAAAATATGAATAAACAAGGGATAGAGAGTAGAGTGGGGTACAAAATGGATAATTTTAATTACATTAAATTAAAAAGGGTTTTGTACAAACAAAATAAATGAAACCAAGATAATGAAGGAAAGCAGAAAATTGGGGGAAGGGTAGAATTTATAGACAGTTTCTCAGATAAATGTCTCATATCTCAAAAAAAAACTTTGTAAAATCTATAAGAATGCAAACCATTCCCCAATTGATAAATGGTCAAAAAATATGAATAGGAAGTTTTCTAATGAAAAAAATCAAAACAGTTTATAGTCATGTAAATAAATGCTCTCAATCCTTATTGTTTAGAGAAATACAAATTAAAACAACCTTGAAATACCATTGTATACCTATCAGATTGGCTAAAATGATTGACAAAGAAAGTAAAAAAGGCTTGGAGGGATGTGGAAAAATTGGGACACTAGTTAATCGTTGGTGGAGTTGCAAAGTGATCCAACCATTTTGGAGAGCAATTTAGAATTATGCCCAAAGAGTTATTAAAACACCTATACCCTTTGACCCAGTAATATCCCTACTAGGTCTACTTCTAAAGATGATTATGGAAAAAGGAAAAGAATGTATATGCTCTAAAATATTTATAGCAACTCTCTTTGTAGTGATAAAGAACTAGAAATTGTGGGGATGCCCATCAACTGGGACATGACTGTACAAATGGTGGCTTATGATTCAGAAATGATGATCTTAGAAAAACCTGAATAGACTTACACAAAATAATGAAGAGTAAAATGAGCAGAACCGAGAAAACACTGCATACAATAACAGCAATATTGTTTTAAGAACAACTTCGAGTGAATAAGGCACTTTGATTATTATAAATACCCAAATTAACTACAAAGGACATATGAAGGAATATGCTATCTGCATCAAGAGAAAGATAAATAAAAGTATGTATAGAACAACTCTGTGTGTGTTTGTGTGTGTGTGTGTGTGCGTGTGTCTCTTTAATGGTACCCATGTCTAGAGTGAAGGAGGTAAGAAAAGAAGGGAAAAAATTTACTTGATAAATTTGTCATATATTTAAAAGGGATATCAAGTTGTAAATTAAAGTTTTACAGTTTTATGTGCAATTGTCTTTTATTACACTACTTTGGAAATGTGTATTTTATTCTATAAATTAAAAATAAAATAAATTTCAAAAGAAAGGAAATGTCTATGGATCATTCAATTTGAAATATCCACTAACAACAATGTGCTGTACCTGAAAAAGTGCCACTAGAATACTAGGTATGAAGGCCTTGACAGAAACTAGTTTGTAACTGAAGTTTTTAACAAAGAAATATAAGAAAGTTAACACAAATATGCTTTTTCTTTTTCTATTTGAGAAATGTTAGTGAAAAGGTTTAGTGACATGTTATTGAAATCTAGGAGAAAGACAGACTGGAGATGTGTGTGTGTGTGTGTGTGTGTGTGTGTGTGTGTGTGTGTGTGTAAGAGACAGAGAGAGATTAATGAAATTGAATTCACAAGTACTTAAGAAATCACTGAAAGAAAGAGAAGAGAACAAGGCAAAGAAACACTGAAGATCCCCAGATATACCTCCATTTAGGGGTTGGCCAATGCAAGTTAATTCAGTAAAAGAGAAAATAAGTGACAAGACAGGAGGAAGAATGAAGAGAGAGAAATGTCAAAAAAAAATGGGGTTGGCAGGGAATTGTCAGGAGAGAAAGATGATGAACCATGTAAAAAGTTGGTGTGAAATTAAGAACATGAGGGCAGAAAAGATCATTGGATTTGGCGATCTAGAGAAAATTGGTCACTTTGGAGAAAGCAATTTCATTGGTTGAGGCAGGAAAATAAGGACCTTGTTAGAGAAAAGGAAGACAGGATAAAAGACAAAGCTGAACTTAAGCACTGGGCTTTGTACGTGATTGTTGATTTATAAATGTTTGTTAAATTAATGAATTTCAAGCTTGGTATTCATCAGGGATTCATATAGAAATCTGAAAAAAATGCACTAAAAGGTTACCTTCATATATTTTGCTTTGTGGATCATTGCTTTTTGTCAGTAATTGTTCATTTCTTTCAAAGAAGCTTCTTTCCAAGCTTGAACTTTGAAAATACCAAGCATGCGAATGACAAGTACACAGGCATCCAATTCTTATTAGGCACCACTTTCCATTAATATTTTTTAAAGAGTGTTGGTCCAGGAAAAGCACAGAATCTTTTTAATAATAGCTTCACTTTTTATTTGATCAAATAATTACTCAGTTGTCTAGTACTTTCTCTGGGTAGAACCTCTGAAAACCAGGTTGGCCAAAACTGACGGCAGTTATTAGTAAATTAATCAGTTGAGTTCTTCTTTTTCATGTTATTGTATGAATGAAAAATGACACTAGGTGCTCAATAAATGTTTCCTTCCTTCCTTCTTTTTTTCCTTCCTTCCTTCCTTTCATATTTTATGTGAGAACTCACATGGGGCAGGCGATCACATGGTAGTCAGAAGAAGCAATATAAGGACACTCTCAAGGTCTCTCTCAAGAACTTTGGATTTGATTGTGCAACATGGGAGGCACTGGCACAGGATCATTCAGCATGGCATGCCCACATCAGAAAAGGTGTTGTGCTCTATGAGCAAAGCAGAATTGAGACATCACACAGTAAACGTAGGATGAGCAAATTTGGAGTAACCACCCCAAATATTCATATGGACTATCTGTGCACATTCTGTGGTTGAGCATTCCAAGCTCCTATTGGTCTGATCAGTCACAGTTGGACACACTAAAACTTCACTTTATCATGGAGATGTCATTTTGGTTTTCTTCAAGAATGAACAACAACCAACTAACCAGCTGAATCTGTTTCATTCATTAGCTACTGATTAAATCAGAAGTAGATTGACCTCATGGATGCTAAAACCCTCATACACACAATCGGTTTCATTAGTTGACATAATGGTGTGTCCCTCTTAAGTTACATCACAGAACCATCTTGACCCGTAATTTTCAAATTCATTTAGTTGTTGTTTTCAGTCTTAGTAGCATCTTCAGCCTTCTCATAGCCATGTTAAGTCCTTTTCTATCCTTATGTCCACCCCATTGCTTCCTAGAAGAGGCACCCTGACTGTCTGCACCAGTGGAATGGAAAGAGGAGGAGTAAGCAGCTTGGTAAGGGTGATTGATTTTAAGATGTTGTCCTTTCTGTCCCTTTGCAGGCTTATTAAAATGGGAATCACACATATTATGAAGATCATGCAGACCCGTTATGATGGAAATAGATTATGAACATTTAGAAGGAGGAAATGATCACAAAATTACAACATTTTGGAAGGGACTACAATAGCCAATAACTTCAGTAAAAAAAAATAGAGTTTAAATGGAAATATCACTCCAAGAAAAAGATTAGTCAGTCTTTTTTCACCTTAATCTTTCCAGTTCCTTTCTCTTTCTTATTAGCTCTAATAAGGTTATTGTAGTATAACGAAAAGAGTTGAAGAATTTGGAGTTGGAGAAGTTGACTTCAAATATCATGCCAATCAAATTACCAACAGCTATAGTAATATTCATACACATTTCATTCTTGGTTTTTCCCAGAAATCTCCTAGTCTTCCAAAATACTCCATTGTCCACAATTTCTTCACAATGTATCTCCAGACTTCCTTTTTTTTTTAACCCAATCTCGATGGTTTTTTCAGACCATTAGATTAAAATGAATAGTTTTTATGAAGTTAAAGTCTAAGACTCCATGACTTAAAAGTTTTCACCAGTCTGTCTCCTGAAGGGTGAAAATTTGTGTTGCCTGTTGTTTTGCTTGTTTGCTTGTTTACTTGTTAAAAATTTCTCTTAAAACCTAGTTTTTTTTAAGGTATTTAGGCCTTCTACATCTGGTATTCAAATTGCATTTTTTTCAGGTACAATAGAGTTATTTCCTCTACCACGAATGAAATGGGTTAAAACACAAAAGATAAGAATACATTAATAAGTACTTAAAGCATGATACAGTAACTATAACTCCAATTTTATTTTCTTGAGAAGCTATTTAAAATATTAAAACACGAAATGCTTAATGCAACTGCTGAAAAGGCATGCTCATATCTGTACTGCCTGAGCATTCAATTAATTTTCATATCTTTTAACAAGCCAGGGCATAGTTTGAGCTCATCCTCCAGTCACTAGCATTTTGTCCTCAGACAACATTGAAATACCTGCAAGAAACACATCCCACTAGGTGAATAGCACTCAGCTCTAGGAGCTCCCACCCCTTTGAATCCACAAAGTTGCCAACAAAGATAGAAACACTCATCTTAGAATTCCTATTTAGACACATATTCTCAGGAAAAGAAACAAACAAACAAAAAAAAGGCATGCAGAGATTTGAGATCCAGACTCAGTGTTGTGTAGGCCAATACCTGTACTTGTTGCCATGTATAAACCATCATGATCATTGCCTTGAAGGAGGAAGGAAAAGAGAAAAAAATGCCTGCGCTGCATCATGGGAAGTACAAGGGAAAGGTTCCAGAGTGCTAAATAATACATTCAGAAAGAGTGAAGATTCCAGATTAATCTTCATTTCAGAGGCTCTAATGAACCAAAAGCTTTATTTTCTTGAGGTTAGCACTTCCAAATGAAATATGAATTTCAAGTAAACAAGGTTCCTTATCTGTATATTGATGAGATTGAGCTTTATAGACATCTAGTTCAATCCAGAAAGGTTAATCATCCCTTAGCCCCCACATACTTTCAATCTCCCTCATTAGTGACAACTTCTTATCTCTCTTAGGTGTGCCCAATCTTAAATGTTTCTCCTTGGTATTTTTATCTCATCAAGCTATTGTTTCTCCCTTTCTTTATTGCTAAACTTAAAAAAAAATAAGAACTAATATTTATATAGCATTTACTATGTAGAGAAAATTGCTGGCAACATAATGATATATTTAGAAAGTACTAGGTAATCAGAAAAAGTAAAACAACTAATTGAGATAATTAGTTGCTTTAGTAGTAAAAATGCAGGTTTAAAAACATCCCACTCCCAAATGTTAAGAGCATGGCTATACAGTAATAACAAAATTCAGGGGGGCAGTGGTAGAAAGGGAAGTCCCATTCAAAATAATCATGGAATACATCAAATATCTAGGATTAAATCTACCAAAGCACACTCAGTATAAATAAAGATAGAATTACAAAGTGCTCCTTACAGAAATTTTTATATACTTATTATATATTAAATAATACATTATTATCTATATTAAGTAATTACATCTATGTTATATAACATATTATATATTAAATATTATTTCAAATATATTAAATTATGTATTTTATATATTATATGTTAAGTTATATATTATTTATTAAATATTATGTTATATGTATTATATAATAAATTACATATTATATATTAAATAATATCCGCTGCTTATAACTGAGTGATGTCAATATATTCAAAAATATTATACTACCAAAATTAACTTATAATAGGGCTATACCAATCAAAACCAAAGAGATATTTTACAAAGTTAGATAAAATAATAGTAAAATTATTTTTGGGAAACTAAAGATTCAAACTATCCAAAAAAAAAAAAAGAATGGGGAAAACATAGAAATGAAGGGGAATGGCACTTCCAGATCTCAAAAATATAATTTTTATCAGTAATAATCAAAGCATTTTTGTACTGGATAGAAAATTTAAAAATATTTTAAAGAACTGGCTAAGTATTAAAGAATCAGAAATAATTGAACTTTACAACCTTATAGCCAATAAAAACAGAAAACATAACTTATCTTGGAAATACTTCTTTATTTGACAAGAATTACTGGGAAAACAAAAAAGCAATCTGGCAGAAATTAGGTTTAAACTGACATCTTATACAGTAATCCATAATAAATTCAAAATGAAATATCTTACATAAAAATTGAGTATGCCATTTAAAAAAATGGAAGAGATCACATTCTTTGCAATACTATAGAATGTGAATTATTTGCAAAAGGAGGTAGTTGCAGATGATAAATAGATAATTATGATTACATGAAACTGAAAAGACTTTTGCCTGAACAAGATATATACAAATAGGATAACAAGGGAAGTAACTGACTGGAAAAAATCTTTCTGGTAAAATGTTTCTGGTAAGGGTCTTATACCTAAGATATTTAGGCAACTAACTGAAATATATGTTTCCAATACTTTTCCCAATAGTGAAGTACTCAAAGAACATAAACAAGAATTCTCAAAATAATTACAAACTATTATCACACAAAAAAAATTTCATGTTACGAATAAAAGAAATGCAAGCATAAATAACACAACTCTGAGATTTTATCTCACATTCAGCAAAGCAATGATGACAAAACATCAGAATAGTTAATGTTGGAGAAGTTTTAGAAATGAATAAAAAAATGAAATAATCAGATACAAACAAATTATATATAATGACTTTGCCAGTGTAAAAAAGGAAAAAATATAATAACAAACACCAAAACACTCAAAATCTGAACGCTGTAAAATTATAATAAATAAGTTAGGTACCAAAATGACGTAGAAGACACCTTCCCCATTTCTTTTCAGAGATTCAGAGAAGTGAGTCCATGAATTTGGAAAACTAATAGACTTTTTTATATGCTAGGTATTATTTTTTGCACAATTTTTGCTCCTCTTCTCATTTTTATCGTTATTAATTCATTATAAAGGATGACTTTCTGGGAGCAGGTATAGTAGAATATGTAGTTAATATAAAGACAAAATAAATAAACTACTTTAATAATAACTAGTATTTAAATAGTGTCTACTACTTGCCAGGCATTGTGCTAAGAGTTGTATAATGACTATCTCATTTGATCTTCACAACAACCCTGGGAGGTTGGTGCTATTGTTATTTTCATTTTACAGTTTAGGAAACTAAAGCAAACAGAGTGACCTCCCCATGGTCACACAGATAGTAAGTGTCAGAGGTCACATTTGAACTCAGGTCTTCCTCACTCCAGTGTGGGCAAGGGGAGAATAAATATGAAGTGATAGTGATGTTTAAAAAGAAAAAAAAAACATAACACAGACACATGCAAATTTTTCTTTGCATTTTTTTTAAAGAAATTGATCAATAAACTTAGTAGAAAATAGACAATGAATAAGTGAAGTACTGACACATTATTATTTCAGCTACAAAAGTCCATCTGCTTTCACTATTGAAATACTGAGTTGGGATGGATTCACTTCCCAAGCTACTCAAGTGGAAGAAGAATTAAGGGAATTAAATGATATTAATTTAGAATGTGTGTGAAATAGTTCCTTTGTTACTTTCCATTTAAATTTTGAAGAAATATTTTGTTGTTTTAATGTTATTTTTTGCCTGGATTTCTTAATGTGGTGACAAGTGAATTTCTATACTTGAGTTTAATTTAGAAGTGGTCAGTCTAAACAGGGCAGGATCAAAATTAGTCAGATGAGAATAAACTTTTAAAGTTCCTATAATTTGAATACAAATTCATGTGGGTCCAGGATGGGTTGGCTCAGATTAGGAAAATGAGTCCCAGAGAGGTATAGTGAACTGCCAATAATCCTAATTCTCTTCCTATCGCTCTCTAACTATTCCTTTTTCATATTCTTCACAATCTCCTCATTCTCTTTCCAAATTCTCAATGGGATTCTTCCTCACTGTTAGCTACATTCTCCCTTGGCAGTCTCATGATGACTACAGTTTCAATAATGACCTCCATGCAGATGACTCCCATATCTTTTTTTCAATCTTGACCACTATTCTGTTCATATATGTCTTCTCAACTACCTACTTGATGTCCTATCTACTCTCAAATTTAAACTATGCCCAAAGTTGAGTTGTATTATCTATCTCCAAAAACTGCTCCTCTTTTTTTATTTCAGTCTCTTCTTGCAGCACTAAAATCATTTTTAACCTAGAATTGTCTTTAACTATTTCTTCTCTCATCATTCATTACCAAATAATTTTCCTTGGTATTTTTCACATCCATCTCTTTCTTTCATCCCCTCTGACATCATCCTCCTGCCAGTCCTTAGCATCAGTCTGGGCAATGGCAATAGCCTCCCTAATGTAATGGATCTTACAGTCTCCACTTTCTACTTCCTCCTTACTCTGATATAAGAATAAACTTTCTCACTCCATGCTTCTGCTTGAAATTATTCAGTAGCTCTATATGGTATAATGAATAAAGTTCCAACTCAATATTTGATTCCTTGCTTATACAGTAACAGACAATATGTTGTATGTTCAGGGGAGAGAGACATGAAATTAATGGAAAAGTAACATTTTTTACGGTTATGGGTTTATCATAAATTTACCCTCAAGCTCAAGGGAAGAATTGGTTAATTGCAACCTATCTCCATTTATTACCCATTTTTTCTAACATTTGCAAAATGCTTTGTTATATCTTCCCCTCCTTGCCTCTTTTTTAAATCAGATCTGTGATTTGATTGATGTATAGAGCTCCCCAAACTTCTTTTATCACCTCTTTTCTACAGTTTATAGTTCACACAGTTACCTTAGTTCACAGAGTTTCATTATAATTTCACAGTTTTAAGAATCTCCCTGAATTTTATAAATTAATTGTGAAATGGCATATTCTGAAATTTGAGGAATATAAATATAGATAGAAATAGATCAAAGGGTATAAGAAGTTCAGGGCTTGTTTAATAAGTAATTCAATACATTTTTATTTAGCCCTGTATGTACAAGGCACCTTCTAAGCAACAGTGATAAGAAACAAAGATAAATAAAATGAGAAATTACTTCCAATTATTTACTTGGAATGGGCAGTTAAGAGGAAGTGCTTCCTGGGGGCTTCACTTACATTATCTCATTGATCTTCCAATAGCGTTGAGAGGTAGGCATTGTGGATAAAATAAGTCTCCTGGTTTTACAAGGAAGGAAACTCAGACTCAACAAAATCAATTGCCTATGGTCAGATAGGACTTGAGCTGACCCCCCAGAGGACGAGTAGAATTTGGGTGAGAAGTTTCCCCATGTTGTAAGAAGTATGAGTGAAAGAACAGACTTGGATGAATAAAGGAATTTCCATTTTGAGAAACAGGTAAATAGAGTAGGAAGAATATTTGTCAAGAGCAAATTGAAATGTTATTTCAAGGTAGTTGAGTAAAGTGTTTCATACATACATACATACATACATCAATATATATATATATATATATATATATATATATATATATATTGGTTGTAGGATTCCCTTCACATCATGATTCAGCAAATTCCAGTTTACTAACTTTTACTAATATGGATATTTTATCTTTTAAAACTTCTGTCCAGATAGAACATTAACAATAAGTTTTTGTTTTATTATGACAAACGTTAAGTGACTTAAATATTAAAATTGTAACCCATGGAAAAGAACTCCCCAAGTCCTAGTATTGCATGAACTATGTACAATCTTGGTGGCTGATGCCAGGAAGGTCATTATCTCTTTTTGGCTTACTGCTTCCACTTGTACTTGTTCTGGGAAAATTGCCATTTCTCCTCATGTCTAGGTTTTAATAATGGATGTGCTGAGTTTCTGTACAAGAATTCAAGCTATTAAACATATGAATGGGGTACAGCTTTTATTTCTTTCCACAAAAGATGCAAAATACTCACAGAAGTCCATAAATAGACTCTGAAAACATATAAGACATTCAATGGAATCATGAGTTCATAAAAAAAATAGAGAAACCCATAAAGCACTCATATGGTACATAAACTCCCCTTGGAAAGGAAATGAATTTGGGATTGCAAGTGGGGCAATGACCTTGACCTTCTAGTGATTCCTACTTCCTCACAGGCTCATTGGGTCCCTTATAGTTTTGAATTTTTCCAGAAGGTAAATACACTTGGAGATTGAGGGACAGGGTACCCTATTCTCATTTGATCTAGAGTAGCTGAAGGGGCAGCTAGGTGGGGCAGTGGATGGAGTACCACTGCAGGAGTCAGGAGGACCTGAGTTCAAATCTCATCTCAGACACTTGACACTCACTAGCTGTGTCAACTTGGGCAAGTCACTTAACTCCAATTGCCTCATCCTAGGTCACCTCCAGTTATCCTGATGAATATCTGGTCACTGAATTCAGACGGCTCTGGGAGAGAAGTGAGGCTGGTGACCTGCACAGCCCTCCCTCACTCAAAACAAAATTAAGTGCAAGTCATGTCATTATTTCTCTTTGGCAATGAAGGACGAACACACACAGAGTATCTGAAACTCGTTGTAGAAGTGTGTGTGTGTGTGTGTGTGTGTGGGTGTGTGTGTGTGTAGGTTGAAGATGGGGAAGGGGAAAGAATTACTAAAATAATGATATCTGGTTGCCCTACTGTATGTCTTTAATTCTTAGTGCCTCTCTAGCAGCACTGTGGGGGTATTCTTTTTTCCTCTTAGTGGAATACTTCTCAAGGAATTGTTTTCTTTAAATGATCTCTGAACTTTTGATCAATGGGGCTACTTGCAGAACATTCCCCAAAACTGGTACAATCCAATAAATCTCCCTTCTCTAACAAGAGGAGTAGATTCCATGACGACACTGTAGGAAGTGAAGTACCTCACCCCCTCTACATTGGAGGCTAGAGCTCGGAAAAATTATCCATGAATTTCTATCTTGAGAACATAAGCAGAATGTCAGTCTTCTCCAAATATCATAGCCCTCACCTGCTTTCATTTCTGGCTTGGGAAAAGTCCATAAAAAAAATCTCTTGGGGCAAATGGTAAAAAAAAACCAAAAAACCTGTAGACCAGTACCAAAAGTTCCATTTGCTCCTATACCAGTCATCATTCCTGATTCCTGGGAGGACCATACTGTGCCTATATAGGGACCCTTAACCCCAGTCTATCTCCTCCAGAATACAGGTCTGCTCTACTCTAGTTGTGACAGTTTTCTGAATAGGGAAAAGTAAAAAAGTAAAAATGGTAAAAAGGCCAAGCAGGTTTATTAGGTTATTTTAAGTCAGTGAAAAAGACAGTGTCTTACACCAGGGCCTGACCTCCTAAGTCCCAGTCAGCCAATATCCCACTTCAGTATTTATTGTCCATGAGCTTGGAGACTTTAAGTGAAGACTGATATAAGAAAAAACATTTTTTAACAATTAGAATAGCCTAAAAGTGGGGTAAAATAGATTCTGCCTCATTGAAGATCTTCAATGCCTATACCTATTGGATCAATAAGTTCAAGTGACTATTGCTTCAGGATAAAATACACACTTCTCTATTTGGCATTTAGGACTGCTTTTCACAAACTGGTTCCAACTTACTTTTCCAGTCTTACTATAGATTATTTCTGTTCATTCACTGTGAAGTCCAACCAAACTAGCTTCTTTCTATTTGACATGACATCCCATCTCAAATCTCCATTCCTTTTTCCTCTAGTTCTTTGTCACAATTAAAAACTGTTGCTATAAATATCTTTGTGTATTTGTAGACATTTCCCCTTTTCTTTGGATCTTTTGGGGTCATTTGCCCAGTTGTGATAGTCCTAAGTCAAAGTATACATACTGTTTAGTGGCTTTGGGGATTTAATTCCTAAATTGCTTTACAAAATGCATCCAATGCATTTGGATGTTCAACTCACAGCTCCAACCACAGTGCATTAATGTGCCTGATCATCTTTAATACCTCCAAAAAACTGTCATTTTCCTTTCTTTCCATCTTTTTAAAACTTGATGAATGTGAGGCAGAAAAATCTGTTTTAATTATAACTTTTTATGATTTGGATTTATTCATATACTTGTTTGTAGCTAGAATTTCTTCCTTTGAGAACTGCCTATTCGTATCTTTTGACTGTTTATTTACTGGGGAATGACTCATAAATTCTCTATATATCTTACATATCTGATCTTTATTAGGGAACTTTTCAGCAAAAATGTTTTCCCAGTTCAGTTTCTCTTCTCATTTTGATTATAGAGTGAGGGTAAGGGTAAAGTAAAAGTAAAATAAAGCTAAGAAGTATTCATATGTGTATGATATGTGTCCATATGTATATATGTGTCCGTATGGATCTCTCTGCATGCAACTCCCAAGGAGTCTCTTCCTCCCAACCTTCTTCAAAACAGAATTCCCCTCCTGGCAGAAGGGGAAGAGGAGACTGGAATCAGAATCTTGCCACTCTGCTTTCCTTAGAGAAACAGTATTGAGATAGAAATATCTCTTGTTATTGTTGTGGTTGTTTAGTCATTTCAGTCATATCTGACCCTTTGGGGCCCTGTTTTGGGTTTCTTGGCAAAGATACTGGAGTAGTTTGTCATTTCCTTCTCCAGCTCATTTTATAGACAAGGAAAATAAGGTAAACAATATTATGTGACTTACCCAGGGTCATACAGCTAGTAAGTGTCTGAGACCCTATATGAACCCAGGTCTTCTTGACTCCAGGTCTGGCTTTCTATTTACTGTGCCACCTAGCTGCAGAAATATCTGTCTTCCCTCAATATTGTTAGTCTAAAGAAAATAACCGTTAAATTCAAGATGAGTTTCTGATTACTTCCTCTTAATGATGAAGAGAGTGGCCCAGCTACATATTCAAGACTTGAATCCCTTCCCGCCAAATGCTAGTTCCACAATGAATATACATATAGCAAATAGCTATGTTATTTTATCCAACTATATAGCAAACAGAAATCAGATAAATTATACTAATGAAAATATATAACAAACAAAACAGAGTGAAGGGAAAACGGAGAGAGAGAGAGAGAGTAGGCAGATGAACCTGGTGATAGGGACAAGATTGAGGTCCTCTACCTGTTGGCTGCTTCCCATGGTCTTTCCCTACCTTCAGGAGCCAGAGAGTCTAGAATCATGTATCTTCTTTTTTGAATGTGGAAAACAAAAGACTAGGATCTCTCTGCTACTAACCTGTCAGAGGATGGAGGAGACCTGGAAAGGCCTCCTGCAGGGGTTGAGATTTCCTTCCTCGAATGGAAGATTTTTCAATTGAATTAAGATTCTTCCAGCAGTTGGTTTACTCTCCTAAAATATTTCATAAGATCTTTGACTTGGAAAGGATCTTGAGAGAATCCAAGTTAGAGCTAATCTGAAGGTAGCTCAGGAGGGGAATTATATTTGTGAGGAAAGTAACAGAAAGTATATAATAAAATAATTGATTGAAGAAGTAGTGGTCACTTAGCTTGGGAAAAAAAGACTAAGCAGGAACATGGCAGCTGCGTTAAATTATTTGAATGGCTGTCCTGCAAGAAGGAGTCTTTAGAAATAGTGTATTTTAAGTGGACTGACCACAGAGAGTCCAGTTAGGAAACCAAAATTTGATTACCAGATATGACCCTGGGCAAGTGCCTTCACTTTTTGGAGACTCAACTTACTTATCTGTAAAATAGGAATAACAAATATTTACCACACAGAGTTGTTGTGGAATTTAAAAAAGAAAAGCTTTGAAAACCTTAAAGTCCTATGTAAATTCCCACACCTAGGGCAGTTTCCTAGTCCATCCCCTACTTCAGTGCAGAATATATATCGACAACAATCAAACAGTCATCCTTTATCAAGCATCTACACTACTATTTGTTAGGCTCTGGAAAAGGAAACCAAAAATGAAATATTCCCTGCTCTATAAGAGCTAAATCCTACGTGGGAAGAGAAACTATTATTTACAACCTTATATGGTTATATTATTTTATATAATAAATCCAAAGCAGTTTAGGGAAGAAATATCCTAGAAGCCGGGAAAATCAGGAAAAGTTTCACGTAGAGGGTGATGTTTAAGCTGAGTTTTGAAGAAAACTACGTATTCCAAGAGGGGTAGCTGTGGAGTGACAGCATACCAGGCACTGCGGAGAGGGCAAAGATCTGGAGATCGGAGAGGGAGGGTTGGGTGTAAAGAACGTGAAGCAAGCAAGTGCAAGGGCTCTCACCTTTATCGAGAGAGCAGATATCAAGATGATTTTAAAACTATATATATATATATATATATATATATATATATATATATATATATATATGGGGGGGTGGGTGTGTGTGTACATACACACATATATACATATAATATGTATACGTATGTGTGTCCCTATGTATATGTGTGTGTATCTATATCTATACATAACGAGACCTCTGGGCAGTTTCCCGGATTGCTTGCTTTTTTGTTGCCACTTGTTAGAATGCTTGGATTCCTCCTTAAGAAGCAACAGTCGGATCACTCCGCCTTTTTCAGAGGCGGGTTGCTTCCAGTCCTCCGGTGGGTCGGTGATGGGCTAAAGGATGGAAAGACCAGGAAAGGTTGCGTCTTTTTTTTGTGGGCACCGAGGCTCCGCCCAGGCTGACCCCCGGTAGCAGGAGGGCGGGCACGCAGCCCAGCTGGCTCCGAAGCCCAGGAATTTGGCCCCACTGAGAAGGGGGCAGGGTAGGCGAGGGGGAGGACCGGAGTGCGGGAGAGCGGGAGAAAGGTCCGGGCAGGCCTCGGCATCAGCAGCGGCTGCGGCTGCCCCACCCCCCGGAGAACCTGGAGGAAGATTGGAGGAGAAGGAGAAGAAGGAGAAGGAGGAGGAGGACGATGTGGACCCCGCTGCAGAGTTCCGTGGAGGTGGCGCTGCGCAGGAACCCTCGCCGCCTGTGTGCGGGGACCCTGGTGGTGGCGGTCAGCCTCTTCCTATTCGGCTTTCTTTTCGGTAGGCGCCCGCTGGCACCACGCTTTCCGGGCTGGGCAGCAGGTCCCGTTCCCCTCGCCGTCCCCTGGGGCTGCCGGGTTAGCTCGCTCTCTTTCTCGATCTCTGGGAATCGAAGTAGGGGAAAGGACCGATTAAGGATGCGAAAGGGAGAGTGAGCCCAAGGCTTGCACTGGGGCAGTTGTAGGCTTGCATCCACCCCCTCACCTTGCCCCACGAAGGGAACTCTTGCATCCTTAAACTCACCCAAACTACTGATGTCAGAGAAGTAGTCCTTACGCCCGGTGTACAGTGCTTCTGGGAGGTGGCGGCGTGTAGTGGGACAGAGTCGGAGTGCCTCAATTCCTATCCTGGCTCCGATACCACCTGTGTGATTTGGGGCATAGCCTTCACCATCTTGGGCCTTGGCTACGATCACTGAAGCCGGCCTATTCTATCTCTGAGGCCGTGATGCCCCCTCACCCCTGCAGTCCACAGGGACTCGCGAATGAGAGGCCCAGCCTGCTTTTCAGGAATACGTAGGATGGATGCCATACGTAGGGAGCACACACACTGAGAGGCCCTTTTTGCATTCACTAATATATTTGTTAGTGACAGTATTCCAGGGTTATGAAAATGTGTGCTTGGCAGCTTGCCTGCATGCTATATACTAGCAGCTCTCCTTCAAGTCACTGCAGACCCCTGTCAAGTCTCTTTCAACCAGTTTTCCTCATTGGGAGCAAAGGGAGCTCATGTGGAACTGCAGGAATTTTTTTCCTGACTTTTAGCAGCCTTTAGTGCTCCTATCCCTCTTTATTGATAGTACTTAACATTACCTAAAAGTACCAAAATTCTTTTTTTTCTCCTGGAATATCTTACAGGCTGTAACTCAAAATTGCACACTTTCAGAGCCATAGAATGTTAACTCTGGAAGGGCCCTTGCAGATAAATGGAATGGTGGACTTTAGCCCCACAAAGATCTAAGTTCATATTCCACCTCCTACAGCTTTGTGGCCATGGACAAGTTGCTTGTCCTCTCTAAGCCTTAGCTTCTCCACCTGCAAATATGAATAATACTACCTGTAATACCCAATGCCACAGACTGTGTGAAATTTAGGTAAGCTGGCATATGCAAAGAGAAGTGCCATATAAATGTCACATCATTTTCTAGTTCAGTACCCTCATTTTACGTCTTAAATCTGGGATAGTCTGGCTTGATTAGCATCTAATACAGTGCTTTGCATACAGCAGGCATCTAATTAATAGTTGTTGAATAGAATTGCTCTGAATTGACTTCTAGTTAGTGAATCCAGCTGGACTTAGGGTAACACAGGTCTGAAGCATGATCTCTATTTCTTCAGTCCACCTGCCTTACTGTAATGGTGAAATCTACAGTTACTTTCTAATGTCATAATCTCTTGGTCCCCCAATTAAATACAAATTCTTGCCAGGATAACAAATGCAAATTCTTGCTAGGATATGAGAACTACCCCCACCCTCAAATCATATCAGATTGTTATTTGAAAGCAAGTTTAGCTAAATTGGTTTAGGATGGAGACCCACTTCAGAAAATGAGAGGTTGCTCATCCCTCTAGTGGAAATCCATCACAGTCCATAAGCATTAAGTACCTACTATGTGCTATAAGCACTGTGCTAAGTATTGCAGATACAAGTGCAACATATGAAATAGAACATTAGATAACCAATTTAGATTTTACTTCATGTCCTGATCCTTCTACTGAATAATGGTGTGATCAATCATGGTGGCTACTGAGTCATTCGTTCTTCCTTCTTTGAGCCTATTTCCCCATCTGTAAAATGAGAATGGTAGACAACATCTCTAAATCCTTTCAGCCCTAAATCTTAAGATTTAAAGTCAGCCTGGGTCATGATGAATAAAATACCTGTTTGAACCAGAAAAAACTGAATTTAAGATTGAGCTCTATTCCCATCCCTGTTTCTTTAATCCTTGTGTGCTAAAATTATGAGCTTATCAGAATTCTTTGAGCTGTGTTTTTGATTCGGGGTTAATTGACAGGTGGTTCTGTACAAATGTATAATGTAGCTCCAGGCTAGAGTAGCAGCCTAGTCAGCTATCTAAAAATCTATCTATCTAAAATCTATCTAAAAATGCTTATTGACATTGAATAGATTGGAATAGTAGATCAGCTGTACAGTCTTAGCCATATTTCCTAGCCAGTTATTTACAGCATTCAAAGTTGTTTCTTTGAAGAAAATAATACTTACTAAAAGTTTCAATAAAGCAATTAAAATTCCTTAAATAATCTAATCTAATATATGATTTCTTTTCATATAGTTTAATTAAAAGTAAAATAAATGCATTGCAAATACCATACAATGTTTGGGAAAAATTAGAGAATGAGATTATGAAGAAAAATAATTTTATTGAATAAATTAGCTAATCCAAAATCATGAAATTAGAAAAAGAACTTCCATCCCTTCTTCCCTCCCCCTCCTCCACCTCTCCTTTTGGTGCTTCTCAGTTTCTCTCTCCACTTTGGCATCTGGTACTCTTATACTGTACTGGGCCCACCACCTGGGTACCCCAAGCAGACTTCCCTTTTCTTGGGAATTTTACAGCCTGAGAGCCATATACCTCCCAACCTCATACCAGAACCTATCTGATGCCTTTTATCCTATCCCTTCAAGGGTCCAATCCTTTGGTGTTGGATAATCTGATAGCTTAATTTTTGTTAATATAGCTTTTTTTGAATCTCACTTGAAGAATGAGGATGATGATACTGGTACAGATTTGCCAAGCCTTAGAGCAATATCAAAGTATAAGTTAATTTTAGCTATTTTTTTAACTTCATGAACTGCCTTTGAGCTCAGGTTTTCTCAAGAAATAACATCTCCATAGGAATTACGCGATGCCATCATCTACAGAATTCAGTAACTACCCAGGGATGAGATTCCTTATGCAAATTCTTGCCCCAGATTTATCCCACGGGAGATGTCTAGGAAACATAGTGGTATGATAGTCAAGACACTGTTATTCTGTTTTACTCACATTCTAACTGGAACTTTGAATGTAATGACTGAAAAGGCCTGTTCTATTAGTTCTACTTTTCCAGAAAGGCAGACTTAGAAGGACCTAGGATCAGGTCCAGCCTCTTACTCCTACTGGATCTAAGTGACTGTAACCAAATCAGAGTATTTCCATGTCTAGGAGTTCCCTACATTCATAAAACTACAGGTACAGTCACTATCCCCTACTTTGCCTACCCAGCATGCTTCCCTTCTAGGGGGTAGAAGATAGTAAATTACATTTTGCTCATGCTAAATCTGAACTGCCCACAGAACATCAAGCTGGAGCTGTCCAATAGCTAGGAGTGTGACACTGTAGATCAGGAGAGAGACTAGGACTGATCTGAGAATAATTTTCATAGAGAAAATAATTAAACCCATGGGAAGAGATGAGGTGATCAGGAGAGGGTATATAAAGGAAAGAGGATTCAGAAAGAGCCATCCACTTCTTTCTTTCCAACATTCCTACCCTTCTCCTCTCTTCCCCTCAATCCTCCCAGTCACTCCCTACTGTTCTCCTTTCCTCCTCTAAGGGCTTTAGTGGGTAGATCTGCATTTGGTCTCCCACACTAACTGTGTGACCCTAGGCAAGTCATTTAAATTTTGTCTTTCTCTATTCTTACCAGTTTCCTCAACTATAAAACGTGCTCAAGAACTATACCTGCCTACCAGGCTTGTGAGGATCTAAAGAAATAATATTTGTAACAAACTTAACACTGTGCCTAAAACATAGTAATAATAAAAGTTTGTTTCCTCCCTCCATGCTTCTTCTTTTAATTGTTTATTGTTTCTTCTGCCACATTAATATTCTATTTCATATTAATATAGTACAATGTGTTAGCCATTTTCCAATTGTTGAGTTTCTACTTGGTTTCCAAGTCTTTACTCCAACTAAAAGTGCTGCTATAAATATTTTGGTGTATTTTAGTGTATTTTAAAGTCTTTTTGTGAAGGCATATTCATTGAAGTAGTATCTCTGCTGTAGTATATAGACATTTTTATCACTTTTTTATTATTCTAAATTGCTTTCCAGAATGGAGAATTTCCAGAAATTCTCAGCTCCAAATCCAGTGCATTAGTGTGTCTGTCTTTCCACAACCCTTCAAACACTGACTATTTTTGGATGTGATGTGAAACCTCAGATTTGATTTGATATTTATTTCTCTTTTTTTTTTTTGGTGACTTGGAACATTCTTTCATATAGTTGTTATTAGTCTCTTTTAAGAACAGTTTACATCTTTTGAATCATTTTCCTTTGGTGTGAGTTTTTTAGTCTTTTATAATCCTGTTGGTTATATTTGCATATGATATGAATATAGGAGATGTGTGTTTATGTGTCCAGTTGAGTATAGATATATCAATATACACAGAAATGCATAATAAAACTTTTGAAGGGATTTGATATAAAGATATTTTTTCTAAATGGACCACTTATTTTTTTACCCTAAATGTATTAATTTTGTTTCTGCAGAAGCTTTTCCATTTTATGAAATTGGAATCATATTATTTTTTCTTTTGTAATTATACATACCTCTTATTTGGTGAAGAGTTGCTACCCTACCCATAGTTGTGAAAAACATATCATCTATTTCCCTTTGAATTTTTTTAATGATGTAGTCTTTAATATTCAGGGAAGTACAGCGTATAGAGTGCTGGGTCTGTAATTAGCAAGGCTCCTCTTCCTGAATTCAAATCTGGTCTCAGACAGTTACTAACTGAGTGACCCTGGGCAAGTCACTTTCCTTATCTGTAAAATGAATTGGAGAAGGAAATGGCAAGCCACGCCACTTTCTTTGCCAAAACCCCAAATGAGGTCCCAAAAAGTTGGATACAACTAAAAACAATCAAATAACAACTTTAATATTGAAGTCATAGTTTCATTTTTAATTAATTGTGGAATATGATATAAGATGGTAGTCTACAGTCTTTTCTATTGGTCTAAATTTCTTTATTTTTAACCAATACCAAATAGTTTTGATGGTTATCACTTTTATATATAATTTGAGATCTAGAAGTTCTATTTTTCCTTTGTTATTTTTCTTTTCCATTATCCCTTGATATCTTAGATCTTCTGTTTCTGCAAATAAAATTTGCTATTATTTTATCTAGCTTTGTAAAGTATCCTTTTAGAAGTTTGATTAGCATAGCGTTAAATCTGCAGTTTAACTTGGTAATGTATCATTTTTATTATATTATCAGGGCACAGCCTTAAGCTCTGAATATTCTTCTAGCTTAAGTGAACATGTATCTATTCTGTATTGGTACTGCATGTGCTTTGATGGGTTAGATTCCAAATATTTTATGTTCTTTGTAATTATTTGGAATAGGATTTTCCTTTTTATTCCTGTCTCTTGGATTTTGTTTTCAACATGTAAAAATACTTTGAATTGCATCGTTTTATTTTGTAGTCTTAGCCCAGTGCCTGACATGTAGTAGATATTTAATAAATATTTATTGATAAAGTGATTGACTCAACTTTGTTGAAGGTGTTATTTGTTGATTCCCTAGGGTTTTCTAAATAAATGATCATGTCCTCAGCAAATAAGGATAGCTTTGCTTCATCTTTCCTATCTTTGTTAATCAGGGTTTATTAAGCACCTACTGTCTGACAGACACTATACCAAGTGTTGTGGATACAAAAAGAGGCAAAAGACAGTTTCTGCCCTCAAGGAGCTTATATTTATTTCAACATTCATTTTTTTTAAATTTTGAATTACAAATTCTTTCCTTCCCTCTGGCCCCATTGAGAAAGCAAGCACTATGATATCAATTATACAAGTGAAGTCATGAAAAACATATTAAGGAGCTTACTTTTAAGTTCACTGAGAAATGAATTATTCTGTTTTTTTGTAGCTTAGTGGGTACGATAATGGAGACTCCATGGTATAATGGGAAGGACAACAAAGTCAGAAAAAATTGAATTTCAGTTCTAACTTACCTTTACCTGTTTTGCCTTGAGTAAGCCCCTTAACCTTTTCTCTCTCTGTGTGTGTATATGTATATATCAATTTGCTTATTCCTAAAAGGCATGTGTCCTATGTTGTTTCATTTGTTCATTCAGTAAGTACTTAATACATACCTTCTCTATGGCAGGTATGTTACCATTGGCTTACAGTGAAATAATGTACTTTAAAATGTTTGTAACTGTAAAGTACCATATAAATTGATGTATAATGGTTGCATACTCAGTCTTCACCTGTGTGGATGCCAAGCTCTTTTGATACATAACATTTATAGTAACTCTACTTCCCCACTCACTTGGCAGTTGACCATGATCACTACCAGAAACACCACCACCAAGGTTAGTTTGCTAAACTATTATAAAACTTCATTTGAAAGGGCTGTGGTTGATATCTTGCCCAATTTCTACACCAAACATTGTCTGGAACACAGAGATCTTATATCTGTGGCTTCCTCATTCAACTCCACCCTCACAATACCTTTGTTTCCTCAGATTCTAAATAGTTGTGTCCATAGATAATTACTATAGGCTATGAAATGAGCTCAGAATGCTTACTAGAGAGTTGATATTGATCAAATAATGTACCACCTCCCTGGGGACTAGCTGTTCGAAACTTGCTTCTTCTGAGTCTTCCTTTTCAAATATCTAAATAAGTATATTTCTACATCTGTTAAAAGCAAGAAAAAGAGAAGAGAGGCAAAATCCTTCCTGTGTGAGCTTCTAAAGGTCTCCTTAGTAAGAGCCGATTTTTCTTTTCTCTGTTTATTTTTAAGAAAAAGAAGAATATGGTTGCTTATATTTAGTGAGCAAATATTTATGCTTTGTGAACAACCTTGAGAAAATCTAACATTTTGAGAAATATTTGAATTAAAACAAATTAACTGTTACTTCCTATGGTGTCATTTAAAAAACTGTAAAATTTATTTTATTCTGAACTTAAGAAACAAGACAAGCATTTGTATAACGCAGGGGAAAAAAGGATGATTGTATATGAAGCTGCAAATCTATTATGCACAACTTACTTTGCCTTTTAAATAATATTATAGAGTTATTGTGTAACTTTCTTTTTTTCCCCTTTTTTCTTCCTCTGTCCCTCACCCTAGAGATGGCTACCATTAGACATAAAAAAATGCATATGTATATGTGTATACACACATAGACATGTAAAACCATTCTATACGTACTTCTGTCTCTGGATCCAGATAGCATCTTCTTTTCTATGTCCTTTGTAGTTAATTTGGGTATTTATAATAGGCAAAATGCCCTAGTCATTAAGGTTATTCTTAAAATAATATTAAAATAATACCTTTTGACCCAGAGATACCACTACTAGGTCTTTTTCACAAGATGATTAGGGAAAAAGTAAAAGAACTGATAATTCTTAACATTTTTATAGCAGTTCTTTTTGTGGTGATAAAGGACTGGAAATTGCAGGGGAGCCTGTCTGTTGGGGAATGGCTTAAGAGGTTCTATGATTGTGATGGAATGGTTGTTGTCCTTCTTTCTCAAAGGGGACCAAAATGATATCGTTATGCTAGAGTCAAATTTCATTGTGTCCAGCTGTGACAGATCAAACCAATACGAGTTTAGTATGCTCTACCACAGGTCAATACTGCTATGCTAGAAGAAATTATGAGTGCTATGCTCTTCGAAAAACATGGATAGACACATGAAATAACGAAGAGTGAAATTAGCAGAACCAAGAGAACAATATATACAGTAATAGCAATATTGTTTAATGGTAACTTTTTTTTTTTACTTGTTTTGTACAACATTGGATTTGGAGCCTGAAGATCTGGGTACCAGTCCCCATTCATTCTCTTATTGTTGCACTGATATTTGGCAAGTCATTCAACATCTGTGAGTCTGTTTCTTCATCTGTAAATTATTAATGGTCATTGAAATCCAGTTTTAAAAAATAGATATATTTCATTGTTATTAGCTCCTTCTACTGAACTTTGAGGGTTTTCTTTTTTTTTCCTTCAGATTATGTTTGAATGTAATAAAATGCATTTTTGGGGGGTGGGGGGGTTAGGGTAGGTTAATCATGATCATGTTTAGCTTTAGAAATATTAACTAACATCCTCAAAACAATTCTTTGAGTTGTATCATTGTTTGTTACATCAGTTAGAGAGAGAGTGGCTGATATCATGGCAATTGCCTAAGTCCAAGTGACAGATCATAACAAGGGGGAATGAGAATCTTTCTGGCATTCAAAATAGGAGAGTTGCTTTTCAGTTTGATATGTTCAATTCCAGTATTTAAGTGACACTTTATTACCAGGTAACTAATTTTGCTTGTTTCCCTGATGACTATAAAAGCAGAACTAGACTATCACTTCTGTCAAATGTATTATAAAGAAAGCTTATAACCTGGTGATATATGGCAGTCTTGTGTTCAGTGGGTGTTTTGAAGCTTAGGTATTATTACATAATTTTCTTTTGGAATGTAGGAGTCATTTTTACATATAAGTTTCTCAACACCATAAGACAATTGAAACATACTTTATTTTGTTAGAATGAAAAATCCACAGTTTCTTTATCTTACTAGTCTTATTTTTTAGCCATCTCAATCAAGTTGTTATACACCATTTTTCTCCATCCCCTTCCTCTGATATGTTATATTCTGCATGTCATAATTCCAAAATACATTTCTTTATTCCTTGATATCCTTCCTATACACAAGAAATAAAAGACTGGACCTATAATTACATTAATATAAGACTGGTTGAGGAAACTCCCTTTCCTAATGCAGGACATCACCTTCTGTACAACTTAGAATATTAGACAGTTGCCAATAGGACAAATAACTATCTAACTCCACATTTAGTAATAAAAGCATATGCTTCTGAAGTTTATTGGTCAAAGAATTTTAGATTTAGAAAGTAGAAATAGACAATGTCACTTAACTTTCTTCACCATGACCAGTGTCCCTCCCAGGGATAACATCATCCCTTCTGTGACTCTTTGTCCTACCCATTGAGGTCCCTTAGGAACTCACATATCCTTTCACTATAGCATGAGATGCTGTCCATAGATGCACAACATTCTCCCAAGAGAAGGCTACCTTTCAATTACCAAACTTTTTTTAAACTAAACCAACAAATTATCTCACTGCTGACTGGAAAGATATACCCCCTCCACATAAATTCATTTCAGTGTCACCCTTTCCTCCAATCTGGAGGCATACTACCCCAAATTCTAGTGCCACAGTCCTAGACCCTTTCCTTTGCTACTTATTTCTCATTCTTTTGAAGATTTCTCCCTTTACTTTCAATGGCCAGTCAATAAAAATTTATTAAATGACTGGTATGTGCCAGACACTCTGCTAAGCACTGGATTAAATTATGGGAATCATCAAATCTTTACCATGTGTTTGTGTCCTTAGTAAGTGGTATATTACTAAATTATTTCTGTCTCCTCTCCCTTCCCTTATATTACCTCCCACTAGGCTCTTCTTTCCTATAAAAAGACATTGATTTCATCTTCGTGATTTGTTCCCATATTCATAATTTTAAAAAAGACCTCTCCATTCTCTTCTAATTTTCATGGGCATTTCTTTCATCTTTCTTGAACTGTAGGGTCCAAAGATAGAAATTATTTCAAAGGGCTAGTGTCAAATCTCAAGGGAAAGCAAACTGCAGTAAAAAAAATACCTAGACTTATTTCACATTCTCCCCTTCATACATTCTGTTTCTCCCAAAATTAGAGTTCTAGCTGGTCTTTAACCCCAATATCTATCTCTTCCCTTCATGCATTTATATAAGCTGTACCCTATACTTACAATACATTCCCTTTTCATCTCTACCTCTCAGAATCTTTGTCTTTCTCAAGGGCTTCACTCAGTGACCACCTTCTCTGTGAAGTCTTTTTGAAATCCTCCATTTGTCATTGTTTTCCCCCTTCTCAGTTTTTCTTGTTCTGTATTTATTTGGGTACATGTTGTTTTTCTCTTCTTCTCTCCTTCAACCATGTAAACTCATAGGAACTGTTTTGTTTTTGTCTTTAATTCCAGGGTCTAGCATGTATACATTAGTCAGTTATGTGTTTATTAGATTTAGATGAAATTTATCAGAGAAGGTTACATATCATAATGAATAAATGGATTTACTGTAAAATATAAAAGAACATGAGAAGAAATCATGTAATCTACCACCTCTAATATTTTAGAATTGAGGAAAATTAATTCCATAAAAATAGTTTGATTTTCCCAGGGTCAACACTTTAGGGAAAATGGTATAATGGAAAGGTTACTAGATTTGAATTTTTTTATCTGACTTTAACCAGGGTTCTACTACTTCTTATGGTACAAATTACTTGCCCTTTTTGGGTCTCACTTTCTTCATGTGCAAAGTAAAGGGATTGAACCAGTTCATCTCCAGAGTTCCTTATAAATCTATATATTCTTTGGTCCTACAGCTTCATAGATTTCTGAAAGTGATCATTCAGAAGAGGTCAGTTAGTCAAAATATTTATTGAGTTTATGTTCTATGTGCCTGTATGTATGTCTAAAGCTTGGTGGCCAAGTAGATAAAAGTGCTGGACTTGAAGTAAAGAAGGTCTGAGTTCAAATCCTACACCTCAGATACTTACTGGCTGTGTAACATTAAGCAAATCACTTAACTTCTCAGGCTCAATTTCCTTATCTTTAAAATGGCATCATCATCTTCATGCTACCTATCTCTCAAGGTTGTTGAAGATTGAATGAGATAACAGGAGTAGTGCTTCACAAATCTTAAACTTAGCTATTATTTATATTATCACTATTTTATGGGCAAAGTGAAGATTTAGGGTGAATAGAGAGACCTATAAGAGATGGGACTTACCTTAGGAATTTACCATCCTGGAGAAAAGGCAAAAAGAAGCAATTCAGTAATTATACAAGGTAACATTGAGTTGAATTCATCAGGAGGTTTTCTTTTTCCTTTGAAATTCTGCCCAAGTTTGATGTATATTCAATATATGAATCTTTGAATTAATATGAAAAGGGCTAAGCCAAGGTTTCCTATTGTAAATGCAGTTAAGACATGAAAGAATGGGAGAAACTAAAGAAGCTCATGTAGAATAGAGTAGGTAGCAAGTTTTCTGAGAGGTTTACTTGAGCTGTTAGGAATGAACATGGCCTCATGTGTGGATACCATGAACATAAGAGGAATTTGATGCCTTTTTCCTTATGATGAAGTTGGTTATTTGTTAGCAGGTGAAACACTTCCAAGTTCAGTCCCCATGATGACCTTTGGTTGATTCTCAGGGTTTTGGAGTGAGGAACACCATATGTTACTGCCCTTAACTGACACCAAAGTACTAGGTACTTGGTGTAAAATTGTCGGGTAGATCACATTTCAGAATGTATTTTGAATACACTCCTCTGCTTGGATTCTTTTTTAAAATTGCCTTTTTTGTTGTTAATGTGAACTTGGCAAACATTGATAAATATGAGCATTTCCATGTATAAAAGAATTAGAAAAATTGCCTGTGAAACCATACATCCCCATTATGTACAGATTTCATTTCTTTTCAAAATTAGATGATTTGAACACATTGATTTAAAATCTGTCTGCTCCTTGTCTCTCTACTTATGAATCTCCTTCAGTTTTCTTAATATACATTTTAAATTCTATGATGTTTAGTCATTTTGGTTGTATCAGATTCTTGGTGACCCCATTTGAAATTTTCTTGGCAAAGACACCAGAGTGGTTTGCCATTTCCTTCTCCAGCTCATTTCACAGATGAGGAAAATGAGGATTAAGAGACTTGCCCAGGGTCACACAGCTAGAACATGTCTGATAGCTGATTTGACTCCAGACTCCAGGCTTGGCACTCTATCCACTGTGCCATCTAGATGCACTTTAAATGCTAAAATGATCCTCTTTTTTTTTTTTGGATCACTGTCCCTCTATTACCTACTTTATCTCCTTCCCCAATTAAGGAAACATAGTTATATCAGATAAGAACTTTTGAGCAAAGTAAATCTGCACATTGACCATACCTGAGAATTATGTTTCATTCTATACCTTTAGAGCCCTATCTCTTTGTCAGGTGGTGGGTAGCATGCTTCATACTTATTCCTCTGGAGTTATGGTTAGTCAGTGTGATTTTTTTTCTTATGTATTTGTCTTTTTCTCTTTTTTTGATTTATTTACTGTATAGCCCTAGTAGTAGTATTGTAAGATGGAAGGGTATTTACAATTTAGTGACATTTGGTATGTAATTTCAAATTTCTTTCCAAGATTACTGAACTGTTTCATGTCTCTACCAACAGTGCATTAATGCACCTGTCTGAATACCCACAACTGCAGGAATAGTGATTTTTCTTTTTTGCAAAGGAATTTTTCTGATGGGTGTGATATGAACCATTGAGTTGTTTTAAATCTCATTTGTTATTAGTGAATTAAAGCATTTTGTCATAACTGTTGATTGCTTGGATTTCTTTCTTTGAGAACTACTTGTTCATATACAGTCAATCCTCAATGTTTGTACTTGTAACTTTTGTGACTTTAAGCATATGCTTGATTTTATTAATAATCTCATTCACTATCATGTGCACACATTTACATTTATGTTCAGTAGAGAAAAAAGTGAGAGGCATGATGTGCTTAAATTTGTGGAGTGGCTGGTGTCCTGCTAGGTACTTCAGTGGCCTTTTTCACCCCACCATTGTAAAAAAAAAATAAGTTCTCCATGCATTTGTTGCATATTTTTTTATTTGTCTTTAAAAATCAAAACTAAGTTTTGTATTGCAAGTATATGCTACCACTTAGACTTTGAGGCCCAAGCTTGCAAAGTTAGTAATGTGACTCAGTATGAAAATAAAGATATTAGATAAACTTTGTGCCAAAATGTCTATAGCCCCTCTTAGCTTCCAATTATATCTGAAAAAAGTAGGAGGAGTTATCGTACTATAGATTTCTTGTATTATGAAAAGTAAATATCTGAAATCAATGTTTGTTTTAATTGAGAAGTTATCACAAAAGGTCACAATACTACTACTAGGGCTATACAGTAAATATACACAGGAATTATTTGCAAAAAAAAAATGTTTTCCCTGTTACCAATATTATTTTGTGTTCTGTATTTTATTTCATTGTTACGGTGTTAGGAAAAGTTCATTCCAAATTAATGTTTTGTTATAAATAATTATATGCAGAAGAGTGTATTTTTAGTAAACTCTAGTGAAAGACTGCAGTTTTTCGTTATCATGGGAACTTAACCCCCTATTTCCCATAAGTTCAGTGTATCAATATTCACATTTTTTACTTTCATTTTCTTGAAATATTACCCTCATGAAAATTGATGGTTGATTGTACTTTGTCCATCTGTTTGTTGGAGAATGGCTCTTCTTATATTTTCATGTCAATTCTTTAATGTCTTGGATATCAGACCTTTATCAAGGAAACTTGCTGCCAACTTTTTTCCCAGTTTACTGTCTAATTTTAACGGTATTGGTTTTTTTTTTTCAATTTTATTCAAAATTGTCCATTGCTTCCGTTATCCTCTCTATCACTTGTTTGGTCATGAATTCTTCTCTATTGATTGTTGAAAAAGGTGACATCTATCATTTTTAGGATCTGTGGCATGCATTCATTTGTAGTTTCTTGTGGTATATAATAAGGAGATGGCTTAAACCTAATTTCTGTCTGTCTCTTTTTTTGAGTTCTACCATTAAGAAAAAGAAATGTGGAATGTAATTCATATCCATCTAATAAATACATATGTAAATAGGGTGTGGAGGAAAAGACAAAGATCCTAGTTTTACCAGTTATCTGACTTTTGGCAAACACATAACCCTTTTCATCTTTTCTGTAAAAGTGAATAATAATGCATATTTTACTTCATAGCTTGTTTTGAGGATCAAATCATAAAATCACAGATAAAGATTTAGAAGAGACCTCAGAAACAAACCACTATTTATTGCATAAATCTCATCTAAAAACCCTCTCGACCAATGGTCATTCAGTATTTAAGGCATATCATGGAGTACTCACTATATGCAGAAGCAATCTATAACATTTTTAGATAAGTATTTTAGGAATTTTTTCTTATGTTGAACTAATATCAAACCTCTGTGAGAAATGATAGGTAATAACCAACATCTTGGGAAGATCCTGAGGTTCCCCGCATTTTCTAAATTCCTCATTTTAAAAAGTCTGGAAGGATAGCATAGAGAATAAGATTGCATTGACTCTCCTAGAGCTAGGTCAGACCCCACCCAATCTTGCAAAAAAATTTGATTTAGGGTGGTTTAGCTCATTGTGTTCTACTTAAGCTTGGGTGGAGACAGATCATTTTAGCTACATAGCTGAAGGTGGGATGATAGTTCTGAATAGAGATCTCTATCCTGGGGTCACTTCCAGCCTCCCTCTTCCCACTTTAAAAAGAGTATACATTCTTTGAATTGATAGCTTAAAGCTATGGGTGGTCTGGTATGGAGATACTTTCCCTTGCTGGTGACCTTGCACTGCCCTCTCTCACTCAAATTCAAGTCAACTGCAAGTCATGTCTTCATTTCCCTGTGTCATGGTTCTCTTTGGAAAAGAAGGACAAACATAACTTTCCCTATCTGGAAGATACTCAGACCTTCATTTTAATATAGCCCACCTCCAAACCTATTAGTCAATTATATTTGATTGCTGTTTAATGTTTAAACCTACTGTTTGGAAGGTATATAAACTGTCCTCAGCCATAATTGTTTTGATCTAAGCAAGATAGCCAAATCAATAATCTTTCATTAATAACCTGGTAGCCTCATTAATAAAAGGATCAAATTACCCAGAAACTGTGTTTCTCAATCCTTTTTAAACATTACCCCCTCCAGTAATTTCTATATCACTTTATTTCTGAAATTCTTTCAAGACAGCACTAAGATGCTGAAATTTATGTCTGTATGCTTTTGTTCAGCTTAAAGATGAAAGATATGTGCAAATATTCCAAAAGAAGTCACATTGTAGGTTCCTGTCTTTTACCGTTAGCTTCAATTTTCATCACTCTCATTTCTCATATACAAAAAATTCCCTGAAAGTCAATAGGGAGTTCATTTGAAAATGAGAAACCTGGATAAAATGGAACAGACTGAGGCACTGACAAATCTTTAAGACAAGAAGCATTCTATATTTGACATTTCTTCCAACTCTAATTTAGTGATAAAAGAAATACCAAATCAATAGAGTACAAATGTGCTCACTGGGGATTTCCTTTTCATCAGTGGCTTGCCCCTAAAGCACCAGAAGATCTGTGGAACTTTAAGTCATTTTGTTCCTCCCATATCATCTGTAAATGCTGTTGAGATGATTTCACTTGGTTGGGTCTTATGTCAAGTTCTCCATGGGCTTGTTTTTTTTTCTTTCACTTCTGTTCTCTAGCTTGTGAGGCAATACTGCTCATACTCTTTTATCATTCTCTCTAAAGATTTTCAAATTAGATTATATTTTATTTCTGCCAAGTTTTAAGACAACTGTGACAGTATATATTGAAGAAGTACAAGGTCATCAAAATGCTGAGGTGTATGGGTTTTGGGCATCATAGTGCTGTCTTGAAAGAATTTGCTCAGCCTGTCTCCAAATGAAGTAAAGGCACATCAAGTAGGCTTCCCCTTAAGGGATGTCACAGCCCCCTAAGGGAGATGACTTCTTAAAGGAGACCATCCCCCCAGTCAGGAGAAGCTAGGTATTTTTAATCAGGGACAGAAAAGGAGGGTAATCAGGGACAGGAATGTTGAAGAGTGAGAGATGGGAGAGCTGTGAATGAATTCATTTAGACCTTCTCTGTAGCCATTGGGAGCTTTATTGATGCAAAAGCAGCAGGTCTGAGGTTTAGCAAGGAGCTAAACAAAGGCTGTCATATAGGAAAAGGACCAGACTTATATAGGATGATTTTAGGGTTTCCTTGTGGGGGGGTGGGAGATCTGGCGTAAGTCTTATAATATAAAAAAATCTTACAAAATAATAGGCATAGGGTGAAGACTATGAATGTCACAAGATAAGGAAATCCCATTTCCCAGGATGAGAGATGGGGACAGGGAATTATATGGTCTAGGATAAAGGGAAGTTTTGTGATAAGGGGAGACTTTAGGGCACCAAGGGCTTCACAAAGTCAATCAATATTATTTTATCTCTTAGGGCACTGTTTCTATCCACATCAGGAAGGTGGGGTAACCAAGGGCATGTAGCCAAGAGCATTCAGAGTTTTAGGCTTGTGTAGGCACATCATTATTCCATCTTTAGCCCATTTGCCCTAGTAGTTTTGTATTTCATTGACCTGCCTATTTGAAACTCATCATCTTATTGACTAGTCTATATGAACTCATCATCTTGAGAAAGTCTTTAGATAATCTCATCATTTATAATATGGACTACACTAAAACAGTCTGTTATGTATGGCAAGTTCATTATAATTTTAAATCAGTTATTGCCTGTCAGAGATATGGACTCCATTAAAAAAATAAATGCCCTTTAAAATGCTACAGTAATGTAGGAATAACATTATTATGAACATTTTATGAATTATTAAATAATGAGGTATGGCAACTGGAGGGAATTCTCTAATTTTTCATTTATCAGAGCCTTCCAACACCAAAAGAATGATTTAATGAGGATTTCAGAAAATTTTGACTAGAGAGCAGTCTAGCACTGCCACCTTGGAGAGCTACCTTACTGCTGTACCCTGCCCATCACATTTTAGTCTGTAAAAGTATTGGACAAGCCAGTTATGGCTGAACTTCAGAAATCCCCTAAGTCTAAATTGAAGAATACAGAAACACAAAAGGAAAAGTCACTGTCTCCAAAAAACCCAAACAAAAACCACATTTGGACGTGAGAAATCAACCTGCTAATATGTACATTCCACAAACATTACTTTTTAAATTTTATTCCTCTTAGCTATTTCTGTTTGTAAGATGTAAAGAGGCTAGATCAAATTTAAATGACTGTGGCAACCCTTTTAAAGTCAAAAGGAAACCAAAGGATTGATAAGGAATGAATGTCCTGCTATGCTGCCTCCTTAGCTTCCTTTCTGGCTAGTTTTGGTAAAGGGAAATCAAAAGAATTTGCATGTTGGGGAAAGAAAACCCTGAAGAGAATTAGTCAAGTTATTTAGCACAGTAAAATGTGAAATTGTACCAAGGTCCTGGCAAGATGTAAATTCAATTAATCACAATACTTTTTATTGTTCAAGTAATATAATTATTGAAATGTACATTTTAAAATCTGCAAATGAAAGAGGTTTGAAATCTTTTAAAACAAAATTGAAAAGAGAAACTCAACTACAGAAGGACTCTTGATAAAAGGAGTATTTGGAAATTCAAATAATGTAGATTCAAACCTTTTTGACAAGAAAGCATTTATTAATGAATCAATGATCATCAAAGATGTCTGCTTGGAAGGAGCTTTCTACCTTATTTCTGCACCCTGGGCTTGGTCCTGTACTATTTTAAAACTTTTATCAGTGACTTGGATAAAGGCATAAATGGTATGCTTATATCATTTGCAGGTGACATAAAGGTAGTAGAAATACCAAATATGTCGGGTGATAGTTAAAATTTAAGAATATCTCAACAGGTTCTTATATTGAACAGAACCTAATAAAAAGTGAATTAAAATGAAATTTTCCATTTGGACTCAGCAAATCATGAATACAAGTTAGGTGAACTTTAGTATATGGTATATTCCTTGGAGTTGTGATACATTGATATGTCAGTTTTGGTATATCATTTGGTATGTCGGTTTTGGTATATCATTTGGTATATCAAATATGTCAATTTGTCTTAGGAGAATTCTGAGGATCACTTGGCAGGATAAGGTACCAAACACTGAAGTCCTTGCTCTAGCTGAACTGCCAAGTATTCAAACTATGCTTCAAAGAGTGCAACTCCAATGGGCTGGCCATGTTGTTTGAATGCAAAATGTACACTTGCCAAAAGACTATTTTATGAAGAACTTGCATGGGGCAGGAAATCACGTGGTGGCCAGAAGAAATGATACAAGGATACTCTCAAGGTCTCTCTCAAGAACTTTGGATTTGACTGTGCAATATGGGAGACACTGGCAGAGGACTGTTCAGCATGGCGTGCCCACATAAAAAAAAGGTGCTGTGCTCTTTGAGCAAAGCATAATTGAGACACCACAAAGTAAACGCAGGATGCACAAATTTGGGATATTCCCCCCAAATATTCACATGGACTATCTGTACCCAACCTATGATAGAGCATTCTGAGCTCATATTGGGTTGATCAGTCGCAGTTGGACACACTGAACTTTTACTTTACAATGGTGATTTCATTTTGATCCTCTTCAGAGATGAAGAACACCAACCAATCAACCAGCAAACAAGCATAAAAGGACCTTACACTGTATTAAGAAAAACATAGACCTAGAAACTCTTGTACATTGTCCTGAGTGGAATAATCCTGGTAAGCTAGAGAAAGACAGACAGAGGGGGAAAAAAACCTAAAGAGGACCATTGTAGCTATCTAAGTATTTGAAAAACCAGTATGTGCAAATAAGGGATTTGATTTGTTCTATTTGGCCATAGAGTAGAAAGCAAGGAACAATACATGTCCATTGCATTAAAGCAGGTTTAGGCTTCATATAGCAAGAAGCTTACCCATACTTATTGCTGTACAGAAGTATATAACGAGTTATCTTGGGAGACAGTGGGTTTCATCTCGCCAGAGGTCTTTGAGCAAAAACTAAATGAACAGTTGTCCAGTATGGTGTAGGGAGGGGATCTTTTCCCAGTGTAGGTTGGCATTGAGGTCTCATCTAACTCAGATTCTGTGATCATTTGGTGATGACAAGCAATTTTGGTAAATTGGGACAAATATAATGAAGATTTTCTTTCAGAAGTAAAAATTATGTCAAATCCATGGCAATGATGAATCTTTAAAAAATTCATGAAATTTTAAAATATCTTTTAAAGGGCAAATAACATAAAGGAGGATTTACATATGTCTTTCTGTAACAATTCTTTCTGAAATTTGGGTATGTGTTACAGGATGGATTGCAAAACCCACTGGTGAGGTTAATACCATAATTCCCCACCAAAATATGAAGAAGGCATTTCTGGATGAATTGAAAGCTGAAAACATCAAAGCATTTTTATAGTAAGCATTTTTAATTCTTATTTATAAATTCATTAATTTTTAAAAAATTAATATTCAGCATATTATTGCTTAGAATGGTTGTTCTTTCTGGAAATGTCCCTATCTTGAATTATCTATCTATTCCGGAAGAAACTTGACATTTAAATGGTTACATACATGTTGAATTATCTTGTAATGGTGTCATATTTTACCTGGCAAGAAAGTACTCTTAGCTGTACTTTATGATTTTCACCTTTCTGTGCCTCTCGTTGAGAACTCAGTGGAGCACAGTGCGATGATGGACTGAAACAAAGTGGCAGTGAGAATGGGAGAGAGGGAGTATGTATAGAGATACTTAATCACAAAAAATAAAGATGTATTCAGTGTGATGAGGTAGAAAGAATGCTGGATTTGGAATTGGAAGACCTGGGTGTGAATCCCTGCTCTTTCATTTGCTACGTATTTGACTTTGGGCAAGTTCTTTAACCTTTCTGGATCTCAGATTCTTTCTCCATAACATACTAGTTACGCTCTAAATTATCCTCTGTTTTGGAATCATTGATATCTTTGGTATTTTGGAAAATGAATAATAAAATGTTCTTACTCTAAATAAATATCATTGCCTTCCTTTTATAGATTAGCAAATTAAAAGAGAGAGAGAGAGAAAGAGAGAGTGTGTGTGTGTGTGAAATCCAAATGCTTAAAATCACTGACAAACTAGGGATCTAATCTGAAATATTCTTGACACTGTATAAGTAATAAGTTTATAACTCTCAGTTCTAACAGTAATAATCTTAAAATTCAAAATAAAGTAGTGAATATGGTAATACATTTTAAATGAAAAATAAAAACAATAGTTAGCATTTACGTGTTGTTTTAAGGTTTACAAAACACTTTACAATGTAAAACAATCAGAAAAACAATACGCAGGACGATAGCTATGCAAATGGAAAGAATAGTAAGAAAACAAAACTATAAAATAATGAAAAATAAAACTGGTGTAAAAGAACAAACAAGAAGAAATCTTCATTTCTTTCAGGGGTTGGATTAACAGGCATGATCTGTTGCATATAACATCAGATTTTGTTGATGTGCTAATTGTTTTTGTTGAATGTTTTTCTCTTCTTTTTTATAAAAATTCTTTGTTTTTAGGAATAGATGTCTAGAAGGGGAGTAAGAAGGGACACAGGAAGGAATCTAGATGATATAATCACATATACAAAGAAAGAATGTAGCCAGAGGCTCAGCTGTCAGGAAGACTCCAGTGGTTGGGCTGAAGTTGCCGATTTTTTTCAGTCAACTGCTTGTGATTGACTGGAGAAAGGCTGATCCTCATTGAAAGATGGCTGAATTTTAGATCTTGAGTCATTTACTAGCTGTGTGACTGTGGACAAGTCGCTTATATCTGATTGCCTCTCCACCCTGCAAAAAAAAAATTATCTATTAGACAGAATTATAGCTTACTGTTTTTCCAAATATACTAACAAAATGTTCTTTCTGCTCTAATACTATCATTGATATCACCAAGCAAACACTTCTATGCTCTATGTTCAGAAACTTGGGGTTATATTTGTTTCTTCCCTCTATTTCCCTGTATCACATCTACTAAGTCCTACTGATTTTACTTTGGTATCTCTTGCATCTAATCCTCTATTCTCTAACTCCACTATCACCATTTGAATAGATGTATTTATTTCCATTTACCATTTATAATGGCCTCCTGACTGGTCTTTCCACCTGCTTTCTCTCCTTACTCCAATCTATCCTTCATACTACTGCAACATTTTCTTCCTTATATATGGATCCAATAATCACTTCTTTAATCAAAACCCGTCTATGACACTCTATTGCTGACTACCTAAAGTGTAACTTCCTTATTCCATCATTCACTCTATATTAGCACTGGAATATATATATTATTAGCACATATACATAGTCTATATTAGCATTATCAAGCATGTTAGCACATATTAGTATTAGCAATATTTAATCTCAAGTCATTACCCTTCATTTATTTTATGCTCCATCTAAACTGGATTATTTTACTGTCCCTCATGTATATATTACACTTTTCCACTTCTGTGCTTTTGCTTAATATGGGATCCAAAATCAGATAACAAGTGGCAGAAACATTACTCCATAGGCATGTTTAATTTACTGATGGCCTATGAACTGCCGATAGTACATATGCATAAAAAAGATAATACCACTACTAACATCAGTCTTCTGCACTGGCTGCCCAAAGTCTCAGATGTCTAAATAGCTCATTGGAGACAAAGTCACAAATGTAGTTCTCAGAAACCAACCCCATCCAGAACTTAAGACTGGATCATAATGGCCAGAGCAATTAAGGTCAGCACTGTATCATATTCAAGAGGGAAAAAGGATTTGGAGGGGTGTTTTTTTTCAAATTTGTCATTCTGGGTTTAGCAGCTACCATGCACCTTCTGAATATACCCTTCATGAGTAAGGTAGGCAAGGATGCACATGAGGGTTGAGAGAGTTCCTTTGGCATTAGAGGGTGTACTGACAGACTCACTAGTTGGTGTAAATTGTTTTTACCTACATATTTTCCTCCTCCCTTTGAATTAAAAGGCCTTCTCTGGTCAGATACCATCATTTATATTGTTATTTATATGGAGAAAATTAGGAAGAAAACAAAACAAAATTCCATATCAAATAGCTATTAAAAATTTTAGTATCATAGGTGGATAAGAAATATAAAGCAGTAGACAATTCTCCAAAGGAGAATATCATTTCTGGTAGAGGAGAATCCAAGAAAGCTTCATGGTTAAAACAGCATTTCTTTCCCTGGGCCTTGATAGTCTGTTTTTCTAGACATGTAGAAGTAGTGTGAATCAAGACACCAAAGATAATGGAACTGAGCAAGTTTGATGAATGGTGAGAAGGTAATCTGGCTGGAGTTTAAAGTATAGAATTTTTTGTTTATGAAAAGGAGATAAGAATGAGTAAGAAGGTAAGTGAGCACAAATTTGTGAATGACTGGGTTTGGATTTTATTGATTAGGTAATAAAGATCACTGGAAGATTATTTTCACAGTGAAGGGACATGATTAGCCTTGAACATAAAGAAGATTAATCTGAGGAAAGAAAAAAATAAATTTATGTGATAACTATTATATATTTAAAAGGAATGACAAGTTGTACATAGTGATATTTTCAGTTTCATGTGTAATATTTTTTTTTAATATTATGTTGTGGAAACTCTTGTTTTATTCCATAAGTTAAAGATAAAATATTTAAAAAAAAAAAAAGAATCTGATATCAGTTTATAGAATGGATTGATGCAGTGATATTGTGAAGGTAAGAAGTGTGTATATATACATACATACTTCACTTCCACACAACTCTACAAGGTAAATAGGGCAGGGCTCATGAGCCCCATTGTAGAAATAAAAACATTGATTCCCAGAGAATTTATGTGATTCACATAGTAAAATTAGAACTAGGAAACCTAATTCTCCTAACTTCTCTTACTTCAGGTGAGATTCTGCTTCTCCCAGATTCTCTCTCTTCCTCACTTTTTTCCCAGTTGCTATAGAAATCAAGAAATATTTCTAGAAAATGAGGAATTTGGTGGGAAAAATTCATATCTCTACATAGTGAGAGATTGTATCTGACAACTATTATAGTATCTCATTCATATGTAAAAAATTATTTATTACAAAGTACTTTTACATTTCTTTATATTCAGCTGAATTAAAAATAAAGATGATTTAAAATCAAACATCGTTTTTAACCTGTATCCATTTTTCTTAACTAGTAATTTTACACGGGTCCCACATCTGGCAGGAACGGAACAAAACGAGGACCTTGCAAAGCAAATCCAATCCCAGTGGAAGGAATTTGGCCTAGATTCGGTTGAACTTACTCACTATGATGTCCTCTTATCCTACCCCAATGAGACTAATCCCAACTATATCTCTATCATTGATGAAGACGGAAATGAGGTAAGGGAAACTGGTTGTTTTTGGATACCACAGAAGAAATCCTGAATGAAGTTAGACAAAGCCCATGCATACTGAACCTTGTAACATGACAACTTCATTAAGCTTATTATCAACCAGCCTTAGTTTACCTTGACCTTCCCGTCACCCAGAAGTGTACTCCTTTTGTGTTTAAGAACTCTGAAATGCCTCTTTATCTTATCACAACATATTAGCCTTCTGCCTTTTTCATCTAAAACATTGTTTCCTAAGCCACCACCACTGCACAAGTCACTTTCTCCTCTTTTCCTCATCTTGACCTCTTGGTGAGCCAGTTTAACTATATGCTATCTTTTTCTCTTGTGCCCATGACCCCTTAATCATCCCTGATTATCCCCCACCAAGCCTCAGCCATGAACGACTCCTGTGATCTCTGCTGCCTTTGCGCCTACACACATACTACTGAATGAAGGTGGAAAAATTCTTGCAGCTGTTCTAAGTCCGCTACTGCATCCACTTTTTTTTTTTTTTACTGGATGCTTAATTAGTTCCCATAAACCTGCCAGTTTTTCTTTTATCCTCATAAAACCTTCACTTGATCCTTCCATTCCCCATCATCTCATATCCCATAGGGATGGATACACATACATACACACACACACACACACACACACACACACACAGAGAAAAAAATAATTAATAGTCACTTAAGAAATGTTCTTTATAGACTCATAGAATATTAGGAGTAGAAAGTAAAATAAGAGAGTGGTACTAGTTGAGAAAACCAGGCGAATGACTTGGATAAAATCACTGGAAGCCAGATTCCAGTGTTTAAAAGTGAAATGAGAGAAGAGCAAGATGTATTGAGTATAGGTGATTTTTTTGGCCAAGAAGAAGAGAGAGAACATATTATAGCCAATGGAAATAGCTAGATCAAGATGAGATTTTTTAAGGATGAGGAAGACATAAGTATGTTTGTAGGCACCAGGGAAATATTCAGTAGATAAGGAGAAATTGAAAATTAGAGACTGAGAGAGAAAAGAGAGATGATAGAGGAGTTCATCTGCTTGAAAATGTGGAAGATGATGGGATCAAGATTACATGTTTTGACATTTGGATTGTCATGGAAAAGGACCACCTCTTCATCTGATACTGGAGTGACATGATAGTGGAAACCAATTGTCTAAGTGGTGTGAAATGAGGAGAGGAGAAGAGGGAGTTTTCAGCAAGTTGTTTTAATTTTTCATTAAGTACAAGCTAAGGTCTTAGACTGATATGATGTGGGAAGAGTTCCTTGAGAGGAGTAAGGAGAAATAAGAAAGTCTGTGATAGCTGCCATGGAGTTTGGGATAGCTAATCAATTAGATGGCAAACATTAGAACATTTGCGTTGCAGCAATAAGGGCTCAGTTAATATTAGATAAAATAAATTGGTAATGGACCATTTAATGTGGTTCATATCTGTTTAATGTTTTATAAATATGAGGAAAAGAAGCAGATAGTAGGAATCATCCAGGGTTGGCATTATCAAAGACTGATAAGCAACCACCGGACAAGGAGTCAAAGGAATTATAGAGTGTAAGGTACTATAGAACGCATTCACCGTAGGGTTAAGATAGGAAAAGGAGGAGACTAGCTAATACAGGGAAGGGTGTTGGTCCTTGTACTGTTTGTATGGGTCCACAAAAGACAGAGAGATGGCAGAAAGAGTCGATATATTAAGGATGAAAATCAAGATTAGACTTTGTAAGGCATAGGGATGTATGAAATGATAAAAGAATATGATTAGATAAAGGAAGCTCAGAGTTCATTCATGTGAAAGTAGAATACTTGTGGGTGATGGCAAGATCAGACATATGACCATATATTGCGTAGCTTATATGGATGGAAGAATAGGTCATAGCACTAGACTGAGCAATTGGCATTTAAGGGAACATTAATAGGTAGGTTGAAGTTCATTAACATGAAGGTAGGAAAAAAAAAAGCTGAGCCAGACACTGAATTCATTGAGGAAGGAAGAAGAATGTCTTGGGGCTTGGAAGGGGTGATGCCCATTGAGCGAATAGGCCCCCTCACTCAAAACAAAGTCAAGTACAAGTCATGTCGTTGTTTGTCTGATGTCACGCATGGTCTTCCTCAAAAACTAAGGACAAACACAGACGGTGCTTATTTTGGTACTTAAGAATCTGGGTACTCCAGTAGTTATCAATGGAGAATGCGATCATCAGGAAAAGTTGAGTTTTGATCCATCCTGCCTCAGATTCTGAAAACCTTTCTGAGCCTTCGTTTTCTCTGTAAAATGGAGATATAATAGCATCTACCTCATAGGGTTGTGAGGATTAAATGAGGTTATATATTTAAAATTTTGTAAAGTTTAAAGTACAGTATTGATACCAGCTCTTATTATGAATGATTGTGGTTGCTGCTATTATTATAATATAATATTATGTTATGTTATGATTACCCCTTGTCTAGGATATTCAGTTAATCTATTTTTCTCTTTTTAAAAGAGGACCAAATTCATGTGATCCTTATGGCTTTTGTAATACTGTTGGAATTTTAAATGTTATTCCCCTTCATTCCTACTCGTTTTTATTGATAACACTGTATGATTCAATCAAGGAGTCTAAAACCAGGGGTGATATAAAGTGAATATGTGTCTCAAAAAGTGCTGGCAGAAATTCTCCTTCCCTTAGCATCATTATAAAATCCTCCCCCAATATTAATTGCTTTGACAGTAAGTGAAAGTCAATACTAAGTTCAAATGGAGTGATGTGATGATATGTTATAGTACATTTCAAGTTTGCTTCAGTTTTACATTATACCTAGTATTGTACAGTGAATATTGTGAGCTGTAAAATGACAAATCACTCCTCTTCCTAAACTCCTGAGGTAATTTAAGACACATCATTTCAAATTTCTCAAAACTTCCTGTCAATATTTCAAAAAATCACTTTTATTTCAATCTTTTCATTGGAATATTGATGCAAATATTTTAGCAAAAAACCCTGTAGTTATCATTGTCCCTTCTACTTTTCTTGACCTCTGAATTTTTTTTGAAACTTCTTTTTCTAGTTGCTTGACAACATCTGAAAGCTCCTAGAGAGTAAAGATGATGCTTTATACTTTCTTTGTACTCTCCCACAGTGTGCACAGTGCTTGGACACATAGTAAATAGATCAGTAGGGGCTTACTACAAATTTGTTGCTTGACTCCTCCCACCCCTGTGGAAGCACCATGAAGAGCTAGTGTTCCAGTTTTAATGGAAGGGTCATTAGATTGAAGCAAACTAAGAGTAGTATTAAAAAAAAAAAAGAAAGATCATGTTTTGATTGTGGGTTTTAATAACTGTGACTTCTTTTTTAGATTTTCAACACATCGTTATTTGAACCCCCTCCTCCAGGATATGAACATGTTCCAGATGTGGTGCCACCTTTTAGTGCTTTTTCACCACAGGGGATGCCAGAGGTAAAGAATACAAGAAATATTAAATAATAGAGGGTCTCTATCATAGATTCATGGGGCCTTGAATATTCATCTACTTTATCTTCCAACATTAAAACAATCCACAGAAATTCAACTACTTACTGCTTTTGAAAAGAATAAAATATAAAGAGAAATACAAAAATTTGATAACTACCTTTGGCCACATAGTTTTCCCTAGTTTTTGTTGTTGTATCTCCTTAAAAATATATCAGGGTGAAATTTTGAAAGCTAACAAGAAAAGATATGTTGGTGAATTTCTAAGAATGTCATTTAGGAAAGTGTTGGTAAAGACAATGCCAAAGGATGCTGGACGGAGAGATGATATTCCCTTGTAGTCACTTAGTAACGTTGTTAAGTAACCTAAAGTTTTATTGTACTGCTTTACTCACGTCATTGAAGAGACAATAAGGTTAAAAGTCACATTTTAGATCTGAGCATAGTCATTGGAATACCCACAGAATACTTCAGTGAAATAATTCTAACTTCCATTGTATTAGCATAGAAATGGGAAAGAATGATAGAAAATTTATAAAAATAGTGTAGCGTATAGCTGGGAGCCTGTGTGGTATGGTAGAAAGAGCACTGTACCTGAAGTTGAGAAAACAGAATTCTAGTACTGCTTTTGCTATAAAGTAGTCATGTGACATTGGACAGGTAAATTAATTTCTCTGGGTTTCAATTTCTTCATTTTTCTCTCCTGTATCTTTTTGTGTTAATAGTCTCATGTTTCTCTGAGTTTCTCATATTTGTTATTTCTTTTTGTACAATAATATTCTCATAAATCACAATTGAAGATATTCCCTCGGTAATAGGCAGCCACTTTATTTCTATGTCTTTGCTACTATAAGAAGTGCTATAGATCAAAAAGTGTTTATGAAGTATATCACGCATGGTATGTATTGGATCTTTATGTTTTGATCTCTTTGGGTTGTTTGCACAACAGTGGAATCACTGGGCCAAAGGATATTAACAGTTTGAAATCTTTTATATTAAATTATATTAAATGATTATACCAGTCCACTGCTCATTGTACCAACACCTTCTCTAATATCAATTATTTCTGCTTTTTGTTATTTGGGCAGATTTCCAGAGAGGTGAATTTTCAACCTCAGAATTGTTTTATTCTGCATTTTCTTATTATTAGTGACTTATGGTTAATTTTTCTACAATAATTTTTTTTAATTCTTTTGAAAATTACATATTCAGATCCCTGGACCATGAAATTAGCATTAGGTTCAGTAAACAAGCAAGTAAATCAGTAGTGAAAGATACAAAAATATATGATACTTAGCTTACACTAAGTAAGTTTGTGAGTTACCTTTTTTTTTTTTTGCCTATATAGCCCTATACTTAAAGGCTTGTTTTAAAGAAAAAAAAAGTCCCTTTTAGGGAATATTATGATGATAGAGGGGGAAAGTTGTTGGACATAATTAAGGGCAACCTAAAAGTATTTAATACAAACTTACTATATACCAGGCACTGTGCTAAAGCTTGTTTCTTGACAGAAGTAAAACTTTGTAGATAGAGGAGTTTCTGGTGTTGTTCTCTACTTTTTAAATGTTTCTTTAATTCTTCTCTGTAACCCTGCGGTTACATTAATAGGGAGTCTTTGAAACTGCTCCTTAGAGATGCAGTGTCAAAATGAATTCTGGATTAGGAAGTAGGAAGTAGTAAAGCAATGTTTTACCAATCTGTATAGTATCTTAACATGGACATTACTCTTAGATAGATACTCTTAATTTAGCTTAGTTTTTAATCTAATGACTTTTCCCATTTATAGTAATATTCAGTCATTGAATTCTTCATAGTGGAATAAAAGATAGGGGCACAGGACAATAGAAGGTTGACAGAAAAAGAACAAATTCCCCCATAAACCACAATGGAAGAGTGTGTTTATTCCCAGGAAGAGAACAATAGTTCACTGTAAATAATACAAAAGGTTTATTGTATGTAGTCAGAGAACTAAAGTACTGTGAGAGGATACTCATTATAGTTTTTCATCTTTAGTTGTTTCAGCTAATTCTTTTTCATAGCCCCACTTGATCTTTGATTTGAGCAAATTTGTTAACATCTCAGAAGATAAGAATGGAAATTAAAATAAGCTTAATATATTAAAGAATTGGTGCAGCAAAAAGGTGATGTAAAGCAAGAAAAAAATGTGAGGAAGTTAAGGATCTGAAACAAATTAATCAGAAATAAAATAGGATATGTTTATGATATTCCATAATGTGTAGGTATATGATGACATGGAAAACATTAAAGTTAAAAAAATAAGTTTTTGTTTCAGAAAGAATTCTAGGTTCATTGAAAATGCTGCAGTTTTGCAAATGTAATGGATCCTACTCTCATCTTTCTGTACAGTTCTGGGTTTAGTATATTGTCCATCTACAGTGTTTCTTCAAGATTATATGTACTGATGAACCAGCTGATTGAACTGTTGCTCTGTCCATCCGTATGATAGTGTAAGCATAAAATATTCCTCCACAACCTGTTTATCTTTATGTATATAGTTAGGCTAAACTGAGTAGTTGGGGAGCTTGTTTAGAGGGTTTTGCATTTGTACCAGATGATGAAGTAATTAGCAAAATATGATGAAGAGCAACTGCTGGACTTTACCATTTACATGGGATTTCTCAAGTTTGAACTCAGCACTGGAAATCTTCTGAAAGAGTGGAAGGTCTCCTTATGTAATACCTTGTTTAATATCAATAATCAGAGGACTGTGAAAGTTATAGCTATCGTGGGGTCATCAAAGAATCTTTTAAGACATTAATGTACGTTTAACTAAGCATGATGAGTTCCACTTGTACTCTAGTAAAGTCATAGAAGACCAAGGCTTCTAAATTTGACCAATCAAACAATTTAAAAAGATCATAATTGATTTGTCATTGGATTATGGCAGATGATGCCAGGTAGGAAATATCTAATGATTAATTGAAAAGTATCAGCCTTAAACCTTGTGGTAATATAGAAAACGTCCAGCCAACTTGGAATCCTGTCTTCCAGCAGCAAGACAGTCTAGCGATCCAATGGTATGAAACTCCTAAGATGGAACTGCCATGGATGGTGGAAGGATTAAATTCATCTTTACATATACCCCACCATTAACTAAGTGATAACTTTGTGAACTTCAGAAGGTTGGAAGATCTGGAGTTCTGATTTGGTAGCAGTGTCTGCCAAAGCATCACTGGTTGACAGCAATGTCTTCATCAGTAATTGAGAGACTTATGAAGGATAAACTATATGTGCTGAGGATTCTACAAGGGTACCACCTTTGATGGTTAACAGAGAGCCTAAGTAGTCCTCCGTTTGTTGTCCTCTGTGAAAAGAAAAAAAATGACTTCTATTAACCATGCACCATGCATTTTTGCTTTGGCCAAAATCACTCCCCAAATTTGAACTCATTCTTCAGAGACATTTTTTAATTATTTATTTTTAGTGTTCAGCATTCACTTCCATAAGATTTTGACTTTTAAATTTTCTTCCCCTCCCCAAGATGGCATGCAATCTGATATAGACTCTACTTACACATTCATGTTAAACATATTTTTACATTAGTCGTGATATAAAGAAGAATTAGAACTAATGGGAGGGATCATGAGAAAGAAGAAACAAAACAATACAGCAAAAGAAAAGAAGAGCAAATAGTAGACTTCTATCTGCGTTCCAACTCCAAAGATAGCATTTTTCTTTGTGAATCTTTTGGAGTTGTCTTAGATCCTTGCATTGCTGAGAAGAGCTAAGTCTACCAAAGTCAGTCACTGTACAATGTTGCTATTACTGTATACAGTGTTCTCCTGGTTCTGCTCATTTCACTCAGCATCAATTCATATAAGTCTTTCCAGGTTTTTTGAAGTTCACCTGCTCATCATTTCTTATAGCACAGTAGTATTCCATTACATTCATATACTACAACTTATTCAGCCATTCCCTAAATGATGGACATCCCCCCTCAATTCCCAATTCTTGGCCACCACAAAAAGAGTTGCTATAAATGTTTTTGTGCCTGTGGGTCCTTTTTCCCATTTTTATGATCTCTTTGGGATACAGGCTTAAAAGTGTTATTGCTGAGTCAAAGGGTATGCACAGTTTTATAACCTTTGGACATAGTTCCAAATAAGTAGTTACTTTGGACTAATAACCAATGGGGAGCACACTAGGGGGTCCTTGTAAGAGATAGTACTATAAAAATCTACCCCCTCAGGCTTACCTCTAGAACCAAGAAGGAAACAATTAGTATTGATCCTTTGCCTACCCAGCCTTCTAATGCAAATGAGAGTTGGGAAATTAGGTCTATAGGAGGAGTTATGCATACATGAGGAATGCCATAAGAAGGAGAGCCTTTCAAGCAGAATTTTGTTCTACCAAATGAAATTATCTTTCATAAGGTAACAAACAAGTAAAGTAGGCTTTTGTTTTCCCTACATCTTTGTAAAAATTAATTGTAAAAATGTGACATGCAGTTGCATATTTGCAAAAATCTTATTGTTCCTTCTCATACTTTTATGAAAGATACTCTCAGTAAGTCTGTAAATTAAATTATTCTCATAGATATTTTGAAGGGATGAGAATTAGTATCATTTTAGGCACCCTTTATTAGTACTAATATACATAACTTTTTATAATACCATATTATCATGCCTTTCAGGTATCTTGAGAAATGGTCACTGGACCCTTAAATTTGTGTGACTTCTGAGATATATTTCTTCTGTGTACACTTGATTTAATTCTTCTGTTCTTCCAGATAAAATATAAATTTTTTTATTTGATTTTGAAATCTCCTCACAACCTGGCCCCTTCCTACTATTTTGGTCTTCTGTAATATTCTCTTCACACTAAATTTAGCCATACTGACCAACCAGTAAGCTGAATTTGTAAAATTATGTCTTCCGTCTTCATGTAGTTATATGTCTCCCATGCATGTAATCTACTCTTACCTCACCTTTGCCTTTTGGAATTCATGATTTCCTTCAAGGAAATTTTCTGAAGTTTCTTTCAAGTACTTTCACCTTCTACATGAAATCTTACCTTAAACCTACTGCTAGCACCTTCATTCCCAAAATTATATTGTGCAAGATGGGGGAGGGGGTTCCATACCCCTGCTTCACTAAATACAGAGGCCTTGAACTTTGAATCAATTGGAACTATATACTATGTGTGAATGAGGCCTAGACATCTCTGTTGAATAAATTAATTGAAGGCATTAAGAATAGGTACAATCTTGGTAATCAAGTAAGAAAGAGAACCTAAGGTGATTAGTGGAAATAGATTGATGCTACCTAGATTATTTTAGGATTCACTAAGGATATTCCATCACAGCCTAAGGGTTTTATATAAATATATTTATATATTTATCACATTTATATATATAAATATATATTTATAATATATTATTATAATATTTGTGTTATAATATGTATATAAATAAATACAGAAGCTAAGTATTTTGAGAGGTAGTCATCCTTAAAGGAGAAAGTATTTCCACTCAAACCCTAAAAGGGACTTGCTGAGGGGCAGTGGGGAGGAGTGGAGCTTCTGATTCTTTCCATCCCTTAAACAGAAGATGACATTGTGAATTTCAACGATTTTATAATCTTCTGATATTCCTAAGTAATCCATGTT